>JAUCMX010000006.1:6907258-6949758 GCA_033459395.1 Hemibagrus guttatus | reverse complement strand
CTGTCTGTCCATCTATCTATCCATACATTCATCCATCGCTGCCTGTTAATCTGCCTGCATATATTAACCAATCTCTCTTCCTCTATCTATCTATCTATCTATCTATCTATCTATTTAATGTATGTATGTATGTATGATTGTAAATATCCAGTTATGCTTTCATCCATCAGTTCATCCATTCCTCCACCCATCAGTGTCTATCTATCTATCTATCTATCTATCTATCTATCTATCTATCTATCTATCTATCTATCTCCTCTTCCTTTAGCTGCTTGTTTGTCTGTCGATCTATCCATCCATTAATCCATCCTCACACGGCCAGATATATGATGTGGTGACATATAGGAGCTGTTTCTAACTATAATGCTAATACAAGCATACTGGGGGGAAAAAAGAAAAAGAAAACAAAATTGACAGCAGCATGAAATAGAAATGTGTCCAGACACAAAGAAGGATCAGAATCGGAAATAATGAGATGAATGAATTAGCAGTGGTTTAGCTGTAGACAGAGGGGAAGTGAGAAGCTGCTGTAAAATCAGTGAGCTGTCAGGGGCGGGAGCTGAAAGCAATGCAAAACCGCCTTATATGGCAAAAGCTCTGTCTGGAGACTGATTGGTGGAATCACCTTAAGCAGCAAACATCTCAATTAACAACACCTTAATGAAAGATTTTACACTCAACACTGCACAAGGTGTTTATTTGACATGGAAAGCAAAGCTTAATGCAAACAAGACTTCATTATTTAAATGCTAATGTCACGATTTAGACAGATTTACCCCTGCAGGTCACCTGAATCTGGGTGCTGAAGCACGAACACATCTGTAAACTCCAGGCACTTGTATAAATGTATCTTTATACAGATTCCAGCTGAAGTACTAACTCCCATAATACATGCTGCACAAACCTTTAACCAACTCATTAGTATTATTTTTTTTTTAATGTTGGACTTCATATGTCATTAGCGAAATATGAGAGGATTTAACGAACCCCCTTAAAAACGCCACTTTAGATTATTCCCTATAAAATATTCTTACATTATCACTCGTGTCTATATCAAGGCGTGTCGTTTGCAAGCGTACTAGCTTCCTAGCATTAGCTCCGTGTAAACTCACCCGTTGGCCGCGCTTTCGAATTTCAGCTTTAGCGTCTCCTCTATGATCCGATTGTTTATTTCCAACAGAATCATGGTGATTGGTAATCAGTGTTAAAGTGCTGGTGGAAATTAAAAAGATATAGCTATAATAAAAAATACTGCAACAAGCCCTCCTAAAGATGCTACAATTTCTCTGCGCTGCGCTTCCGGTCTCCACTTCCGCATTGAAGTTCAGGACCCACGTCTGTAGGTGTCCATAATTGTGCCTGCATCAAATACAGTAAAAAGTAATGTACGATATGACAGTCAACATTTAAATACATATATGATTTAAACTTGTTTAATTTTGTGTATTATATTCTATATATGTTATTTATTAATGTTTCTTAGTGTTATTTTATTACAGATGCATTTTAATAGCTCACAACATCACTGACATTTTATATTTGTGCCAAAACAAATCAGATGTTCAGAAAAGTTTTCTATAATCCAGTTATTCCACTTATAAATAGGTCAATGACAACCACTAAAACTGCTTGAGGTAATTATTTTATGTTGGCTCATGTCACAAACTGTATTTCAACGCTCCTCTTGTTCATATACACCGACCAGGCATAACATTATGAGCACCTGTCTAATATTGTGTTGGTCCCCCTTTTGCTGCCAAAACAGCCCTGACCCGTCATGCACTGTGTATTCTGACACCTTTCTATCAGAACCAGCATTAACTTCTTCAGCAATTTGAGCAACAGTAGCTCGTCTGTTGGATCGGACCACACAAGCCTTGGTCTCCCATGACCTTGTCGCTGGTTCACCACTGTTCCTTCCTTGGACCACTTTTGATAGATACTGATCACTGCAGACCGGGAACACCCCACAAGAGCTGCAATTTTGGAGATGCTCTGATCCAGTGGTTTAGCCATCACAATTTGTCCCTTGTCAAAACTTCCTCAGCTGTCAAACAGAAACAACTTCTGCTGGGCCTTCTTCACAATGCAGTCAGTGTGTGTCTCACGCTTCAGGTACTAAGAGAAACAATATTAATGTTTGGTGAGCTTAACAGCAATGATGCCTAGTCCACACTAACATGCATAAATCTGTAAACTGAGTCTAATCAACATTAAAAACATATTTAATCACCAAAAATGGCAATGTAGTCATTTATCTATCTACCGCTGCCTGTATCCATCTACTATTCTATCTATCTATCTATCTATCTATCTATCTATCTATCTATCTATCTATCTATCTATCTATCTATCTATCTATCTATCTATCTATCTATTCTTTTATTGCTGCCTGTTAATCTGTCTGTATCTATTAACAGATTATTCATCTCTTTAGTGAATGACCAAAGGATATATATTTGACACCAATGTGCAATGTCCAGATCCAACATACAGATCACCTTTATCTTCCAAGACACAGATACCTTGTTCTACAATATCCCACAATAGTCTCACCTTCTCCAGCCTTCAGGTTGAGGTCCCACTGGTGCCTCAGATTTGCAGCTAGATAACTGACGTCACATATTAAACAGTACGGTAGTATTATTCTATTCTCTTTTTTCCCCTTATACTGCATGCTCTATTGAATTTCTGAACCTAGAGACAAGTCCATCAGCAGCAGTCGAGTGTGAAAATGATTAGTGATCGGGTTTGTCCAAATCTTTTCTCATGTGTACAAAACACATCCTAAATGCATCAATTCAACATTACAACACAAACCTACATCTTGCATTTCTGTCTAATCAGATGCATTTATGTAAATTATTTACCTGAACACAGCTCCCTAAGAAAGGAAAGAGTTTTCACAGACATTCATAGCAGTGTAGCTGGTGATTTTCAAAATAGAGGAAGTACAGCTGTTTGTCAGCTGATGAGGTCAGCATATATATATATATATATATATATATATATATATATATACTTAGCAATTCCAGTCAGCTAAACACCTCTGCTGTTAAGAGAGCTGAAATGACCTGTTTTGCAATGAATTCCTAAATCAGCTTCCTAAGTTTCTAATTCCTAAGGTCAGGCTTAGATGTTGGTCTGGTCAGCTGTTTGATTCTCAGTATTTTCTCATAATTAACTGTATCAAAAGACTTCCTGAAAACAGGACGACAACACTAGAACTGTTTAGCTAGTTAGTGATATTTTACTGAAGAACATTATGACAACTAGCCAGAACATTCATTCATTCATTCATTCATTCATTCATTGTCTACCGCTTATCCAAACTATTCTCGTGTCACGGGGAGCCTGTGCCTATCTCAGGCGTCATTGGGCATCAAGGCAGGATACACCCTGGACGGCGTGCCAACCCATCGCAGGGCACACACACACTCTCATTCACTCACACACTACGGACAATTTAGAGATGCCAATCAACCTACAATGCATGTCTTTGGACCGGGGGAGGAAACCGGAGTGCCCGGAGGAACCCCCGAGGCACGGGGAGAACATGCAAACTCCACACACACGGCGGAGGCGGGAATCGAACCCCCAACCCTGGAGGTGTGAGGCAAACGTGCTAACCACCATGCCTCCCACTAGCCAGAACAATCAATTAACAAAGAACACATTTCCAAAACAAAGACAAATGATTTACATATTTCGTTGATAAAATAACAAGGTGCATTGAAACATTTAAAAAAAAATTTATGAGAAGTCACGCTGGAGGTATAGTCTTTAAGCAATCGCATGCGGTTCCTAGATTTAAACATTGCTATTAACTATTAAACAAAACAAAAGCTCAAAGAGATAGTCTTATATATAGCCATGAACTAAGAATACACAGTCATGTTAACTGTTTATCTGGACCTTTATAAGCAAGGAATTGCATATACCAACACTCCTTTTCATCTAATATCAATGTATAAAGTAAAACAAAACCTGTGTTGAATTATTTATCTTTTCTAGTCAAGACTGTAAGAGTTAACAGTGTAATAGTTGCTTGTCAGTGTGCGACTTTCCACACCACTTTGAGCTGATAGTGGTCCTTTGTCTGGCATTGATTTTTATCAGAATTCCTCTCCCCACTTTCCTCTGAAGAGCAAACATGTCCCTGCCTGTCCAGAGGGGGTTTTGGGATTGTATTTCTTCCTGAAATTTCCGAGGCAAAACTGCTTGCACTCTATATCCTGTTGAATAACGTTATACTGATTCCAAAGCACCAACAACGTGTCTACTGTATCTCACAGATTTAAGAGTTTTACTAATATACTGATGGAGAGAAATAGACTTTCTGGAAATTCTGGCTATAGTTACTGATAAAACTGTTGCAATATATTCAGTGCAATATCCAACATTTAGTTCATTCATAGTCTACTGCTTATCCGATCTATTCTCGGGTCACAGGGTGCCTGTGCCTATCTCAGGCGTCATTGGGCATCAAGGCAGGATACACCCTGAACAGAGTGCCAACACATCGCAGGGCACACACACACTCTCATTCACTACGGACAATTTAGAGATGCCAATCAACCTACAGTGCATGCCTTTGGACTGGGGGAGGAAACCGGAGTACCCGGAGGAAACCCCCGAGGCACGGGAAGAACATGCAAACTCCACACATGGCAGAGGCGGGAATTAAACCCCCAACCCTGGAGGTGTGAGGCAAACGTGCTAACCACCAAGCCACCGTGCCCCCCACGTTTAGTTTATTAGCTCCTAATTCTTTCATTACCAACATAACAATCCCTCAACTAACCCAGATTTTCCTCTTCTGCTTTGCTCATTATCACTCCATCGATCTGTGATTGAGCTTTTTCGTTGGAAACTCCTTGACTCATTCTTTTACAAAACAGCCAAAGGCCACACTGTACTTCGTGTGCATTTTAGCGTCATGAGAGAGTGAAGTCGCTCAACTGATCTCCACAGATATCAGGAATTATTTCCAGCCAAATATGTGATTAGACACATAAGGGCCAGTTATTGCAATGGCAAGAAGACTGTGACTCAAAAGTGGCTAGTTCTATAAGAGCCATGCCTACTTTCTGCAAAAAATGATGCTTTTAAGCAGCTAATAAGCAGAAGCTAATAAGAAGTTTTGTTTTGTAGTATTTACATTATGAACCAAATTCATATTAAACCTGACATGTAGTCACATCAAATTTGATCATGGCTAAATGTCAACAAGAATTATTATTGTCTTACACACCTATTTTATAAATAAAATTAACATAAACACATCAGTTTAAAATAGTTTATTAGTAGAAAAAAGGATAGAATAGGCTCAGACATGAGGTTTGGACGTGATGTCTTTCTTTTCTCCCTGTCATAATTATACAGGAAGACGCCCCATCTGTATTTCACAGCACTAGAGTAGTGCACCACCTGCTGGTCAAAAATCAACGATGTTTATTCTATTGATGTATTATTCTATCCTTGATTACAACCCTTGTTATTACGACAAAAACGTTCCATTCCATTGTCTGTACCGCTTATCCGATCTATCCTCAGGTCACGGGGAGCCTGTGCCTATCTCGGGCGTCATCGGGCATCAAGGCAGGATACACCCTGGACGGAGTGCCAACCCATCACAGGGCACACACACAATTGGGCAATTTAGAGACTCCAATCAGCCTAGAAGCATGTCTTTGGACTGTTGGAGGAAACCGGAACACCCGGAAGAAACCCACCAAGCACGTGGAGAACATGCAAGCGGGAGCGAGACTCGAACATAGGACGCTGGAGGTGTGAGGCTGACCACTAAGCCACCGTGCCGCCCGACAAAAACATCTCAGTACTAAAAGAAAACTTCTCATTATTACAACAAAGACCAAGCCAGAGAGAACAGAGGCAAGAAAAAATGATGAAAATCTATTAAAAAAGGCTTGACTAATCAAACATTAATTGGAAGGCTGTTCTGCCCCATGCTTTACCCAACAATATTCTAGGTACCAACAAAGACCCTGCATCTATTAATCAAAGCAGGTGTAGTGTATCATAAAAGACATCAGTGCTTTATAGGTCAGCAGTTTACTGGGTGTTAATGTAGTGCGGGATGATGTGGTCATATTTTCAGTCCTAGCTGCTGTGTTATGGACTAACTGGAACATCCAGACAGTAAGACATTAAAATAATCCGATCTTAAGGTAACAAAATCGAATTCGAATTATATTTCTCACATATGCAGTCATACACAGTATGAAGTGAAATTCTTTTTATGACTGTCCTTAATATAGAAAATAGAGCCAATGAACACTAATATAAAGTGAGAAAAATAAGATAGAAATAAGATTAAAATAAAATAGAACATATAGGGAAAATATGGTGAAAATTGGAAAATAGGGAAATAAATATATCAGTTATACAAAGGATAGTATCTGAATAGAGTGATTACAGTGATCAGTCTGTGTGGAATGATGAATATGAATATAGAATGTTACATATATTGGTAAAGTATAAAAATGTGCATGTAGTGCAAATCCTTCTATCAATTCCATGAATTGTTTTTTCTAGTCTTAGTAATTTTTCTGAGATGAAGGTAAAATTATTAATACATGAGCTTCAGATGAAAGATTACAGTCAAAAATCACACCGAGGGCTTTTACTGCCACATATGATGTAACTGAAAAGCCACAGAGTTATTTACCTCTGGTTGCATGTGGTCCTAGTACAAGTGCCTCTCTTTTGTTCCAACTAGGTAGAAGGAAGTTAAAAAGCATCTGGTTTATAATGTCCCTTATTTTGTTACACTTTACTGGGTCAGGTTGGGAATGAGGAGACATGAGATGTCTCTCTCTCTCTCCCTCTCTCTGTCTCCCTGTTTCTTTGTTTTCTCTCTCTCTCTTTTGTCTGTCTGTCTGTCTGTTTTCTCTCTCTCTCTCTCTCTCTCTCTCTCTCTCACATGAGTTACAGGAGGACCACCTGCAGACACACAGTGACACATATAGGTAAAATCTCTGTCTCTCTCTGTCTCTCTCTCTCTGTCTCTGTCTCTCTCTCTCTCTCTCTCTCTCTCTCTCTCTCTCTCTCTCTCTCTCTCTCTCTTCTCTCTCATATCACTTACAGGAGGACCACCTGCAGACACACAGTGACACGCATAGGTAAAATCTCTGTCTCTCTCTATCTCTCTATCTCTCTCTCTCTCTGTCTCTCTCTCTCTCTCTCTCTCTCTCTCTCTCTCTCTCTCTCTCTCTCTCTCTCTCTCTCTCTCTCTCTCTCTGTCTCTCTCTCTCTCTCATATCAGTTATAGGAGGACCACCTGCAGACACACAGTGACACATATAGGTAAAATTTTTTTTTTTTTTTCTCTCTCTCTCTCTCTCTCTCCTCTCTCTCTCTCTCTCTCTCTCTCTCTCTGTGATGTAAGGTAAAATCGGTTTAATAAGACACAAGCAATAATAAAACCTCATGTGTTACCTCCGCTCTATCCACAGCTGATGCTCAACCATGCCCTCACTGTCTCACACATTACTCAACTTTATCCATCTGGTGTCTATCTGTCTGTGCTGAAACATATAGCTGTGTTGTATCATCAGCATGACATGTTTATGAATACTTGCACTCAGATGTTGTGTGTACTAAAGCTATTTCTAGGGATGTGGTAGCTTAGTGGTTAAGGTGTTAGCCTACTAGTCAGAAGGTTGTGAGTTTGAATCGCAGGTCCACCAAGATGCCACTGCTGGGCCCCTGAGCAAGGCCTTTAACCCTCAATTGCTCACTTGTCTGAAACGAGATAAATTGTAAGTCGCTCTGGATAAGGGTGTCTGCCAAATACCAGAAATGTAAATATATAGAAAAGAAGCAGTAGGCTTAATCTCTTGAAAATAAAAAAACATCTAAATACTACAAAAAACAATCCTGCTGCTACAAGAAAAAATTAGAATCCTTCTAATGTGTGTATTTTAACCACAAATTGATTCTGTGAGTCAGTGATTCTGAATATGAAATAAAATTTGATTCATTCTGCCAACCACAACATTTCTAACAAATGATTTTGGGTTTTTTTTTTTTTACAAGTAGCAGCAATGAGCTCCAACTGTTGTTCCTTTTTACTGGGTCTTTAACTGCAATGCAAATGAAAATGGTGCTGTGGGATTTACAAAGTGTCAGAAATACATGTTACCCAATTTCCTTATTTCATTAAAACACTGTGGCAGTGGTAGTTTTACATAACATGTATCTTCGTGCATATGTCCATTTCGACACGTAGTTTCCATATTCCGAGAAGGGTTTCATTACAGGATGCTTTCTCGATGTGTGATGAGAAAACTTTTTACAAACTGAATATGCATTATTTTTGCTCATAAACATAAATACCAGTGAGATATGTCTCGCAACCTCACATGCTAATCACAGCCTTACTCCTGAGTAAGGAAATACTCCTGTGTTCATGAACAGTGTTTTCTGACAAACAAAAATTCCAACTTTTCAGCTTTATTATTTTATTTTTATTAAGTCATAATTATGAATATGTAATATGTGTATATGGGGGGCACGTTTGCCTCAAACCTCCAGGGTTGGGGGTTCAATTCCCGCCTCTGCAGTGTGTGTGGAGTTTGCATGTTTTCCCCGTGCCTTGAGGGTTTCCTCTGGGTACTCCGGTTTCCTCCCCCGGTCCAAAGACATGCATTGTAGGTTGACTGGCATCTCTAAAGAGGGGTGTGTGTGTGTGTGTGCGTGCGCCTTGCGATGGGTTGGCACTCCGTCCAGGGTGTATCCTGCCTTGATGCCCAATGTCGCCTGAGATAGGCACAGGCTCCCCGTGACCCGAGTATAGATCGGATAAGCGGCAGACAATGAATGAATGAATAATATGTGTATATGTAAAGTTTGTATGCATGTATAACTTTTTTTTTTTTTATCAAATTATGTTTATATTATACTATATGCACCGGAAATCTATCAGCGAAATAATTATATAAAATAATTTTAATAATTTGAAGTATTTAGACTAATAATAACACTTAATAGAATCAGTGTTTACAGTGGCAGCCAAATCAATAATACTTTTATTTCATGTTTACAATGTATTAAAATGTATTATGAATAAAATACAATTAAATTAAATTAAATACAATTAAATACAATTAAATTAAATACAATACAATTAAATACAATTAAATACAATTAAATACAATTTAAAAACAATTTAAAAAAAATAAAATAAAATAAAATAAAATAAAATAAAATAAAATAAAATAAAATAAAATAAAATAAAATAAAATAAAATTAAATTAAATTAAATTTCATTGACAGGGGAAATTAAATTTAACCAAAGAAATTAACGTTAAATTAAATTAAATTAAAATTAAATTTTTTTTTTTTAAATTAAAATTTTTAAATTAATTTTAAATTAAATTAAAAAATTAAATTAAATTAAATTAAATTAAATTAAATTAAATTAAATTAAATTAAATTAAATTAAATTAATGCACTGCTGTCATTGACAGGGGAAAGAGAGTATGTCCTTAACCACACAGAGAGACTCCTGGCCACACGTGGCTATCACATTGAATATGTAATTTGAGTATCCCAAACATTGGGCAAGAGCTTTTTCGTTCTGTTTTCTTTTTCTGAAAGCTGATGACAAATTTTTAAGGTGAGGTTAGAGGTTTTAAACAACTTTGCCTTTATGTGAAAGAAAGGAGAGTAAGTTATCATTATGGCTCAAACCTTCAGGACCATTTCTCTCATTTTATCCTTATCTTGATTATTCATTTGTTTTTAACTAACAACACATTCATGTTCAAAAAGTTTCTTTTTTAGAAACTTGCAAAAAAAGTGTACATAGTGCTTCCTAACAGTATATATAAATTTAATTATCATTCGTTTGGCCGACATACGGGTTTGTTCCACGGGAAGATTTAAAATTTTGTAAATACGAGTAGACCACTTCAACTCCATGCACCAGTAAAACAAGTCTATTATATTACTGATAATATTACATAATAACCTCCAAGATAATGTTAAGAGTAATACAGATAACCTCAAGCGGTCAAACATGTTTCCTCTTTCATCTCTCGCACGTAAACACAATACAACACGACTGATTTGCGCTGCATTACTATAATTAGTTTTTAGAGATGACAACGACACTGAACATTCGTAACAAGAGCATTAAAACTGCACTATCCAAGCTGTAGGCCCTGATGGTATTAGTCCCAGGGTTCTTAAGTCCTGCGCTACCCAGCTGTCTGGTATCCTGAAGTACATCTACAACCTAAGTCTGATTCAGGAAAGGGTACCAGTGCTATGGAAAACATCTTGTCTAGTACCGATACCTAAGAAAGCCTCCCCATCTGGCCTCAGAGACTACAGACCAGTTGCTTTGACGTCACATGTCATGAAGGTGCTAGAGAATAGTTTAACCTTACCTGGTCCCAGAGGTGAAACCTGCACTGGACCCACTCCAGTTTGCTTACCAGCCTCATGTGAGTGTCGACGATGCTTTGTTACTGTGAGGATCATGTTTTTTGATTTTTCTAGTGCCTTCAACACCATCTAACTATTCCTGCTGAGTGAGAATTAGAATGCTTAGAATGGGTGTCAGCTCAACCACCATCTCCTAGATTGCTGACTACCTGTCAGATAGGCCCCAGTTTGCACAATTGAGGCCTTCCTGCCTGACACAGTGGTCAGTAACAGAGGAGCACCTCAGGGGACTGTCCTGTCTCCATTTTTGTTTACTCTGTACACCTCAGACTTTTAGTACTATCCAAAATTATGCTTCTTAACTGCTTACATTTATGAGTAGTGCAATATCTTTGTGGTTGATTAAATTCAATCTAACAAACAGAAACTTACTTAAATTTAGTATAAGCAATTTATACAAATTTTGTTGAGAAATGCAATCATTTTTATGTAAACTACACTCAATATTTTTTTCTTAAATCTGACTAACCACATATTTCTTTTTCAGTGAATACTTCATATTTACCTTCACCTGACATGTTTTCATATAACCCCTAACCCATAAACCCTCCATTATCGCTCTACGAAATATTTATGCTCTGCTCTTGAATGTGTTTTAACAAAGGCTATATGTCAGTTGCTAAAAAACAGACCTGTACCAAGCAACTCTTTGTTTTGCTCTATAGTTTACACATTTAGTTTCATTTTAGAAATCACATGCTGATGTTTTGTGGCTGTGTGTTATGGTCATATTGATACCCCAAGTTGGACACGAGTGTAAGTCTTGTGACTGAATGAGTGTTTTGAACTTCCCCAGCTGGAGCTCATCACCACCACCGTGATCTTCTGCTTTTTTTTTCACATAAATGCAACATCCTTCAACATCATCGACTTCTTCCTATAGAGCTATTCCTATAGCGCTCCACCACACTGAGTTTGAATAACTTTTTTAACCGAAGAAACTACAAGGATACTATTAGTATTGAGAAATATAAAAATGTTTCATGTATTATTGTTTACATAAAAGTTTATATAGACTGAAGGAAACTTAGTACTTTTTGGTACTTTTTGAGCCCAGATTTTGGGATTGGGTAAACAGGATGTAACATCACATCCCAATGGCCGTGTGTCTCTCCGATGCTGTCTTCACACTCATGTACATCACTTCTGAGCCTTACACAGTCTGAACTTTTGGGAAAGGAGGTCACAATGACCGGTAAGAGTGCTTATATTTTATCTCAGTTTTTTTTTAGTTATATTATGCAAAACAACAAATATAATATAATCCAAATCTCATTTACATTATTGTGTAAAAGTCTTAAGCATTTAAGTCTTATATCCTAAGTCTAAGGTTTAGGGTTTGGCTTAGCTTAAATATTTTCTTGGATCTAAGCTGCATTACTGTATCAGAAGAAATGGAACAAGCTGAAAAAAAATGAGCAAGCATTCATTTTCCAAAACAATGTAATATTTCAGAGAAGTGTTTGTGTGTCATTAAAGAATGGAAAATACCAAGTAATAGGTTCATTTTAGTATAAAAACATAATGGAGGCATTAAAGATCATAATGCCAGCATCCCCAATGCGCAAACTCTTGCTGAATGGTTTAATGGTGTACTGTAAATCATATACCATCAAGATCACTGAATTGCAACCTAACAGCTAAGGGAAAATCTGCAGTACATTTCCAAAGAGTTTTTAGGCACATTGAAGCTGCTTTGTAGTGGATATCACTAAGAAATGGTATGTTGGTTTATCCAAATTTCACTTGAATTGAACTTATATGTAGGTAAGTAAGACAAAAAAGCTGTCCTAGTCCAGCACAAAATATATAGTATCTAAGCTACATCACACCTAACTGCTGCAAAGCCATTTTCTCAGCAAAGTTATTCAAAATAACCAGAAATCCAGATTTATTCAGACTAATGAGCAAATAAGAGTTGAACAAAGTGATGAAAAACCTCGACAGGAACCAGACTCAAAAGGGAACTCATTCTTCCCATTTTCTTCTGAGTGACGCTGGAGAATGACGTGTTAATAATGACATGAAAAACAGCACTAAAACAGTACAAAGTGTGTTGAAACGTATTTGGATTTTAATAGGATGTATACAGTAATTGTATGCAAGTTCTTTGAAAGTGCAGTCACCATGGATACCAGGTGAATTTTGTTTTGTGATTGTTGCAGGCTATGCAGCTATGCTAATTTGTTATGCAGCAAAATCCTGATTTAGCAAAAAAGATGCACACCTAATCTGTATGATGCCCTCTTTTCCATTTTTCTCTTAGATCTAAACAAATCAATTAATCTGTCGGACTTCTCTGAGTTTTACGAAGAGGAATTCAACACCAGCCTCCTGAATGTCAGCTACATTCTAGACGAGGCGACCTTCGCATGCCAGGATCTCACCATATCACTCCCCATCAACATTGCAGTGTGCATTTTATTAGCGCACATCTTCCTCATTGCCATTCCTGGCAACGTGATTGTAGGGCTGGTGATCCGTTCAAACTGGCGCTTTCTTTCTCCATCTGATATCTACCTGTTCCACCTGGTGATCGCAGACATGCTGATGGCCCTCGCCCTCCCCTTCTTCTCCACCTCCGTTGTCGCCGGATGGATCTTCGGTAGCATCATGTGCAAGTTAGTGAACTTAGTTCAAGAAGCCAACTTTTACACCAGTATCCTGTTTTTGGTCTGCATTAGTGTAGATCGCTACATGGTGATTGTGAGAGCTATGGAGGCCCGGAAGGTCCAAAGGATCTTTTGTAGCTGGGCTGTTTGCATCGTGGTCTGGATTTTGGGTACCCTACTTTCTCTTCCTGCCTTGTACAACGACGTCTATTACAGCAAATACAGCAACATGCTCATTTGCACTGAAACTTTCGAATTTGACAATGCAGACAAATGGAGAATAGCAATTCGTGTAATGAGGCACCTTCTGGGCTTCCTGCTACCTCTGTGCATCATGTTGATGTGCTACGGAGTGACGGTGGCCAGGCTGCTGCGTACCAGAGGCTTTCAACGCCAGAAAGCCATGAAAGTAATTGCAGTTGTGATGGTGGCATTCTTACTGTGCTGGACACCCTTCAACTTGGCCACCATGGTCGATACGCTCATGAGAACCAATCTGGTGAAAAACGACTGCGCAGCTAGAAATAGTGTAACCTTGGCCATGTTTATCACACAGAGCCTGGGGTTGCTGCACTGCTCTGTCAACCCGCTGCTGTATGCCTTTGTGGGAGAGAAGTTCAGAATGAGGTTCTTCAACATGATCCGCAGGACACGGATGATAGAGCGTGGCACGCCATCGAGGTCCACCAGGTCCACTTCGCAGACTTCAGAGGGTGTATCCCACTTCCTCTGAGCCAAAGCTCTTGCAAACAGTCACAGATATGGACATCCCTGTCTAAGATAAACATATTTATTAGGAAATGGATGCCAATGTATATGCAGTAGGATACCTGATGAATGCTTTAGAGTAAAGATATAGAAGAACTGTTTTTTATTTCTTGAATGTCCTTTGAATTGATGAGTCTTTAACCATTGTTGATATCAAAGAAAACTAAAAATCTTATAGTATTATTTGGAAGGATGTTTGTGGTGAAAAATTATTGTTTTGTGGCAGCTTTATTTTGTACTTGTTGGCATTTAATGGAAATAAAACATGTTTTTTTGTATTAAAAATAATTTCTTTTTGTCTCTTTTTTCGATTTTTGGAACCTACTACTGTACATCTAAACGTGCCTCAGTGTATTTCCCAGAGTAAAATAAAGTACATGAATTTCTTTTAACTAAATATTTTATTCACAGATTTTAGTGGGGTGGACTGGAGTGTAAGGAAATAGACTAAGTTACAAAATACCTTATTTCTTTTTTTTTTCCCACTACAAATAATTGAAAGAGCAAGTGAAAGAAATTAGGGTTGAATCAACATTTTACAACAACAGATCTGTCCTTCTATTTCTCCTGCAATAAACTTCTTACACTTCAGAAATATCCATACACTCATCTGGTTGATCATTTGGTTTATTTGATGTGTAAGGCGGTTCAATATAAAATTATAATGATGATTTTAACCCTTTAGGAACATCTGTATAGTTAAAAATATGGCACAAATATATTATTAAAGCATGCAATGACACTTTACAGGTATACTGTTGTTGATACAGATACAGTGATGTGCTATATACACTGATCATACGCAGGCATAACATTATGAGCAGTGAGAGGTGAAGTGAATAACACTGATTATCTCCTCATCATGGCACCTGTTAGTGGGTGGGATATATTAGGCAGCAAGTGAACATTTTATCCTCAAAGTTGATGTTAGAAGCAGGAAAAATGGACAAGAGTAAGGATTTGAGCGAGTTTGACAAGAGACAAATTGTGATGGCTAGACCACTGAATCAGAGCATCTCCAAAACTGCAGCTCTTGTGGGGTGTTCCCGGTCTGCAGTGGTCAGTATCTATCAAAAGTGGTCCAAGGAAGGATCAGTGGTGAACCAGAGACAGGATCATGGGCGGCCAAAGCTCATTGGTCTGCCCATTGGTCCATTGGACCACCGTCTGTGGTCCAATCTAACAGACGAGCTACTGTTGCTCAGATTGCTGAAGAAGTTAATACTGGTTCTGATAGAAAGGTGTCAGAATACACAGTGCATGACGGGTCAGGGCTGTTTTGGCAGCAAAAGACGGACCAACACAATATTAGACAGGTGGTCATAATGTTATGCCTGGTCAGTGTGATCATGACATAATTTTCTCGACATAACAAAAGTTGTTTTCTCCTGATCACGACTTAATTTCCTCATGAAACCGACATAACAAAACCCGGTTTTCTCACGACGTGATTGTATCACCTCCTCAAGTCTTCAAGACACTTATGTGTTAGTTGGTAATTACAGACAGAAATAAAGCTATTCAGTTTGAGTGAATCCCTGATCAAAGTAAAAGTGAATGCAATCATCCATGATGCTGCGTTACTGTGCTTTTGCTGCTTCTTGAACATGGTTAGCTGCCAAATACAAAGAAAGATTAAGTTGTGATCACGAGAAAACAGCTTTTGTTACGACGAGATTATGAGAAAATGAAGTCCTGATCACAAGAAAACGTGATTTAACTTAAAAAGTTAAAATACAATAACGCATGGCCTCTTAGAATTTACATAATATTGTAAATATGATAAGTTCAGATGTATTTATAAAAATTGATTTGAACAATCAGGTTTGCAGTGGTAACATATACATATTATGTCATACATATATGTAATGGCTATACCTAGTGATTTACTAGCTTTACTAGACATGCCATTTGATATACTAGCTTTACTAGACATGCTATTTGATTTGATTTACTAGCTTTACTAGACATGCTATTTGATTTGATTTACTAGTGTTACTAGACATGTGATTTGATTTACTAGCTTTACTAGACATGCAATTTGATTTACTAGCTTTACTAGATGTGATTTGATTTGATTTACTAGCTTTACTAGACATACTATTTGATTTAATTTACTAGCTTTACTAGATATGCATTTTAATTTATTAGCTTTACTAGGCATGCTATTTGATTTGATTTACTAGTGTTACTAGACATGTGTCACGGGCCGGAAGACGAAGCAAGATGGATCAGACCCAAACGCGGGGATAGACAGCAGACAGGGGTTTATTAGAAATAATAATATACATAGACACAATAACGACACCACATTAAGACGCCATTAACTACTACAATAAAGACGAGGACTAGCCCCGAACACTGGCAGAGAGCCACTATAAATACAGAACATAATTACAAGACACATGAGGAACAGGTGAACAAAGGCGGGAACACATTAGGATAAGGCGGGGCTAAAACAAACACATGGCAGACATAAACAAAACACACAACCCCTTCTAAAAGCCCCCTAGTGGTCCATCGGGGAACTTGCCACCCGTAACAACATGTGATTTGATTTGATTTACTAGCTTTACTAGACATGCTATATGAATTGATTTACTAGCTTCACTTGACATGCTATTTGATTTACTAACTTTACTAGACATGTGATTTGATGTACTAGCTTTACTAGACATGCTATTTGATGTGATTTACTAGCTTTACTAGACATGCTATTTGATTTACTAGCTTTACTAGACATGCTATTTGATTTGATTTACTAGCTTTACTAGACATGCTATTTGATTTACTAGCTTTACTAGACATGCTATTTGATGTGATTTACTAGCTTTACTAGACATGCTATTTGATTTGATTTACTAGCTTTACTAGTCATGCTATTTGATTTACTAGCTTTACTAGACATGCTATTTGATGTGATTTACTAGCTTTACTAGACATGCTATTTGATTTGATTTACTAGCTTTACTAGTCATGCTATTTGATTTACTAGCTTTACTAGACATGCTATTTGATTTAATTTACTAGCTTTACTAGATATGCATTTTAATTTATTAGCTTTACTAGACATGCTATTTGATTTGATTTACTAGCTTTACTAGTCATGCTATTTGATTTACTAGCTTTACTAGACATGCTATTTGATGTGATTTACTAGCTTTACTAGACATGCTATTTGATTTGATTTACTAGCTTTACTAGTCATGCTATTTGATTTACTAGCTTTACTAGACATGCTATTTGATGTGATTTACTAGCTTTACTAGACATGCTATTTGATTTGATTTACTAGCTTTACTAGTCATGCTATTTGATTTACTAGCTTTACTAGACATGCTATTTGATGTGATTTACTAGCTTTACTAGACATGCTATTTGATTTAATTTACTAGCTTTACTAGATATGCATTTTAATTTATTAGCTTTACTAGACATGCTATATGAATTGATTTACTAGCTTTACTAGACATGCTATTTGAATTGATTTACTAGCTTTACTAGACATGCAATTTGAATTGATTTACTAGCTTTACTAGACATGCGTTTTGATTTAATAGCTTTATTAAACATGTTATTTGATTTACTCGCTTTACCTGATATGTTGTGTGTGTTTTCAAGCTTTATTACATACTAGCTACATACTTCAAGCTTTTTTACCCCTGATAGACCCTTTTATTAATTTTAACATGACAGAAGCGGTACACATTTTAGTGTCAGATATTTGCTACTGTTTAAGATGTATTGTTATTATTTATTATTACCCTTCCTCTATCAGAATAAGATATTTTAGAATAAGCCATTTTACTTTATGAGCCCTCTGAATAAGTTCACATCTGAGGTTGAAGTCAGTTTCTTATTCACATCTTCTGTCTGGAGTTCATCTTCCACCTTAATGGATTGCAGATGCAACATTGAGCCTGTAGGGGATGCTCATTGTTTACTTTAAAACCATGTGGCGTGTTTAAACCAGCACTGAAACACCCAGTTATATCTCGACACAAGTGTATTTTTTAAACTGATTTCTTTCGTTGGTGGTACGAAAGAAATTTTGTAACTCTTTGTTATTGTATTGTAAATAAATGGATTTTATATTATGGGTAATATTATTTTGTATTGTTATGATTATGATTATGTTAGCACATTTGCCTCGCACCTCTGGCGTTGGCAATTTGATTCCTGCCTCCACCTTGTGTGTGTGTGTGTGTGTGTGTGTGTGTGTGTGTGTGTGTGTGTGTGTGTGTGTGGAGTTTGCATGTTCTCCTTGAGCTTCAGAGGTTTGCTCCTGTTGTCCAGAGATATGCGTTGTAGGCTGATTGACATCTCTAAATTGTCCCCTTCACTGTGTACCGAGTTGCCTGGGATAGACTCCAGGCTCTCCATGACCCCCTGTAGTATAAGCAGTTCAGAAAATGGACGAACAGATAGACGGAAAAATGTCTACTTTCCCTGGATGAGTCAGTGCTCTGAGCCCTCTTTAAGTAGAAATTGACTTCCTAAAACAGAACATATGTATCCAGCCTCCTTATCCATCCTAATAAATTGCATAGAAATGTAAAACAAACAAAAGCATTAAAGAAAAAGGAAACTGTCTTATATACTTTATATAAAATTTTACTCTTCACTACTTATAGCTTTAAATGGATTAAGTAATTGATCAAATACGTTGATCCCTGGTGCTATTATTGGTGTGTCACTACCCTCTACTGGCAAAAGAAGTGAGAAAGGGTGGACGTGTTTGTGCATTACATAACACCTGAAATTTCATCATCATTCCAGACGTGTTTTTTGTTGAACGCCTTTCAAGACCGCTTTTTCAGTTTAAACTCTCAGAGAAAAAAAGGGTACTAATCTTTACCTTCGCTTACCAGATTAAGATGGTTTGGACATGTTCAGAGGAGGGAGAGTGAGTATATTGGTAGGAGAATGTTGGACATGGAGCTGCCAGGCAGGAGGCAAAGAGGAAGGCCAAAGAGGAGGTATATGGATGGAATTAATGAGGATATGAAGCTAGTGGGTGCAAGGGTTGAGGATGCAGAAGATAGGGATAGGTGGAGAGAGATGATTCGCTGTGGAGACCCCTGAAGGGAGAAGCCGAAAGAAGAAGAAGAAGAATCTTTACCTTCGCTTGTCATTGATTGGTGGCCTCAACTGTACACTTCGTCTACTTGAAGCGTTCATCTTTTACCTAGAACGCTGCAGACAGTGTGCGTTTTATGCTTTAAAAGAAAAATGTAGTACAATTTTCTACCTTAAATCTATTTAAGTGTATATAAGTGAAAGATTAAAAGTACAGAAGTTAAGAATACTGGCCCAACAACAGGTGAAGTTTAGTTTCTTTTTGTCTTTGAGCGTATCAGGACTCACTAACACACCCACAACAAATAATTATGTGGCACGAATTCCAGAAAAACCAGATTATCCAATTCATCCAGTATGAATTCCAGAAACTCCATAGACGTCTTCTTCTACTTCCTGTAGTGTTGTGAAATGAACATGTTTAAGATTGTTTGCATGTGTTTGGTTAGCATTCACCTTCACCCCCATGCATCAGGCATCAGCACCTGGTCAAATCACCTTTGGCAGCAAATTCCAGCATGTCTTTTTAGGATATGACTACCACCTATGCAAATCTGGATGCTTTTTGTTCAGCAGTAAGCTTCATTCTGTTGAAAGTTGAACCATCTCACGTTTCTTGTTCCATCCTCCCTCCTATCTTCAATGATAAACACCTTCCCAGACCTGCTGATTAAAACAAATCATTCCTACAACTTGATTCTCCCACCACCATGCTTCACTATGAGGATGATGTTTTTACAGTAATCAGCGAAGATTGCTGAGATTTTCCATCAAGTCCTTTGCCCTAAGGTTAAAAATATTAACATTTAGTCATGATTGTTGATTTTCATATGATGTCTTTTCTTAATAATGGCTTTTTTTCTTCATTACCCTTCCATAAAACTCAACATGGTTGTCCTGGGTACAGCTTCTCTCATTTTATGGATCTCTCCAGCTTGACCCCTTGACCTCTTGGATGCTTCTCTGATCCTTCTTACTACTATCACTATGTTTTAGTGGACAGCCTGTGATAATGCCATATGTATACATATATATATATATCTATATCTATATCTATATATATATATATATATATATATATATATATATATATATATATATATATCATAATGGCAGATGTTAAGGGGGCAAAGGAATTGAGGAACATTCAAGGAAATGTACGTTTCTTCATGAGCATTCTTTTCCATTACAATGTCTCATTTGAACATCATTCCATATCAGATCATTTCCTTATCATTTTTCCAGGAATATTTTGTACAGCATGGCCATTACAATACACAGTATAGTTTTTTAGACCGTTTTATTTATTTATTTATTTTAATTATTATTTATATTAACATGAACACAGCGCACATGGGCAAGCGTTACTTTTTTACACAAACACCACAAACCACATATATTGTCTTCTCTTCGGTTGTGAAACTGCTGATTATATCATTGCATGTGTGTTGATTACACTTCACACAGGAAGAACCTGGCCATGATCATTTGTTTTTCAGTATGAAGTGTGTGTGTCTATTCCACTAGTGGCACCATTGGAGTCATTGCACTCATGAGCAGCTGCATGTTTGCTACAACTTAGTGGATTTATCTTTAAAAAAAAAGAAGGAAAAAAACCCTAAAAGGTAAGAAACAATAGAAATCTAGGAACAAAGTTTCATTCTTCAAATGTTTTTATTTTCTATTTATTCCAAAGTTATATTGCATGGTTGGCTGATTTAAAGTAATGGAAGTAATATATTCATTTTCTTCCATCTGTAGCTGTAGATGTTTAACATTAAGGTACAATTTTCACGCTTATACAAAACTCATATTTACAAATTTGAGTACAAAGTAAAACTGACGCTTATAGCTACACGCTGCGTCCTAAACCACATCTGCAAGTCTGCGTGACATCACTGAGGAAGGAGATACAGTCTGGATATTTTTCAGAAATGTATTTTATGAAATAGACTTTCTTTAGAGGAAACATATGTATGCATTGAAAAAAAAAAAAAGAAGTTTTTCTTCTTTTCCAGTCCAACATGTCAAAGATGGAGAAAGAGTATGATCTCTACAACTATACAGGATTTGGGCTTTCCTCTCCAAGTAACGATTCCCTGGTACGAAATACATTTTTTAACCCTTTGTTATTATATTGTATAAAATGTCTAATTTCTGTCTATACATCATAGTTCAGAGCACAGCAAAATCCAGCTTGAACTAGCCAGCTTGACCCAATGTCATCTTCATCTTATGGCTATACTGACCATATTTTCAGAGAACTCTTTAAGTAGTTAAAACCTTCTCGGTTACTGAAAAGATATCCTGAATGAAACAGACTTTCCTAAAATACACACAGTTGGATCCAGCCTGACCCACACACTTCTTCATGGTTAAAGGATCAATATTATTTTGTGTGGTTATGATTATGATTATGTTAGCACTTTTGCCTCGCACCTCCAACACTGGCAGTTTGATTCCTGCCTCCACCCTGTGTGTGTGTGTGTGTATAGTTTGCATGTTCTCCTTGTGCTTCGGAGGTTTTCTCCAAAAGCAATTCCTCCTCCAGTCTAGAGATATGCATTGTAGGCTGATTGACATCTCTACATTGTCCCCTGCACTGTGCACCCCAGGCTGTCCATGACCCCTTGTAGTATAAGCAGTTCAGAAAATGGACAAATAGACAGACAGAAGGATGGATTGTTTTGTGTAAAATGTCTATTTTCCCTGTATGAGTTAGTGTTCACATTAGCAAGTCTGTGTGACATCACTGAAGAACCAGATACAGTCTGGATAAATGTATTTTATGAAATATGGACAAATGTGTGCATTTCATTTTGCCACTTCTTTAAACTTTATTTTAAAAAATTGTCTTCTTTTCCAGTACAACATATCAAAGGAAGATTACTACTATTTCGAAAATATATTACCCTTTCCATGTCCCGATTCCCTGAAAGATGTAAACGGCATTGGGATTGTGATTGGCTACATCGTTGTGTTCTTCCTTGGTCTCATGGGGAATAGTTTGGTGATGTTTGCCGTGTGCACCATGAACAAGCGCAGAACATCTACAGATGTCTACCTGATGCACCTGGCTTTTGCTGACCTGCTGTTCTCGCTCACGCTGCCCTTCTGGGCCGTCTACATCAACAAATCCAAATGGGTTTTTGGCACTTTTCTGTGCAAGTTGATCTCGGGTGTCCAGGAGTTGGCATTCTACAGCTGCGTCTTCCTGCTGGCATGCATTAGCATCAACCGCTACATGGCCATTGTCAAAGCCACTCAGTTCCTCTCAAAGGAGCAACATGTAGTGAGGTTACTGTGTCTTTCCGTATGGCTAGGGGCCACTCTGTTGTCCATTCCCATCATGGTCCAGCGAGAAGCAATAGATATTAATCGCACAACAATTTGCTACGAGAACATAACAGTGGAAAAGATGGATGATTGGCGTGTAGGACTACGAGTCCTCCGTCACGTCCTTGGCTTTTTCTTTCCTCTTACAGTCATGATGGTCTGCTATGGCTGCACGGTTGGAACCCTGTTTCACTCACGTAACAGCCAAAAAACCAGGGCAATGAAAGTGATCTTCTGTGTGGTGCTGGCTTTTATCATCTGCTGGCTGCCCAATAACATGGCTGAATTCGTGGACACACTGATGCGAGGTGGGCTGATCAGAGATTCCTGCCAGAAACGAGATCATCTGGATGTGGCCATGTATTACACTCAGGCTTTGGCCTTTATGCACTGCGCCATTAATCCCATCCTCTATGCCTTTGTGGGCAAGAAGTTCAGGAATCATCTCCTCACATTGCTCTCGAAAAAGGGACTGGTGTCCAGAGAAGTGCTTTTTCGCTCCCAAGCTGGTTCAGTCTACAGCACAGGAAGCACCAAACATACCTCTGTCACTCTGTAAAGCTTCTGTTAACATTTATACCTGTTTTTTACTAGAAGCAGATTTTTGCTAGATCCAGCTTAAAACAATATGAGCTCACCTCAGTCAGGACTTTCTGCAGACCACAGACATCATAAGTTCATATATGAAATTATGGGCATCATATGGAAATAAGAGCAACTATCTGGCTATAAATGGAAAAGTGGGCAGGTCTTTGAGTTCATAAATAGTTCAAGCTATGTTTTTTTGGCAAAGATTTCCCTAATCTGTACTGCTAATGGTATTTAGCTACACTATATTGCCAAAAGTTTTGTTCAACAGTTTTGAAGCAAGGTCCATAAAGACATGGGTGAGCGAATTTGGTGTGGAGGAGTCCTGACCTCAACCCGATAGAACACATTTGGGATGAATTAGAGCGGAGTCTGCGAGTCAGGCCTTCTTGTCCAGCATCAGTGCCTGACCTCACAAATGCACTTCTAGAGGAACGGTCAAAAATTCCCAGAAACACACTCCTAAACCTTGTGGAAAGCCTTCCCAGAAGAGTTGAAGCTGTTATGGCTGCAAAAGGCGGGCCAACTCCATATTACATTCATTTGCATGTAAAGGCAGACGTCCTAAAACTTTTGGCAATATAGTGTATATTCATAATTTTTCCAAGGATTTCTGAGAGGATTTTTAGGCATAGATTTCCATAATCTATACTGCTAACAGTATTTAGCTATCTATCAGGATCAAACCTGGAAAAAGTGCTGAGAGGATTTTTCAGGTATAAATGATCCTAATCTGTACTGCTAACTGTATTTAGCAAGCTATCAGGATCAAATAGAATTTTTAAAATTATATTCATAAATGTTCATAATCTCTACTGCTTGCTCTAGTTGGCTAGTGACAGCAATTCTGAGAGGATTTTTCAGTCATGTTAGTAAATGTTCCTAACATATATGCTAGTGTGGTGGCTTGATTTTTGGATTTTTTTTAAATGTCCTTATGATAAATATGATAAATGTTGTTTATAATGCTATACACAGCTATCAGTAGTTATCTCACTAATATGCTCAAACCTGGGGTGTCACAAAGGATTTTTAAAGCTATATGCATGTATATTTCCAATCTGAATGCTAATAGTAGTTAGCTAGATAGCTAAAATAAGAGACAGGATTCTGTACAGCTAATGCTAGTTAGTTAACCAACACGATCAAATTTTACAGATTCCAGAACGATGTTTTTCATTCACATTAAAAAATATCCATAATCTACACTGCTAATAGTAGGTAGCTAGCTTCCATGGACAAACCTGACAGAATTTCTAAGAGTATTTGTAAGTCATATTGAAATATGTTTTTCATCTATCTAGCTAACAATTACTAGCTAGCTAGCTAGGACATTATTGTAGCATGAACAAGCTGACTGGATTTTGCGTCTTTTTGAGCCATATAAATAAACTATTTTCATCTATATCACATCTATACAGCTAGCTAGCTAACATGAACAAACCTGACAGGATTTCTGAGTAGATTTTAAGCCATAAATATTCATATTTAGACTTGTTCAGCACCTTTGCTGATGACTCAAACGTGTAGGTTAGGGTAATTAGTTAACTAAATGATCTTATCTCACTGACTTCTTTTGAGTTTTGGAGGTTTACTCAGAAATATTTAAATAGAAAATTCCATATATGAACTCAAAGACTTGCTGGTCTTCAGACAGATCTTTCTAGCTCAGCTTGATTTCTAAACATATCTTAATTGATTTTTTTTTAAAGTACCTTTTAAACCCTATTTGTGAATCCTAACCAAAAGGGTGATGATAGTGGATGTCTTCCATAAAACCTTTGTTTTTAGATTAATCTGTCATCAGAAAGATTTATGAGGATTGACTTATCAGCATTGTTTATATTAAAGAGATGGAGAAAAAAAGATTTCACACATCAATGGTTCAATTAGAAAGACTGGAGTAGAGTGTATAGTTGATAAAGAGACAAAAAGAGGTACAAAAGAGGAACTGAAAAAATATTTGCAAAAATACCTTTAGGGTGGAAAAAAACATTTTACATTTTCTAATGTCTTTTGTCTTTTTTTTTTTTTTTTTACTTTACCTACACCCAAGGGACGGTGTGAAAGATCAGTAAAAAAAACTTATCTTACTCTGCAGATGGACGTTCCGTAGTAAAACCAGGGAAAGTTTTAAATAGACCTACTTGAAACATGACGTATGATTTCTTAACATTACTGTTAATCTAAGAGTGGCAATGCTTCATATTGTGGCAATGCTTCCATGTGTTGCTTTCTTTCTTTCTTCCTATACCAAGTAATCCATAAATGAGTCAAGAACGGCAGGTGCAGGAGGAAACCTCAAAATTTTCAAAACTGATAACAATCTGTCATTTACGTTTCACTGATAAGAGATATCTTTGTAAAAGTTCTCTTTTGCAGCAAGCATGTTTTCTCATAAGCTCAGTAGCAAATAAAATATAATCAGTCTTTATTTTCTTCTGTGATTGTTTTTTGCTTTTTCCAAACGTTAATAAGACATTGTTGTGTTACAGAGAAACTGCAACCTCCGTCCTTTTCCATGCTGAAAAAATAACTAAGGAACGAAACGAAAAAAAAAAAAAAAACTGTTGATGATGGAGACAAAAAATAATAATAATAATAAAAAAAAATACTTACAAAAAATAAACGCAAATGATTACACGTTTGTTAAAGGTTTATGTGCAAAATCTGCCATAAAGTTCCTGCATCAGTTGATTATATTATGGAAATGATAATGTATTAGAAGAAGTGTGTTAATAGAAATGTCATATATTATAAATGTCATTACAGAAGATGAATAAACACCTACAGGTTTAATTACTCTATACTGTTGTGATATTTGATTTGGTGCACCAGGTGGTTAGAGGAACTGTAGGGATATGAGAACTGAGCTTTAGCGGCTTCCTCCGCCTCCTCTCTGCCTGCATTTCCCACGTCGCTGTATTGTCAGTGCAATCTATTGGTAGGTTTTCCAGCGTGGGTGAGTCTTCAGTGCAGATACTTTACAATTTCTTGGTAGACGACAAGCAGCTTTTTTTCCCTGGTATTATTAACTGACAGAACAATTGAGTTGTTTATAGCTGCAACAAGCAGGAGCTAACATGCAAAGTAACTATAAATGGTTAAAAAAACATAAAATGTCATTCATTTATAAATGTTAATCTGTAATTGTAGGAACATTGCTGTGGTATAAGGGAAATACAACAGAATAAAACCTAAGCGATAAAAGGATCTTGTTTTATTCCACAACATTTAATGCAAATAGAAATGATGGAAAGTGTGTCTTGTTTTTGTGGTATAAGAGGAATAAAACATTTTGTGCTCATTAGGTATTACTGGATAATGATCAACTTTTAGGTAGTAATAGTTATGTTTGTAAGTAACAGAACCATGTCCACTTTGCAAAGCATCTCCTCATCATAGATTATTTTCCTATAACAGCAAATATCCAAATGATTTATTTCTAAAATAATTCATTCTATGGGCAAAAGTATGTGCATATCTGACCACCATACTCATAAGAGTTTTATAAATGTCACATTCCAGATGTGGTCCCTATTTGCTGTTATAATAAGCTCCACTCTCTCTTCTGGGAGCGTGACTGTGGAGATTTGTGTTCATTCAGCTACAAGAGCATTAGTGAGATCAGACACTGATGTTAGGCTGTTGAGGAGGTCTGGGGTTTAGTCAGTATTCCAGTTCATTCCAAAGGTGATCAGTGGGGTTGAGTCAGAGTCAGGGCTCTGTGCAGGACAGTCCAGTTCTCCCACTCCAACCTTAACCTCCACACCATGTCTTCATGGAGCTCTGCGCTTTGTGCACAGGAGCATTGTCATGCAACAGTGTTTGAGTCTCTTAGTTCCAGTGAAGGGATATTGTAATGCTGCAATATACAAAGACATTCTACTTTTAGTGTTGAGGTTTTTGAGGCAATAGTTTAAGGAAGAACCACATATACCAATACATACCGAACTCTTAGTGCTTAGTGGTTAAGGTGTTGGACTTACTGCTTGGAAGGCCATTAGTTCAGATTGCAGGTACACCAAGCTGCCACTGCTGGACCTCTGAGCAAGGCCCTTAACCCTCATTTGCTCAGTTGTATAAAATAAGATCAATTGTAAGCTGCTCTAGATAAGGGCATCTGCCAAATGCCAGAAATGTAAATGCTCTAATATGTGTACATATGTTTACATCCTTTTCTTTGCACAATGGTCCACACAAACTGTGTACTGGTCAGACTATTTTATGTATCTGTCCTGTAGTGCATTGTCTGTCTTTTGTCTTGCACTGTTTGCACTAGGTTGCACACTATGCACTTGATGTGGTTAGGTTAGCTTACTTTGTTATTTTATGTAGCTCTGTGTTGTTTTATGTAGCATCATGGTCCTGGAGCAACATTGTTTCATTTCACTATGTACTTCATCAGCTACACTGTATTACACTACCAAGTTGAGGTCAGGACTCAAGTTCCTCAGGCCAGTCAAGTTCCTCCACACCAAACTTGATCATCCATGTCTTTATGGACCTTGCTTTGTGCACTGGCGTGCAGTCATGTTGAAACAGGAAGGGGACATCCCCAAACTGCTCCCACAAAGTTGGGAGCATGATTCATTCATTCATTGTCTACCGCTTATCTGATCTATTCTCGGGTCACAGGGAGCCTGTGCCTCAGGTGTCATTGGGCATCAGGGTGATGCGGAGTGCCAACCCATCGCAGGGCACACACACACACTCTCATTCACTCACACAATCACACACTACGGACAATTTAGAGATGCCAATTAACCTATCACACATGTTTTTGGACCAGGGGAGGAAACCGGAGTACCCGGAGGACACCCCCAAGGCACGGGGAGAATATGCAAACTCCACACACACGGCAGAGGCGGGAATTGAACCCCCAACCCTGGAGGTGTGAGGCAAACGTGCTAACCACCAAGCCACCGTGCCGTTGGGAGCATGAAATTGTCCAAAATGTCTTGGTATGCTGAAGCATTAAGAGTTCCTTTCACTGGAACTAAGGGGCCGAGCCCAACCCCTGAATTCAATGATATGGAGGGGTGTCCCAAAACCTTTGGCAATATAGTGTATATATGATTGAAATGACAATGAAAGCTTCTTGACTCGACTTGATATAGATGTGATGGTCCACTTACTTTTGGCCACATAGTACACAGGATTTAAGTGCTTGTGTTGGTTCAATGTATACATTTTAATAGCGAACACGTATAAAAATGAGATGTAAAAGACCCAATATGACTGACTAATAATGATATAAAAATAGCATATCCCATTAGACAAGCGAAAGTTGCGTCATGACGTCACAACGCGTCCGACGCACGCGCGTGCGTGTACGGCGGAAGAGGATACCGGCATCATCATCAGCTGTAAGTTCTGCGGTGTGTGAGTGTGTATTACATATACCGTGAGAAGTTACTGAGAATTCCCACAGCTTTATCACGGAATTTTGTAATTAAAGGTAATTAGCTTTTTCCAATTTCATTTCATTTGCTTGAATGTGATTCTGTCTGTATTACAGCTACAGCTCATCATATCACCATGGCAACAACTTCTTAATTAAAATCACATGAAATCTCTTTCGATGCCGAACAAATATTGTGAGATATTTTGTTGGTAATATTATACATACACACTAAATAGGAATAATACCCACAAAGCCTTCTTTGTCTATTTAACACACATATCGACTTAGACTGCTCCATGTTTAGTTAGCTCAACTTTTCCAGCTAGCTCGCATTGTAGCTCTAGTTATGATTTGTTTTTATCGTAAATAAATAACAAATATATATTATCCGCGTTCATAGACTATGAGTTAAACCGTGCTTTGTCTTTTTTTTAAATGAAGTCTAGCTAGCATAACATGTAAAGGTATTCAGTTATGCTTCTCAATTTAACTAGCTTAGCTCAGCTCGGTTTCTGCACTCGTTTTCTGACCTGCCCCGCCTTTCTTCTTTTTGATTGGCTACTAGTAGTTCGCGTCTGTCTCTGATTGGCTAATGTTCTCTGGAGCGCGCCTGAGTGCAAACTTGTAGCCAATCATAGTGAATGAGGCGCAATACAGGTAGCAACTATAAAACCGAAGACTAGGTATCAGTTTACGGTAAATGATAATATTTTGTATTCTGTTTTTTTACTTTATATATATATATATATATATATATATATATATATATTGTGTGTGTGTGTATGTATGTATGTGTGTGTGTGTATGTATGTATATAACAGATTAAAGAGGGAGAGAGTAATCTAAACAACTGTTTTGTGTGAAATGTGTGTGTTATAATGAAGAACAGAACACAAACACCACACGTGTAGTCTAGGTCATATAGAACAATTTAACAGTGAATATTTATAATGGTTAATAACGTCTAGATGCTCTTAGTATATGGCACCTGGATCTTTCAGTTCCTGCTGCCTCCAGGATTCAGTTTGCTATCAGAGTTTACAGTAGCTCCACCCTATGTAAACATGTATGGCTGAGTATTTTATGTCTACATGGGAAATCACAAGAAGGATACAGATGCTTCTGTAACGTTTGTCACCTCTGTACACGCAGGGCTCCTTACTGGAGATGAAAGCAGTATTTTAATCCCCCCCGGCGAGTCCACTAAGCTTGAGATTCCTTGCAGCAATGAGATCGTCTTCACTGATGTTCCAGGGGGGTGTGGTGCCCTCCATGAAAAAACTGCTGTTCCTGTTCATCCTGACATGGTTCGTGGTGACGATTCACTCAGATGAAGATTACTATAAGCTGCTGGGGATTTCTAGAGAAGCCAGCACACGGGAGATTCGACAGGCCTTCAAGAAGCTCGCTCTGACCATGCACCCGGACAAGAACCCGGTGAGTTTCCCTTCCTAGCAGCACTGTTGATTGATTCTGAGCTCTCATAACTACCTGTGTGTGTGTGTGTGTGTGTGTGTGTGTGTGTGTGTGTGTGTGTGTGTGTGGTTGAGGGAGGGTCTGGGGCTTTTCATATGCACCTGTGGGTGTGACGTTTCACATGCTGTGTGTGTGTGTGTATGGCATTTCATATGCTCTACATATATATGTGTGTGTGTGTGTGGTTGAGGGGAGGGTCTGGGGCCTTTCATATGCTCTACCTGTGGGTGTGATGTTTCACATGCTGTACCTGTGTGTGTGTGTGTGTGTGTGTGTGTGTGTGTGTGTGTGTGTGTGTGTGTGTGTGTGTGTGTGTGGCATTTCATATGCTCTACCCGTGTGTGTGTGCGCATATACACTACCGCTCAAAAGTTTGGGATCACTTGCATATTTCAGCTACGGAGGAAGACTCCATCAGCCAATCCATCTTGTGGGAGATGCTCCAGGAAGCATGGGGTGAAATCTCATCAGATTATCCTGGACAAATTGACAGCTAGAATGCCCAGACTGTAATTGCTACAAAAGGTGTTTTTTTTTTAATGAATGCAAAGTTTGAAGAAATCATTCATCATTTCCATTCATTCATTGTCTACCGCTTATCCGATCTATTCTCGGGTCACGTGGAGCCTGTGCCTATCTCAGGCGTCTTTGGGCATCAAGGCAGGATACACCCTGGACGGAGTGCCAACCCATCGCAGGGCACACACACACTCATATTCACTCACACACTACGGACAATTTAGAGACGCCAATCAACCTACAATGCATGTCTCTGGACCGGGGGAGGAAACCCCCGAGGCGCGGGGAGAACTCTGCACACACATGGTGGAGGCGGGAATCGAACCCCCAACCCTGGAGATGTGAGGCAAACGTGCTAACCACCAAGCCACTGTGCCCCCCCCCCCCCCCCCCCCCCCCCCTTCATCATTTCCATCAAAATCATTATTTCTAACTCTGACATGTCAGCATGTCCTGTTCTTTTGCTATATTTTCTATTCAGACTAATGTCATGTATGTTTCTTTGGGAAAACTTTTGAGTGATCCCAAACTTTTGAGCGGTAGTGTATATGTGACATTTCGCATGCTCTACATATATGTTTGTGTGTGGCATTTCACATGCTCTACCTGTGTGTGAGAGCATGTGAGTGTATGTGCGTGTGTACAAGCATGCTTGCAGGAGAACTGGTCACACTATTAAATTTCGTTATACACTCTACCGGTCTGTGTGCACGTGTGAGTGAGGGAGTGTGTAAGGCTGAGCATGTGCGTGAGGGGGTGTGAGAGGGGGTGTGCGTGAGTGTGTGTGTGTGCATGGAGAACTATGATGGACCCAAGTTCCACCCAGGGTGTATTCCCATCCTGCATCTTTCCAATTTTTTTTTTATTGTTTGTTTACCTACATATTGGGGGAAAACCTGTGGAAGCCTCCATGTAAATTCAATTTATTTGTATAGCGCTTTTAACATTGGACATTGTCTCAAAGCAGCTTTACAGACATAGAAAATATTTTTAGAAAATTATAAAGATTAAAGTTAAGATACTATTTATCTCTAATGAAAGCCTGAGGTGTTATCTCTAAAGCCTGAGGTGACGGTGGCATGGAAAAACTCCCTGAGATGATACAAGGAAGAAACCTTGAGAGGAACCAGGCTCAGAAGGGAACCTCATCTTCATTTAGGTGGCACTGGACAGTAAATAATGTAAATGTTGATGATGTCCTTTCATTAAAAGCAACCAATGGCTCTTGAGGAACTAATAGGTGTGTAGCTGAGTTCATGATTAACTAATTCCTTCCTGTCGATTGCTGACTGATGCAACGGTAGTTCAGAGACGGAGAGAGAGTCTCCAAGTGGTTCTATCCACAGCATTCCCCTTGGTCACAGGCTGTCTATTCAGACCTACCCACAGCATCAGTGAGCACCACCAAGCCATGTCTATCTTTTGTTAGCAACACAGTAGCCAGACAACTGTGCTGAGTGATGCATATTATCTTCCTCAAAACAGTGAACTGTAGAGTCAGTGATTTAGATTTAACATGCAAATACACTTTCAATGAGCACAAGCTCACCAACACCACTGTAGTGAAAGCAGCCTCACAGCTTCAGTTTCAGTGTCATTGTGTTTGTACCATGCCGACAAAGCTGCGTCCTCAGTCCACAGCAAAGGAAGTCTGAGATGCAAAAGGTACAAGAAGAAAAACTTCTTGCTTCCAAAATAAAGCTGTTTGGCCTCTCTAAATGTATACCACTAAAATGTCCTGCTTTTTCTTTCTCAAAATCATCTATTCATTGGAATGGCCACCTGATTACACGCCTGTCTGTTAATACTCATCATATACTTAGAATGAATTTTCCTGCATACCTGAATGTAAGTGGTGCGCCACACCAAAAAAACAAAACAAAACTTTTTCTAATGTGCCCATAGAACGACGAAACAGCCCACGAAAATTTCCTGAAGATCAACCGCGCCTACGAGGTATTGAAAGACGAAGATCTGAGGAAGAAATACGATAAGTATGGAGAAAAGGGATTGCAAGACGAGCAGCAGGGAGGCAGATACGAAAGCTGGAACTACTACAGATATGATTTTGGTGAGTTCACAGACCAAACCTTTCAGTTTCCGATCCACTGTTTCAGATCTACTGATAAGACAGGTTACTGCTCAGTATGGGATGGACTGTTCCTGTTTGAAAGTTTCGAACCGGAGACATGGTACTGAAAGCATATGACTCATTACAGCTGCTTTCTGATTGAGTGATTTTGTGTTTTTCAGGCATTTATGACGATGATCCAGAAGTCATTACTCTGGACAGAGGAGATTTTGGTAAGTCTATCTGTCTCTGTTTCCCTCTCTGCTATCTCCTCCCTTGTCTAGATCTTGTCTGTCTCTTGGATTTCTCCATTTTTCCTCCTAGCCATGTCTTCTGTATTACATGATCACAGCAAGCACGTGCTTTCACTGAGATTTGCAGCTGCTGCACAAGCTGTGGAGGAAAGCTCTACCTGCCCTTTTTTTTTGAACGTCTTTATTGTTATTACACAAGTTCAATGAAATTTAAAAAAAGGAGTCCTTAAAGTGCATAGTCTAATAAATAATCTATTAAACCAAATATCTACATAATCTGATAAAATATACAATAAAATAGAATAAAATAAAGTCTAATAAAATAAATCTGACAGTATAACCACAGAATCTAAGATTTAAGGAAAAGGCAATCTGCAGGCAATTCCACAACACATTGCACATATTTTTTTAAATATATATTAATAATTGGCAGTGTTTAAAGCTGATATGGATTTGGCAAAAACTGTTTAATCTTTAATCGGTCCGTTTGGATTTTCAGTGTCCTATATCGTCTTCCCGAGGGTAACAGTTCAAAAGGACACCAACCGTTTATTCCTGAGTATTCTCAGGAAGTGAAGAAGAGTGCCTTCTTTATGATTGTACTCGTATTAATGCTCCAAGGCAGACCGTCCTCTATGTGTATGCCCAGAAACTGAAAGTCGAGACCCTCTCCACACAGTCCCCGCTTACGAACAGTGGCTGAAAGTTTTCTTCCTCCTGAAGTCAATGATCAGCTCCTTGGTTTTGGTGGTGTTGTTTCTGTACACCACACAGACAGCTGCTTCAGCTCATCTCGGTAAGCAGAACCGAGATGACAGCTGTTGTACACTGCTCAAAAACATGTATGTATATGTTCAAAAACATCTGTTGACTCAAAGCGGTCCTGCAGTTGATGAGAGGCACCTTCGGGCCTTTTTAAAAATTATAGTAATAAAAAGTTTGAGTATTAAGTTGCTTCAGATAAGCCACCCACATGCTTTGTATTTATTTTGATTTTCAGTCCAATGTGCACAAATTGACTAAAAACCTGTTGGTTATCATCTTATTTAGTAAAGTGATTTACAAATCTTCAGATATGCAAAGTGAAACAGTTATGCAACCGGACCGAAAACAAGGCTTTGTTTGTCATCAGTCACGTGATTCTCTGCTAAAAGCCTCAATACAGAGCTTCAGTGGGATTTTGTTTACCTGCTTGAAGCACACCTCAGTGCCTCTGTGTCAAATGTAACCTCACTAATATCAGTCTCTTTCTCTTTTCTTATAGATCAGACTGTATATCCATCTCTCTGTCCATCTGTCCGTTAACGTCCGAACAGAAGCACTGGCATTTCCTCAGTAGTTCTCGTGTGTGTGTGACTTCATTTTGCTATGTTATCTGCATTAACAGATGCAGCAGTGGACTCTGGCGAGGTTTGGTTCGTGAATTTCTACTATCCCCGATGTTCCCACTGTCACGAATTGGCTCCAACGGTGAGGCTCGCCTGCTTTAATACTGCTCCTTGAAATAGTACTACTAATAATATAACAACTCGTAGCACACAGACTCTATTTTATAGTATACACCGATCAGGCATAACATTGTGAGCAGTGAGAGGTGAAGTGAATAGCACTGATTATCTCCTCATCATGGCACCTGTTAGTGGGTGGGATATATTAGGCAGCAAGAGAACATTTTGTCCTCAAAGTTGATGTGTTAGAAGCAGGAAAAATGGATTTGAGCGAGTTTGATGAAGGGCCAAATAGTGATGGCTAGACCACTGGATCAGAACATCTCCAAAACTGCAGCTCTTGTGGGGTGTTCCCGGTCTGCAGTGGTCAGTATCTATCAAAAGTGGGGCAAGGAAGGAACAGTGGTGAACCGGTGACAGGGTCATGGGTGGTCAAGGATCACTGATGCACGTGGGGAGTGAAGGCTGGCCCACGTGGCCCGATCCAACAGACGAGCTACTGTTGCTCAAATTGCTGAAGAAGTTAATGCTGGTTCTGATAGAAAGGTGTCAGAATACACAGTGCATGACGGGTCAGGGCTGTTTTGCAGCAAAAGGGGGACCGACACAATTAAGACAATTATAATATAACCCAAAGTGTGTGATCTTTTTTTTTTTTGTTTTGTTGACTTATCCATGCTGTGTATAATTCTGTGTTTGTACTCTTTCTCCTGATCGACATGCACGGTTGAACTGGTCAGTGGCGGGAGTTTGCGAAAGAGATGGACGGTGTGATCCGGATCAGTGCGGTAAACTGCGGAGACAACAACAGGCTGTGTCGCAGTAAAGGCATCAGCAGCTACCCAAGCCTGTTCGTCTTCAGAGCCGGCACAGTGAGAAATACACACACACACACACACAGATTCACAGTGACCCTTACTTCAAAACCCACTCACAGTGCAAGGAGTTGTTACATAATGAAAAACACATGACCGATCTAAAATAATAATCTGTCCTGAAGTGGATTATTTTTGTATAACATAATATTCTGGAGTGTTTTTCTGTTTGCTAACGATCACAATGTGTACATGGCACGTTATAACACTATATGTTCATGTGATGCTGAGACACGTTAGTTCCTGTTCTCTCTCTCTCTCTCTCCTCTCTCGCTCTCTCTCTCTCTCTCTCTACTTCACCAGCATTTCCTTTTCCTCACCACATCACCTCTTTTATCACTCTTAGATTAAATGTTACTATAGAAACAAGAACCTGAATTAACACAACCCCGTCCTTCATGTTCGGGCTAGAGCTGCTGCCTGAATGTAACGAGCTGTTATACAGAAATAAGGCACGCCTTCTGATGTAAGAATTCATCTGCACGCTAGTAGAAGTTTTAATATTTAATTTGTTTGAAAGATTGTTCTTTGTTAATGCACTTAAAATGGAGGATCTTTTAAAAGCCGGTGTAAAAAATACAGCATTTTGATGTAGCAACCAATTTAAACTTGAATATTTTCCTATACAGTAGATTGTAAAGTGTTTTATTCTTCATATACCACCGCAGTTTGTCAGTGCTAGTAGCTTTTTTAATTAAAACATGACACATTATAGGTGTTAGTCATTCAGTTGCATTCGATATCGATAGAATGTCCTCGAGGCAGGTTAGTTTTTCTCATCACAGGTGTTATTATACCAGCTATAAATAGTGGCTTCCTGACCAACCTTTCTTTTATTCTTTCTGAAGAGTTTAACAAGACTTGAAACAGGCTTGAAACCACAAAGTCCTTCATCCTGAACAATTTCCTGTATCAGATAACCTAGAGCTAAATGAGCTTTATCTCTGACTGGTACAAAGTTCTGACTACTTGCAAAATCGCCTTCGAACAAATCATGAAGGTTCTGGAAATGTTTAGTTTAAATGTTTAATGGAGATTAAGGTGATGTTATCGCATGCAAAACACCATGTTCTGTGAAACCCACAGTAACACCTTATACAAGCTGTGAAGCGTGGTGGTGGTGGAGGGGTGGTGATTTGTGCTTGTTTTGCAGCACAACAGGGACTAGGAAATGTTCTGCTCTGTTTCCTGAAGTCATTTGTTTGCTTCTTGAAGTTGGTGAGGACCTCACGATCGTTATTTAGGCCCTGACCAATAAAAACATAGAAGTGAAGGAGTACTTTCTCTTTCCTGTGACTGTAATTAAAGTTTGTATGCGGTTTATTTGCACAGTATGGGATCTTAACCTCAAGTGATCTGCTGAATAGATTACAAAAGTACAGCATTTTGTACAGCAGTTCTCATCTGTCACGTCACTCAGTGAGCTTGTAACAGGACACTAATATGTGCACTCTCTTTAGCCCTTGTCCGAGTCAGTCACTGCATTTCCATGTTCCTGTTTTTCAGAATCCGGAGAAATACTACGGCGATCGCTCCAAGGCCAGCCTCACCAAATTCGCAATGCAGTTTGTGACAACCAAAGTGACAGAGCTGTGGCAAGGTACGGTGACTCATCATCTCACCCAGCATACAGCTGTCCTTATGTCCGTATCATTTCACCGTGCTCTGACCAAGACTTTTCATTTCTGCCCTTCTTTAAAGGGAATGTTTTCACTGAGATTGAACAAGCATTTGCTGCTAAAATTGGGTGGCTCATAACCTTCTGCGCTGACACCGGAGGTAAGACTCCAGCAGTTTAATTTTCAGAGTGATTATAAAGGTGAGACCGAAGCCAATCCAGAGCTGAGGTGAAGTCCTGCAGTGGACGTCTGGCACTCCTGGGGTGCCTTTTTGGTTCATAGTGCAGGATCTTTGCACCCTTCGATGTACTGTACACTATATTCCCAAAGGTTTTGGGACAAATCGTTGAATTCAGGGGTTGGGCTTGGCCCCTTAGTTCCAGTGAAAGGACATTTTGGACGATTTCAAAATTGGGGATGGCCCCTTTCTGTTCTAACATGACTGCACAACAGTGCACAAAGCAAGGTCCATAACGACATGGATGAGCGAGTCCTGACCTCAACCTGATAGAACACCTTTGGGATGAACCTCAGTCCAGCATCAGTGCCTGACCTCATAAATGCGCTTTTAGAGGAACGGTCAAAAGTGTCCAGAAACACACTCCTAAACCTTGTGGAAAGCCTTCCCAGAAGAGTTGAAGCTGTTATAGCTGCAAAGGGCGGGACAACTCTATATTACATTCATGTGCATCCCAAAACCTTTGGCAATATAGTGTATGTACGTTCCCCAAATAAAAGAAAGTAACATTTGAAGAGATTAAAGACATTTGAGGTAAGTGACATTTGAATTTTTTTTTCTTGAGATCCCCCATTTTATAGTGTATATAAAATAACTGACATGAGGCCTGTTTTCCAAACAATTTTTCTCTGGGGATTAAAGCCGAATTAACTAAGATTGAACATTTTTGCATTTTGCATTGTGTGACATCTCAATGTCAACATACTCAACATTCTAGGCAGATCTGCGATGAGTGATGTATATTTACTTCCTCAAATCAAGAAACTGTATATTGTGTGGTGTTATACATTGAATGATCTGATATATTTGCATCTGTAGTCGCTTCGTATAAAGTAAATACTTGTGTATTATACAGTATAACAGAGAAGGTTATGCTTTTGAGTTTCAAGGTAAAATGACTGGCTGTTTTTTTTTTTTTGTTTTTGTTTTTTAAATTAACCTTAAGAGAGGGAGTACAGGTGAGGCTGGTTAGGGGCTGAGTGACAATACCAGCAATGGACTTGTCTCACTGGATGTTCCATAACATTAAATGTAACCAGCTTAAAAGCACGATGTGTTGATCCATGATGAATTAAAAACGTACTTGTAGGAAAATCAGTGCAGGGCACTTCAGACCATGCTTTAATAACAAAAACAGTCCACTTAAGTGTATGTAGCTACTAATAAATCTGTTGAAATAGTGATTTCATTGTAATTTGTTGGTGATTAAGTCCTTTTTTTTTTCTTTTTAAATATATGCAGATTGTCTGGAGTCTCAGACGAGACAGAAGCTCGCTGGAATGTTGGTAAGCATTTGATTTATTTCCTTTTTATCATATCTGATTCTCACACCACACGGTGGATTTTTCACATTTCACCACTCAGTAGTAATCGGAGCAGTTATAGAGGTACAGGTAGAGGTTGAAATTACCGTGTGTGTGTTGTAGAATGGTCTAGTGAAGGTGGGCTGGATGGACTGCACCTTACACGCTGATCTGTGTAAAAGCTTCGACGTCACGACCAGCACGACGGCTCTGTTCCCCCCCGGCAGCTCCCTCACGCAGGAGGGCAGTGTTCTGGTAAAATCCAGTTTCATCATTTTCTTCTTCTCTTTCCTCCATCTTCTTACTATTTCCCCCTCTCTTCTACTTCATTAAGTCACCCTCTTTCTCACTCCTTCTTTCACCACTTATTCCTCTTTTTCTTTCGCCTCCCATTTCTCCACTACCTCCTCCTCTTCTCTTTTACCTTCTTCTTTGTTAGTCATCATTTTTCTCTTTTCTTTATAATAAAAAAACTATTTAAAAAAAAAAGGAAACATTTGTAAGATTAAAAGACAATTGCAAACAGAATTTTGTCCTGAATCTTGAACATGGAAATTTTCTTTCTATTATTTTCAGTGTAATATTTTTTCATAAATAAAATGTTATTTTTTAAATACAGGAAAAAATATTTTTTTTAATAAATTTGATTATTAATAATATATAAATTATTTTATTTTTTTTAAATACTGGCAAATCTCATAATATGATCATCAACACCTAGTCTTAGCATCACTGGTAATGCAATAAAAAACAGCTTTTAACTATAGCTGTTGAACTTTACCATTTTATTTTTATAATTAATTAAATTATTAATATTAATAATATTAACTTATTTTTTATTATTATTATTATTATTATTATTATTATTATTATTATTATTATCTTTAAGCTGACCACCTATAGCAGACGTTGGTAAATAAGAAAATACATTAAGTATGAAAAATATTTTGTGTAGAATAAAAACTTTTTTTTCCCCCCAAGTGTGTGTGTGCTCACTGGGCTTGCAATGATATCTAAACTTTTAAAACTCTTTTAATGACTACAAATGTCACAGCTTTTGTAATTTGACTTGGCACTGCATCATTTTGGCAGATGTTGTAGCATATGTTTTGGCAGCTTTCTTCCATGAGTGTCAGATATTTACCTTGTTGCTCACATTACACTATAATGTCTGCCTTTCAGTGTAGTTTTAAATCCTGCTAATTAATTATGGAAGCCCTTAGGGGACAACTGTCTCAATTTCACATCAGCCTCAAAAAATAACGTGCTGTTATAATGTGTAGGTGAACACTCTTAAATGCAAATGATTACTTCATGTAGTACAAATGATTGCATGTTGATCGTCATTTAACTCTCCAGTAGATAAATTCATATTTTATTATACATCACTAAAAGATGGGATTGTTGTATTTTTTCCAGTTTCTGAAGACTCTGGATGCCAGAGAGATCTATGCCCAGGTGCTGCAACACATGCCTGACCTGGAGATCCTCACGAAGCAAAGCTTTGAGGTAACGGATCTCAACATGAAGGATAATAACACATGCCTTATTTGGTAGTAGTGAGTGATAGATGCTCATCCCTTAATGCTAGTTCATTTGGTTAGGTTTAGTGTATATACAGTTCATTGACAGCTCTGAATTTAGTAAGACACTTGATTTGTCAACTTAATAACAGCTATGTGCAGGCCAGCTAACTTCAATCATTAATTGGTTTACACGTTGCAGCAGCGTTCTCAAAAGTGTACTGTGAATGTATTTATGCCGAAAGCACAATTTCATCTGTTAGCTTTGTATGCACCAATAATGTGGCCTTGTTTATGGAGCACAAACACACTCCTACGCACTGCTCAGCTTTTTTGCAGCATGACTCGTGTGAAGCTGACTCATATCAGACCTGGAAAAGACAGAGTGTAATGATGCAGCATGTTTTGTTTCTTCACTTCTGCCAGAGGTGTTATCTGTTACCATGACACAGCCTTCGCTCCCCATGTGCATCAATGAGCCTTGACCGCTCATGACCTTGTCGCTGGTTCACCACTGTTCCTTCCTTGCCCCACTTTTGATAGATACTGACCACTGCAGACCGGGAACACCCCACAAGAGCTGCAGTTTTGGAGATGTTCTGATCCAGTGGTCTAGCCATCACATTATGGCCCTTGTCAAACTCGCTCAAATCCTTACTCTTGTCCATTTTTTCCTGCTTCTAACACATCAACTTTGAGGACAAAATGTTCACTTGCTGCCTAATATATCCCACCCACTAACAGGTGCCATGATGAGGAGATAATCAGTGTTATTCACTTCACCTGTCAGTGCTCATGATGTTATGACTGATCGGTGTATGTACTTGCTTAATGTCCTGTTCTAGATTCATCCCCCCTTTACTTTTATAATATGGTAAGCTCCACTCTCTTCTGGGAAGGCTTTCCACTAGATGTTTGAGTGTGACTGGAGATTTATGGTCATTCAGCTATTAGAGCATTCATGAGATCAGACACTGATATTGGGTGTTCCAGTTCCTCCAAAAGGTGTCCAGTGGGGTTGACTCAGAGTGAGAGCTATGCTGCAATGGATTTGGGCTATAAGACACATTCATGTCACAGTATGGCAGGTGCTGTAACAGAATTTCTTATAGCTTGGATTAAAGGCACTAATTGTTTGTTTTTGTTTTTTCCCTGAATGTAATTTTAGGAGAAGTTGGCTCGGCACCGTTGGCTGGTCAGTTTTACCTTTGGAGAGAAGAACGCGGCCACCAATGAGTACAAAAAGCTCAGCACTCTGCTCAAAGACTCCCACATCCAGGTTAAGACTTGTTCCAGTGGTCGTGTGATACTTGTGCAGCTCTAAAATCAGAAGTATTTTGGTGTAGGAATTGCAGGTTTGAATCCTAACAATTCCACACTTAGGCATTCATGAGGAATTATCTCTGTCAGAGTGGCATTAGACAGAGAAATACAAAAGTCATAAGTTATGAGTTATTGGTACTCTTCTCTCAGCTGCTCTGTGGTGTTAATAGAGGACGATTAAAAAGATCTGGACACGTTTTAGCCTCGTCCACCTGTGACAAAATTCGGAGGCAATAAAGATCATGGATGTTTACTGTATGTTTACTTTTTTTCTAGTGTAATAGATTTTCTTTATTCATATATGTACAGTATAATGTCACAGTTCTAATTGTTCTGTTAATTCATGGCTGTAACTTTTTCTTCTCATAGTATGTATCTCTGTATAAAATCTTTAACGGCTGTACAGGTAGGGAAGGTGAACTGCGTGTCCCAGGCAGAGCTATGCGCTTCCCTCTACATCCAGAAGCCCTGTGTGGCTGTTTTTAAAGGCCTCGGCATTCACAACTACGAGATCCACCACGGTGCGTTCAAAGACTTAACAGTCCTGTCCCGTTTTCTGGAAATGTCTCAATATGATATCTGTGTGCCTTGGAGAAGTATGTGAGGTTGCAAAACCAATTCCTTTCTCTAACTGTAATGTTTATTACAGTTTAATTACGTAAACTACTACAATGCTTTTTATTTTTTTAATGTTTTTGTCTGAAATATATTGTAGTGTGTTGGCAACAAAAAGGCTTTTCACACCGTTCTTTACCCCGGGTTATTGCAGTCTAAACCTTGCTTTTAACCCGAGGTAGAAGAATGTTTCACATTTATAACTTAGAAGCAGGGTTAAAAGTCACTCCAGGCCAACTATGTGACAAATGTAGAAATAAAAAAAAAAAAAGATTACAAAGCTGTGAAGGATAACCATGTCGGCTTGGGGACGGAAAGTCGGGGCATGAGATAAGCCGTTATTTCAATGGGTCACGTGCTGTATTTATCCAATCATGGTTGTTGACAGCACAAATATGCAAATAAGAAGGTTGAGTCAGGGTTTAGAAATGTAATGAAAGTGTGAAACATCAGATTATGAAGAACCAGGGTTAACTGGAAAGTATGAGCAGTGTGAAACCTCAAACAAGACAACCCAAGACTCCGTTCACCCAGAGTATACCATGACCTAGGGACAACTAATTCAAGTGTGAAAAGCCCCATGCTATGCTTTTGTGCATGGCTAGTCATGTTAACATTTGATCTGTCTTTGTCATTTGTCCTCAGGTAAAGATGCACTGTATAACATTGTGGCGTTTGCTAAAGAGAGCGTGAGCGCCCACGTCACCACACTGCGGCCAGAGAATTTCCCTCGGGACGAGAAAGAACCCTGGCTAGTCGACTTCTTCGCTCCAGTGAGTCTATTTTTGGTATAAGGAAGACACATGAGGAAAAGATATTATGTCATGCAGTACAATAATAATGATTTTAGAACAACAGAATAATTCTTATACAAAACCTATTGTTATTTATATAAAAACTGTGCCATTAACACTATACACAATTATACCAATAAAATGACACGCCCCTCGTGCAAACACTATCAGCTTA
>JAUCMX010000006.1:6815216-6905216 GCA_033459395.1 Hemibagrus guttatus | reverse complement strand
TCACCATCAAGTGTGTGTCTAGTCAACTACCTGGAATTACATATTTTTCATAGCTAACTCGAGTTCAATGTTTTAACAACTGAACCTACACCAATCAGGCATAACATTATAACCATCTGCCTAATATTGTGTTGGTTCCCCCTTTGCTGACAAAACAGCCCTGACCTGTCGAGGCATGGACTCCACTATATCCTTGAAGGTGGAATCTAACACCAAGATGTGAGCAACAGATCCTTTATGTCCTGTAAGCTGTGAGGTGGAGCTTCCATGGGCCCCAACTTGCAACTTATAGGACTTAAAGGATACTTTTGATAGATATTGACCACCCCAGACCGGGAACACCCCACAAGAGCTGCAGTTTTGGAGATGTTCTGATCCAGTGGTCTAGCCATCACAATTTGGCCCTTTATCAAACTCACTCAAATCCTTACTCTTGCCCATTTTTCCTGCTTCTAACACATCAACTTTGAGGACGAAATGTTGACTTGCTGCCTAATATATCCCACCCACTAACAGGTGCCATGATGAGATCATCAGTGTTATTCACGTCACCTCTCACTGCTCATAATGTTATGCCTGATCGGTGTATCTTTTTAAATTATTTTAACTGTTTTGTAAGTTTGAACACATTTTGTAGTCAGTGTCCATGAAATTAAGCCAATTAAGTTTATCCATGAACTTTAAGTCTTCCTGTTATTCACTTTTCTCAAAAACAGTCTGGCATGTACTGTCAGAAACCACAAGAAAGTGACATTCTGATTTATCTCACCACGGTTTGAAAACAGTTGGCTGTGTGGCATAAATATGATTCAGACGTCAACACGATTAAAGTACATTTGGAAAGTGGAGCATCATTTTAGGCTCAATCTGCAGTTTTTCCATCCTGTATTTATGCAGTTGCTTGTTGCACGATGTGTTTCAGGACCTGGTCAACCCTGCTGTGGTGACGCTGGACCCAGACACTTTCCAGCAGTTGGTGAAGAAAAGGAAGCATGCAGAAACATGGATGGTGGACTTCTATGCACCATGGTGTGGCCCATGCCAGGCTTTGCTTCCTGAGTGGAGGAGGATGGCTCGGGTAATGGTTTTGAATCAATATACCCTGTTGAACTTGCCAAAAAAACAAGATAAATCATGATGGATGGTTTTTCCCACCTTTTAATGTAATATAACAACTCCAATCTTTTAGGTACTTTTTTTTATTGGATTTTGAATAACCCCCAAATAAAGATCAACCATTTCTGTAGGATTTTTTTTCACTTCTTCAGTTTTATCTGACTGCAGAAGCCATGCTCCTCAAAGAGCTTCTTAAGCGTGTAGGAGATCTCATTGTCAGAAGGTATCAATCAGGAGAGGGATGCAAAGTATTTCTAAAACATTAGATTCACCATGGGACAGCATGAAGGCCATCATTAACCAGTGGAGAAAATAGGACATCGTAGTCTGGACAGGACGTCCCCACAAGATGAAAAATGATAGACAGAGAGTCGGCCAAGCTGCACCATTAAAGGAGCTGCAAGAGTTTAAAGGATCTCTTTGTATTTCTTGGCTATGAGGTAGGATGGCTAGATGGAAACACTTTCTCACCAGGAAAAAAACATACAATCCTGCATAAAAAGTAAAACAGTTGATTAAAGAAGAAGAAGAAGCCTTTATTAGTTATGTATGCATTGCATCACAGCAAAATTCCTTTTCACCGAATGTTCCAGCTTGTTAGGAAGTTGGGGTCAAAGCAAAGCTGTGATATGGCTCCCCTAGAGCAGAGAGGGTTAATATTCTTGCTTTAGCCTCTAGCCTTCTGATCAGTAACCCAGAGATTTAACCGCTGAGCTACTCACCTACCACCCTACTTGCAGTGAAGCTCAGTGGTGGCAACAGCATGCTATGGGGCTTTAGTCAAGATAGAGGGAATGGTGGATAGCTTAAAATTTTAATCTGTTTTAGCATAAAACCCTGCAAGTCTCTGTTAGACAGCTGAGTGTGTCTGAAAAAATTCACCTTCCAGCACTAACCCAAGCCAATCACAAGAAGATGTGCTTAAGGGTGTGTGTATTTTTGCATGCCGGTTATTCTAAGTTTTTGCTAAACTTTTTTTTTTCCTATTTGCATCACTTGAATTATGTGGGTTGCTATAATCACATTAATGTTGGTAAAGATTTGATGATTTATCATGGCTTTATTTTTATACGTCACCAAAAAAGGGTAGAATATATTTAAATATTTAATCCTGCTTCTCTAAATACAGACATCAAACTGGTGTTCTAGACACCTGGAGATTAACCAGCAGATTAAGCAGTGAAGATTAGAGATGTTTGCATTTTTGTTAGGACTAAAATTTAGCTCTACCTTATTTAGGTGACTAAAGATATCGGATCTAGATGAAAAGTTTTTTTCAGAAGTGTACTCTCTCTCTTTCTACACCCCCATTTCACTGTGTGTGTTTATAGATGCTGAATGGAATGGTTAGTGTAGGATCCGTGGACTGTCAGAAGTACCATTTATTCTGCCAGAGCGAGAGTGTGCACGCCTACCCCGAAATGCGTCTCTACCCACAAAGCAGTAACCGCCGTGACCAATACCAGTACGTGCATAAAAAATGCATCACAGCACATTTCACATACTGTTATCTGAATGTATAATTAGTCTTAAAGGTTGTTTGTGATAATTCTTCGTACTGGAACAGCTTTGTGACCAAACAGCATTCATATTATGAGTTTATTGTGTTACTAATCGTTCTACCTCAGATCCCAATACATGCTTTTACACATGACTTGCAGCACTTCATAATGAATCTAAATGTATTATAGCACTTTATCATAAGCCTTCGCATGACACTGAACCTCAGAGCCCAGCATGAATGTTTATAAACACCGTATAACACAGTATCATTATTATCTGCACCTCAGAGCCCAGCATGAATGTTTATAAACACTGTATAACACTATCATTATTATCTGCACCTCAGAGCCCAGCATGAATGTTTATAAACACCGTATAACACAGTATCATTATTATCTGCACCTCAGAGCCCAGCATGAATGTTTATAAACACCTTATAACACTTATTATTATCTGCACCTCAGAGCCCAGCATGAATGTTTATAAACACCTTATAACACTATCATTATTATCTGCACCTCAGAGCCCAGCATGAATGTTTATAAACACTGTATAACACTATCATTATTATCTGCACCTCAGAGCCCAGCATGAATGTTTATAAACACCGTATAACACAGTATCATTATTATCTGCACCTCAGAGCCCAGCATGAATGTTTATAAACACCTTATAACACTTATCATTATTATCTGCACCTCAGAGCCCAGCATGAATGTTTATAAACACCTTATAACACTATCATTATTATCTGCACCTCAGAGCCCAGCATGAATGTTTATAAACACTGTATAACACTATCATTATTATCTGCACCTCAGAGCCCAGCATGAATGTTTATAAACACCGTATAACACTATCATTATTATCTGCACCTCAGAGCCCAGCATGAATGTTTATAAACACCTTATAACACTTATTATTATCTGCACCTCAGAGCCCAGCATGAATGTTTATAAACACCTTATAACACTATCATTATTATCTGCACCTCAGAGCCCAGCATGAATGTTTATAAACACTGTATAACACTATCATTATTATCTGCACCTCAGAGCCCAGCATGAATGTTTATAAACACAGTATAACACACTATCATTATTATCTGCACCTCAGAGCCCAGCATGAATGTTTATAAACACTGTATAACACTATCATTATTATCTGCACCTCAGAGCCCAGCATGAATGTTTATAAACACCTTATAACACACTATCATTATTATCTGCACCTCAGAGCCCAGCATGAATGTTTATAAACACCTTATAACACACTATATTATTATTTGAACCTCAGAGACCAGCATGAACATTCATGAATGAATTGCAGTATTATTTTGCACAACACCAGAGTTGGCAGAGGTTAACAGATGCATTATAATGCTTCATCATGCCGTTTCACTCAACAACAGCATTGGCCATGGTGACCTGTATTTGTGTACTCACTTAATTTTACTCAAAAACACAGTCACACAACCTCATTGTCATGTGCTGCTTTTTTAGTACTCGGTGCTCCAACCCTTAATCTTTTTTTTCATTCAGCAATCAGAATTAACTGTTTTTTCCGAACCGCAACCTTGCATTAAAAAGTGGCTTCATATTGCAGCTTGACAGACAGTTCTGACACCCGATTAGATATTGTGTTATGATTGCTAAAATTGTGTGTGAACACATTTCTTGTACTTTTTTTGGTCCCAAAGAAGCTATAATGGCTGGCACAGAGACGCCCACTCCCTCAAGACCTGGGCACTCGGGTAAGTGTTTTTGAACACTTGTCTTCTCAGCTAGTGCAAGCCTGGTATTGTTTTTTTTTTTTTTTTCTTTCTATTTATTTATTTATTTTTTGTGTTAATGGAAATGTTTTGCTAATTAAGAGCTGAGCAAGAAGGCAAATTGTGGTGTTTTTTCTTTTTTCTGAACTACAGTTATGTTAATAATCCTGAAAAGGTTTCAGATTTCCAGCTGAGCCAAGCATGTTGAACTGGTTTTGAAACTAATTCGGTTTGATCAAACTTGTGTGTGGAACGTTAAATATAAGGCTTTATATTTAATAATATAATAACAACATACACCAACCAGGCATAACATTATGACCACCGGCCTAATATTGTGTTGGTCCCCCTTTTGCTGCCAAAACAGCCCTGACTTGTCAAGGCACAGACTCCACTAGATCCCTGAAGGTGTGCTGTGGTATCTGGCACCAAGATGTTAACAGCAGATCCTTTGTCTTTTATGATAAAGGATCTGCTGCCAACATCTTGGTGCCAAACACCACAGCACACCTTCACCTTACTGACCACTGCAGACCACTTTTGATAGATACTGACCACTGCAGACCGGGAACATCCCACAAGAGCTGCAGTTTTGGAGATGTTCTGATCCAGTGGTCTAGCCATCACAATTTTGCGCTTGTCAAATTCGCTCAAATCCTTACGCTTGTCCATTTTTCCTGCTTTTAACACCAACTTTGAGGACAAAATGTTGACTTGCTGCCTAATATATCCCACCCACTAACAGGTGCCATGCCATGCCTGTCACTACTCAGAATGTTACTCCTGATCGGTGTATATTTTATGCTGTTCTATTAGACGCAAAGGATGTACACCTCACTCACTAATGATGCTTTGTTTTTCTCCAGCTCTCTGCCCCGCGTCTCAGTCGACTTATCACCTGAAGATTTTAGAAAGAAGGTTCTGGAAGGGAAGGAACACTGGGTGCTGGACTTTTACGCCCCATGGTGTGGCCCGTGCCAGCATTTCGCCCCGGAGTTTGAGATCCTAGCTCGGGTACGGTCGTTAAATCCCATAGTGCTCTTATTAATGCACTTCCTCTTTTCATTTTCCTCTTGCTGAAGTCCCTATTTTAGAAGTGTCCCCTGCACTGTACAGCATCATATACTTCTTCTTATTACCACCAGATCCTTATCAAGCTGACTGTTAGCTCACATCACAGAGGCAGTTAGATTGTGCAAGAGGCTTTATTTGACCTGAAAGGCAAGAAGGATCTCTGACACTTGTAAACATGTTACAATATCATGTGATTGAGTAACAGCAGCTCGGGCAGCCGTAAACACAGGATTCATTCTACAGGGTGTCTGAAAAGTCAGGAACCAATGTGGGTTAAACGACATATTTGATTTTGTATTTATTATTTACACCAATCAGACATAACATTATGCGCAGTGACGGGTGAAGTGAATAGCACTGATGATCTCCACATCATGGCACCTGTTAGTGGGTGGGATATACAGTGGTGTGAAAAAGTGTTGGCCCCCTTCCTGATTTCTTATTTTTTTGCATGTTTGTCACACTTTAATGTTTCAGATAATCAAACACATTTAAATATTAGTCAAAGGTAACACAAGTAAACACATCATGCAGACTTATTAGGCAGCAAGTGAACATTTTGTCCTCAAAGTTGATGTGTTAGAAGCAGGAAAAATGGACGAGCGTAAGGATCTGAGCGAGTTTGACAAGGGTCAAATTGTGATGGCTAGACCACTGGATCAGAGCGTCTCCAAAACTGTAGCTCTTGTGGGGTGTTCCCGGTCTGCAGTGGTCAGTATCTATCAAAAGTGTCCTTTAAGTCTTGTAAGTATCCTTTAAGTCCTGTGGGCCCATGGAGGCCCTACCTCGCAACTTACAGGACTTAAAGGATCTGCTGCTAACATCTTGGTGGCAGATACCACAGCACACCCTCAGGGATCTAGTAGAGTCAATTCCTCGACAGGTCAGGGCTGTTTCGGCAGCAAAAGGAGGACCAACACAATATTAGGCAGGTGGTCATAATGTTATGATGAGTGTATATTACTTAATACTTTTTTACAGGTGAAAATTGGTAGAGATGGTGTTTCTTAGTACTCTCGTTGGTTCCTGACTTTTCAGACACCCTGTAGTGTGTTACTGTTTCTAAAGTGTACGCCTCTCTCTCCACACAAACTGGCACCAATTCAAAAACGCTTAGGGAAAACAAAGGCAGATGTATACTTCTGATTTCTGTAAGGAGATGGTATGTGTGTGTAACTTTAATGGAAGGAGTGCTTTTAACTTAAGAACAAAATAAGCTGGTAAGGGAATGAATATTTGTAGCAGCTATAATGTAAATGATAACAGGAACTAACTTTTCCCATGGCCATTCTACATGTAAATCTATTGCTGTTGTGTAAGAGGAATAAAACAGTTGGTGTTAAAGGGAAAATACAATGTGGGTGTGTTATTCCTCATCTTAAAGTATACCTTATACATGAGTTTGTGTGTGACGTATCATGTGATCAACAGATGCTGAAGGGCACAGTGAGGGCAGGAAAGGTAGACTGCCAGGCTCATTATGAACTGTGTCAGCATGCAGGTATCAGGTCCTACCCCACTGTCCGCTTTTACCCCAACCTCGGCACAGCACGGGTGAGTGTCGGTTTTGTGTTTGTCTTTCATCTAAACCGCCCCCCCAAACTTACCATCATTCTTGTGACTCATTCATACAGTCATACACACTTCTCGTTATTACTCATCAAAACTCCACCGTGTCTCCTCTTACTCATACACACCTCTCTCTCACACAGCGAGACCAGGGAGGAGAGTACATCAACAGCCAGAACTCCAACATCATAGCTGACATCATCCAGCAGAGACTCCAGCAGCTTGGCAAACACAAGAAACTCAAACTCAAGGTGACTGCTATCATGTGTTAATAATCCAGCTAGTAGTTTGGTTCCTTCATGTGCACCCCAAAATCAGGTCAATCTGAACAGAATTATTGAAAGAAAAATAAACAATGTTCAGTTAACAAGACAAATCTCCATAAGTGCTTTAAACACTGACGTTTAGACGTTTCACACTGCTCATGCTTCATACAGGGTTAACATTGAATCCTGGCTATTCTGACGTTTCACACTGTACATTCCTAAACCCTAGCTTAATGTGTTCTTATTTGCATATTTATTTTATTTATTCAAATTTTATTTGTCACATAGACAATCATACACAGTTGGGATGTGTTGGGAAATGTTTTTTGCGACTGTCCTATAACGGAAATAAAAATATAAAACTAGAATATAAAATGCTATCAGGCATAACATTATGAGCAGTGCCAGGTGAAGTGAATAACACTGATTATCTCCTCATCGTGGCACCTGTTAGTGGGTGGGATATATTAGGCAGCAAGTGAACATTTTGTCCTCAAAGTTGATGTGTTAGAAGCAGGAAAAATGGACAAGCGTAAGGATTTGAGCGAGTTTGACAAATTGTGATGGCTAGACCACTGGATCAGAGCATCTCCAAAACTGCAGCTCTTGTGGGGTGGTCCCGGTCTGCAGTGGTCAGTATCTATCAAAAGTGGTCCAAGGAAGGAACAGTGATGAACCGGAGACAGGGTCATGGGTGGACAAGGCTCACTGATGCACGTGGGGAGTGAAGACTGGCCTGTGTGATCCGATCCAACAGACGAACTCCTGTTGCTCAAATTGCTGAAGTTAATGCTGGTTCTGATAGAAAGGTGTCAGAATACACAGTGCAGGGCTGTTATGATAGCAAAAGGGGGACCAACACAATATTAGGCAGGTGGTCATAATGTTATGCCTGGTTGGTGTAGTTCAAATATTGACATAATATTTGGAGCAGCAAGAACCCATGATGAAATGCAACTGCTTTAAATGACGGCTTGTATCAGTGGGAAAAAATGTCACTGCAAATCCAGTGAAACGCTCACCAGATGTGATTAAGGGGCATATCAACAGCCAGGGTGGTGCAGTTAAACCCAGTTTCACACACGAGAACAATTTAGCAATAAACGTAATATCTAACGTTTATACTCATTAAATAAGCTTCAAAAGTTTGGATTGATCAAGGGTTTCACTCCACTCTGAAACAGGATGTAATTTATGTACAGATTCTGAGCAGCACAGCTTTCTCACTCCAAAAATGTACTAGTCATCCACAGAGAATTGTATTTACACCCAGAACAATTAGCGTCCTCTAGTGGCCAACAGTAATCACTTTCATTCATTTATTCATCTTCAGCAAGCGCTTTAACGTGGTCAGTCGATCCAGAGCATATCCCAGGAACACTGGGAAGAATGCAGGAGTACACACACACACACACATTTGCGCACACTTACGAACTCCTCTTTTAAAAAATCCACCTACCAGCATTTTTTATGGATACGGGAAGAAACTGGAGAACCCAGAGAAACAAGCGTGGACTCGGAGACCATGCTCAACTCCACACAGGTGGTGTCCTGAGCTGAGGAAGCAGGATCACTCTTACTTCTGTACCACAGTTGTACTTTTCCTTATAGAATAGCAGTCTGAAAAAAAAGTTTTCAGAAAGTGGTCAGAACTCTGAAGATGGCATAACAGCATACACTGATCAGGCATAACATTATGACCACTTGCCTAATATTGTGCTGGTCCCCCTTCTGCTGCCGAAACAGCCCTGACCCGTCGACTCTTTTTTTTTTTTAAATATATTTTGATTATTTGTTATTTTTTAATGGGAGACAGGAGAGATTATAAAGCTCTGTGAGTGATTAGTGTCACCGATATGTGTCGTTAACACACGACAGTTTTTAAAACATTATACATTTTTTTTCTTTTTGCAATCTGAGATTAATCTTTTGTCTCTTTTTTCTTTCAGGATGAGCTATGAAACTCTTATTTAAGTATCCACTCTATAACCTGTGGCAGAATGGACTGACCTCTACACACTCCCCGGATGTACACACTAAAAGACTTTTTCACGAGCTTTAAAGTGTGCGAAAGTATTTGTACCTCAGAGTGTACGACGAGACGTCGTAACAAAATCCTTCTAAGCTGGTCACTGAAACACCATGTTTCTGACCCTGTTTTAATTGAGTACTGAGGAAATGTACCGTATGCAGTACCGTGTCTCATATACATGATGTTTCTCTCAGTGTCATGGCTGTAATCATGAATCCATTGTGTGCGTGTTAGTACTTTATCCCAGTGCTGTGTTGCAGAGCGAGAGAGAGCATGGTCATTTATAATGCTTTTATTTAATGCTGCTTTCAGGGACGATGTCTTTTATCATGAAAGGTTTTGCTTCACTCGTGTTTCTACTGAAGCATTGTAATCATTCATCCAGCATGGGTTTGGACTGTTATTACATTCTGTAATATTCGCCTTATTTTCAATTGATTGTCATTTTGATCGGAGAATAACAGGACTGCGAAGGATTCGGCCGTTCGGTAGTCAGGGCAGTGAATAATGTACCCTGGTTTATTCTCATGACCTTTCCACGGTCACCTACTGCTGTTTTGTACAGATACATGGTGTAGAATACATTTTTTTTTCTACAAATGGGATCTTCTGTGATGTTATTGACTGACATTTTATTTTGAGAGCCAGTGATGATCACATTTCATCACATTCACCCTGACATTTTTTTCTAAATGCTTCTAATTGCTTAACCTAACAAACATGAAGCTCAGGTGATTATATATACTGTCTATAGCTCATGCATCGAATAACAGTGAATCTTTCAGTGTGTGGTCTGAACACGTGCTTCAGTGGGAGTCATGAGACTCGTGGGATATCTGGGATACAGTTTCTCTAATTTGCTTACATTTAAATAATGCTCTGGAAATTGTGCAACATCTTGAATGTTGAATAGTCAGGATACTAAACAACCCTTTTTCTTTTTTTCTTACTAATTTTCTAAATTCAGTTCCAGTTTAAAAAAAACAATATAAACCTCAGAATATCTATCTGTCTATTTGTCTGTCTATCTATCCATCTATATCTACCTGTCTGTCTATCTGTCTGTTTGTCTGTCTATCTATTTGTCTGTATGTCTATCTACCTGTCTGTCTATCTACCTGTCTATCTGTCTATCTATATCTATCTACCTGTCTGTTTATCTACCTGTCTGTCTACCTGTCTATTCCTATCTACCGGTCTATCTACCTGTCTGTTTGTCTATCTGTCTGTCTGTCTATCTACCTGTCTCTCTGTCTGTCTATGTCTGTCTGTCTATCTGCCTGTCTGTTTGTCTGTCTGTCTATCTGTCTGTATGTCTATCTACCTGTCTGTCTATCTATCTATATATGTCTGTCTGCCTGTCTGTCTGTCTGTTTATCTATCTACCTGTCTGTCTGTCTATCTGTCTGCCTGTCTGTCTGTCTGTTTATCTATCTGCCTGTCTGTCTGTCTATCTGTCTGTATGTCTATCTACCTGTCTGTCTATCTATCTATATATGTCTGTCTGCCTGTCTGTCTGTTTATCTATCTACCTGTCTGTCTGTCTATCTGTCTGTCTGTCTCTGTCTGTCTGTCTAACAATAAAGTTTTTTGTTGAGGTATTTGCAGTCTCTCCCCAAAAGTTTACATACACACACACACCTCTGGATGGATGGATGGATGGGATGGATTGATAGAGGTGTGTGTGTGTGTGTGTGTGTGTGTGTGTAAACTTTTGGGGAGAGACTGCAAACACCTGCAATAATCTTTTCATTTCTAAAAGGAAGGAAAAATGTGTTTTTTGTTTTAGTACATTAAAAACTACTTGCCGGTGTTCATTATTAATCGTCGCTCCATCCACCATTACCACGAAAACACGACTCTCCTCCAGTGGACAAACAGGACACGATCCTTCCATGCCTTTCATCTAACGGTAAATTTGAGTAAAATGAATAAAATATAGCTATAAATCTATTCCACCTAAATACATACATGAGTTTAGAAAACAGCTCATTTTACTTGATATTGACCTTAAAACGCTTTATAATCAACACAACACTGCCAAACTTCTATGCCTGTAGGACTCGGAAGAAGATCCAACACTGACCTCTTAACTAGAATTCCATATTCATTTTCCTTATCCGAGTCTAAATAATATTACAACACACATCCGATACAGCAGACTGTCAATGCTGTCCAACTTCCTTTTCATATCTTTTTTTTTTTTTAACTTGCTGCTGTTTTTTGCTGCTGATGTCTTTAAACATCACATGATCACAAGAATACTTAATCTCTCTCCCTTCCTCTCCCTCCCCCCACTCTCTCCCTCCCCCCACTCTCTCCCTCCCTCTCTCCCTCTCCCATTCCCTCTCTCTCTCTCTCTCTCTCTCTCTCTCCCTCTTCCATTCCCTCTCCCCCTCCCTCTCCCTCTCTCTCTCTCTCTCTCTCTTTCCCTCTCCCCCTCCCTCTCTCTCTCTCTCTCTCTCCCCCCCCCCCGTCTGTCTGTCTGTCTGTAGAGCTATACGTCCCACTCCCGAGCTCCCAGTGTTCTGAGTTTCCAGTGTGACCACTGGCTCTACCTCTGGTCAGTCTTGTCGCTTGGTGGTGCTCACTGATGCTGTGGATGGATCTGTGTGGACAGCCTGTGTCCAGGAGACAGCCGTGGACAGAGCCACTTTGTGACTATAACACCATCACAGATCTGCTGTTACATCTGTCAGCTTCTGACAGCAAGGAATTAGTGTCTATAACGAACTCAGAAACTACATTGACCTAATAGTTCCTCATGGGCCTTTGGTTACTGTTGTAGAAAGGACATCATCAACATTTACATTATTTACTGTCCAGTGTCACCCAAATGAGGGTGGGTTCCCTTCTGAGTCTGGTTCCTCTCAAGGTTTCTTCCTCATATCATCACAGGGAGTTTTTCCTTTCCATCATCACCGCAGGCTTGCTCATTAGGGATAAATAGGGATAAGTTTAATAATTTAATGATTCTTTTTTTTCCTTCTTCTTTCTGTTTCTCTATTTTTGTAAAGCCGCTTTGAGACAATGTCCATTGTAAAAGGCGCTATACAAATCAATTTAATTGAATTGAATTGAAAAGTTTTGCCAAAGAGCAACTTTCTTACAGATAAAACTTCAGCCATTAACAGGCATTTCTTTTCTCTTACGCACAGCACCAAACTGTTTATTTTCTGGCCAGAAAATGCTGACTCATCACAAGTAAAGAACTACTTGTCTCAATTTTGCCTTCAATCTTATCAAAAACACTTGTGCTGTTAGAACCAAGCAACGGTTTTCCCCTCACGGAATGATGTAGTGGATGCTAGCCAGTCGAACGTTAAGGACACTCCGCTCCAGCAAGACTGCCTTTTATCTGTCAACATCCTCAATCTGGAAGATCTGACGGCTCTGAGGTCTTGTACTTTTATAGCTTTCTTTTTTTAATACAGCGAAGTCAGGTGTTGACTGATGTATATTAATGTTCTCCTTTTTTCACTGTACACGACCTCCTCGGGTTGTTCTCCTGGGATCTATTATGACCTGATCAGATGTTTGCTATTAAGAAGTAATGTCCATGATTTCAATGCAAAATAAAATAGCAGCTTGTCTTTGTAAGCACTGACTGACTAATGCAGTCGATTCTGTATGAGAAACAGATTTTTGGGTCTGAAAACTTTCCCTGTTAGTTCTTTTTGCTGGAACACGGAATGTCTTGACCCAGATGACACCTATCTTTGGTCATTTCAACACAATACATGTCAGCTTGTCTTTACTGTAGATCCTTTCTTGTAATTCTGGGCCCAATTTTTATTAGGGCTGGATATTGAAAATTAGGACAAAGTTACATGTCAGAAAGGGAAACTTCATCAGAACTACATCAGACAGGGCTTTTTGTTTTCTTCTTCTCTAGGTCCAGAATAACGCCAAGCAGAAGATGTTGTTTTCTCAGGGCTTTAAGGGCAGCTGTAGATTCCTCTGTGATCTTGACTCCATTAATACACACCATACAGACACTGTGCCCACAGTTGTTAGTCACTGGATTCTTCAGGAAATTAAGACAGACTGGACAGTTAAACCCATTCTGATCAGTTGAAATGCTGGTCAGTTTTTTTGCCATCTCAGACTGAGAGAGATGAGCACTCTGAGCACTCTTCTCAGAAACCTATTTCTGTTTGGTTTTAAATCAAGTGAAATCTGGATCATGGTGAAGGTGATACATTTGGCCCAAAAAGCCAGTTTTCTTTTCTGAATTTGTCTTGTTTCCAAGTTTTACAGTGGACATATTCTCTGAAATATAGAGACGTATACACAGATCAGGCATAGCATTATGACCACCTGCCTAATATTGTGTTGGTCCCCCTTTTGCTGCCAAAACAGCCCTGACCCGTCATGCACTGTGTATTCTGACACCTTTCTATCAGAACCAGCATTAACTTCTTCAGCAATTTGAGCAACAGTAGCTCGTCTGTTGGATTGGATCACACGGGTCAGCCTTCTCTCCCCACGTGCATCAATGAGCCTTGACCGCCCATGACCCTGTCACCGGTTCCTTCCTTGGACCACTTTTGATAGATACTGGCCACTGCAGACCGGGAACACCCCACAAGAGCTGCAGTTTTGGAGACGCTCTGATCCAGTGGTCTAGCCATCACAATTTGGCCCTTGTCAAACTCGCTCAAATCCTTACGCTTGCACATTTTTCCTGCTTCTAACACACCAACTTTGAGGACAAAATGTTCACTTGCTGCCGAATATATCCCACCCACTAACAGGTGCCATGATGAGGAGATCATCAGTGTTATTCACTTCACCTCTCACTGCTCACAATGCTATACCTGGTGTATGTGTGTTAACTAATTCTAGGTTAAATTCTTCTCAGAAAGCTATTTCTGTTTGGTTTTGAATCAGTTGAAATCTGAATCATGTAAAGGTGATAGATTTGGCCCAAAAAGCCAGCTTTCTGCTCTGAATTGTTCTTGTTGAACAGATTCTCGGAAATATAGAGACATGTACTTAACATGTTCAGTGCTGTGACAGATAATGGTGAGTGGATCAATACCTGATGATCTACACTGATATTTTCTTTTGCACTCGTATGTGGTTCTTCCTTAAACTGCTGCCACAAAATGAAAGCAAACAATTGTCTAGAATGGCTTTGTATGCTGTACATTAGTTTCTCTTCATTGGAACTAAGAGGCTCAAACACAAAGCTCCATGAAGACATGATGTGGAGGTTAAGGTTGACGTGAAAGAACTGGCGTGTCCTGCACAGATCCCTGACTCTGGGATGAACTGGAACACCGACTGAACCCCAACACCTCCTCACCATCAGTGTCTTGATCTCACTAATGCTCTTGTAGCTGAAGAAGTTGCTTTCAGCTGCTCCCTGTTCGGGGTCGTGACAATTTGGCACAGGTTTTACACCGGATGCCCTTCCTGACACAACCCTCCCATTTTTCTGGGCTTGGGCACTTGGGCACTGCATCCAGTGGCTGGGGTTTGGGCATTGGCTGGGAATTGAACCTGGGCCTTCCGCCACTGAGCCACCAATGCTCTTATAATGCTGTTGTAGCTGAATGAACATAAATCTCCACAGCAACGTTCCAAAATTGCCTTCCCAGAAACTTGGAGGCTGTTATACAGCAAAGGATGAACCTATACTGATCTCCATGGTTTTTGAAAGCACATGTAGTCAGATACAGACATTTGTGTCTGGAAGTCCACCAGAGTGTTACTGGTCTTGCTATCTGGGAAGAAGAGCTTCTCTTTTTTTCTATTTTTCCACCAGAATGACTAGCCAGTAACGGGCATCAATTAACCCATGGGTACGGAGATGGGCAGTATAATTAATCACCACAAGAGGGCAAGGTAACACAATCGAACTGGACTTTCCTTATGAGTATATTCTCTCTGAGTATATACTCTGTTTATCCATGGGTAACCTTTAACCTAATTTAACCTTATCCATAATCCCAATACAAATGTAAATGCAGTTATAATACAGAATATATCTTACAGTTATTATCAGTGTGAGCATTTTATTTAAATGGAAAGCAAATTAATTAAAGGATTAATGTTTTTGGCAGATACACAGGCTTTATTTGTCATAAATAAATTAATTATTGATATGGTGGCTGTGCATGTAGGAATATAGAAAATAATAAATAATACAGTAACAATAACATAATAGAAAAAAAATGTATTGCAGAATATGTTGAAGGATAAAATAAAAACTATACATACTGTAGGGCCAAAAGTAAGTGGGCACCTGACCATGTGTTTATTGAATGTTCCTTTCCAAAACCATGGACATTAATATGGAATTTTCACAAGATTTCTGCCACAAGAGCATTTGTAAGGGCGAGCACTTGACATGTGAGGAGGCCTGGCATGCAGATAGCATGCCAAAGATGTTCAGTGGGATTGAGGTCAGGGCTCTGTGCAGGACACTCAAGTTCATCACCTCCAAACTTGACTTCATACAGCATACAAAGATATCAGACTATTTATTGCTTTCAACTTTAAGACAGACCTTGGAAGGTGTGACGGTCAGGTGTCCATATACATCTGGCCATGTGGTGTATATTGTAAAGCAAAACTGGGATGCAAGAGATTCTTAATCCTCCCAGTATAACCAGTTCTCAGGGTAGTGATCAAACAAAGAGCAATGTTAATGTATTGCATCAGACTCCCCCAGATCCTCCAGCACTGCTCAACTGATTCCATCATCATCTCTCAGGGAACACGGAAAATCAGCATCAAGACTCCTCTCTGTTCTGGAGCCTTGGTGGAGGAATCACCCCATCAGGGTCAGAACAGCCGAGTGACTCTTTAAATACTTAAACCAGAACTTGTTTTTTTCTTGTTTGTTTTATATAGAAAATAGATTTTTTAGACTGATGGATTGATATCCTAAGTCTGCAACCCAGTGAACCAGCATTGGTACATTGATAAAGACTTCAAAGCACTTTTCTACATCAATCTGTATAAAGAGCGTCCAACAAATGCCAGAAATGTGAATGTATTAACCACAGAGGTGAGTATCTGGTAAGACAAGGACATGAAGGCATTTTGTGGTCACACTACCTACAATACCACCTCCATCACCACCTGCAACACCACCTGCAACACCACCTGCAAAACCACCTACACCACCACCTGCAAAACCACCTACACCACCACCTGCAAAACCACCTACAACACCACCTACACCACCTGCAAAACCACCTACAACACCACCTGCAAAACACCACCTGCACCACCGCCTGCAAAACCACCTGCACCACCGCCTGCAAAACCACCTGCAACACCACCTACAAAACCACCTGCAACACCACCTGCAAAACCACCTACATCACCTACAACACCACCTGCAAAACCACCTGCAAAACCACCTGCAACACCACCTGCAACACCACCTGCAACACCACCTGCAACACCACCTGCAACACCACCTGCAACACCACCTGCAACACCACCTACACCACCTGCAAAACCACCAACACCACCTGCAAAACCACCTACACCACCTGCAAAACCACCTGCAACACCACCTGCAACACCACCTGCAACACCACCTGCAACACCACCTGCAACACAACCTGCAACACCACCTGCAAAACCACCTACAACACCACCTGCAACACCACCTGCAAAACCACCTACACCACCTGCAACACCACCTGCAAAACCACCTACAACACCACCTCCAAAACCACTTACATCACCTACACCACCTGCAAAACCACCTGCAACACCACCTACAACACCACCTGCAAAACACCACCTGCAACACCACCTGCAACACCACCTGCAAAACCACCTACAACACCACCTGCAAAACCACCTACAACATCACCTACACCACCTGCAACACCACCTGCAACACCACCTGCAACACCACCTACAACACCACCTGCAAAACACCACCTGCAAAACCACCTACAACACCACCTGCAACACCACCTGCAACACCACCTGCAACACCACCTGCAACACCACCTGCAACACCACCTGCAAAACCACCTCCAACACCACCTCCAACACCACCTCCAATACAACCTACACCACCTCCAACAACCTACACCACCTACAACACTATGTACAATAACAAATCCAACACCACCTGCAAAACATCACCTCCAACAGCACCTCCAATACCACCTACACCACCTGCAACACAACCTACAACACCACCTACAATACCACCTCCAACACAACCTGCAACACCAACTACACCACCTCCAACACAACCTACAACACCACCTACAATACCACCTCCAACACAACCTGCAACACCACCTACACCACCTCCAACACAACCTACAATACCACCTCCAACACAACCTGCAACATCACCTACAATACCACCTCCAACACCACCTACAACACCACCTACAACACCACCTACAACACCACCTCCATCATCTCCAATACCACCTATACTACCTACAACACCACCTGCAAAACACCACCTCCAATACCACCTACACCACCTGCAACACCACCTGCAACACCACCTACAATACCACCTCCAACACAACCTGCAACACCACCTCAACACAACCTCCAACACCACCTACAATACCACCTCCAATACAACCTACAACACCACCTACAATACCACCTCCAACACCAACTACACCACAACCTACAACACCACCTACAATACCACCTCCAACACAACCTACAACACCACCTACAATACCACCTCCAACACAACCTACAACACCACCTACAATACCACCTCCAACACAACCTACAACACCCAACTACACCACCTCCAACACAACCTACAACACCAACCTACACCACCTCCAACACAACCTACAACACCACCTACAATACCACCTCCAACACAACCTGCAACACCAACTACACCACCTCCAACACAACCTACAATACCACCTCCAACACAACCTGCAACACAACCTACACCACCTACAATACCACCTCCAACACAACCTGCAACACCGCCTATACCACCTCCAACACAACCTGCAACACCGCCTACACCACCTCCAACACAACCTCCAACACCACCTACAATACCACCTCCAACACAACCTACAACACCACCTACAATACCACCTCCAACACAACCTACAACACCACCTACAATACCACCTCCAACACAACCTACAACACCACCTACAATACCACCTCCAACACAACCTGCAACACCGCCTACACCACCTCCAACACAACCTCCAACACCACCTACAATACCACCTCCAACACAACCTGCAACACCACTACACCACCTACAATACCACCTCCAACACAACCTGCAACACCACCTACACCACCTCCAACACAACCTGCAACACCACCTACACCACCTCCAACACAACCTCCAACACCACCTACAATACCACCTCCAACACAACCTACAACACCACCTACAATACCACCTCCAACACAACCTGCAACACCGCCTACACCACCTCCAACACAACCTACAACACAACCTCCAACACCACCTACAATACCACCTCCAACACAACCTACAACACCACCTACAATACCACCTCCCCCCAAACCCCAACCTACAACACCACCTACAAAACCCCCTCCACACAAACCACAACACCATCAAAACCCCCTTCCAACACAACCTCCACCACCTTAAAAATACCACCTCCAACACAACCTACAACACCAACTACACCACCTCCAACACAACCTACAACACCAACTACACCACCTCCAACACAACCTACAACACCACCTACAATACCACCTCCAACACAACCTGCAACACCAACTACACCACCTCCAACACAACCTACAATACCACCTCCAACACAACCTGCAACACAACCTACACCACCTACAATACCACCTCCAACACAACCTGCAACACCGCCTATACCACCTCCAACACAACCTGCAACACCGCCTACACCACCTCCAACACAACCTCCAACACCACCTACAATACCACCTCCAACACAACCTACAACACCACCTACAATACCACCTCCAACACAACCTACAACACCACCTACAATACCACCTCCAACACAACCTACAACACCACCTACAATACCACCTCCAACACAACCTGCAACACCGCCTACACCACCTCCAACACAACCTCCAACACCACCTACAATACCACCTCCAACACAACCTGCAACACCAACTACACCACCTACAATACCACCTCCAACACAACCTGCAACACCACCTACACCACCTCCAACACAACCTGCAACACCACCTACACCACCTCCAACACAACCTCCAACACCACCTACAATACCACCTCCAACACAACCTACAACACCACCTACAATACCACCTCCAACACAACCTGCAACACCGCCTACACCACCTCCAACACAACCTACAACACAACCTCCAACACCACCTACAATACCACCTCCAACACAACCTACAACACCACCTACAATACCACCTCAAACACAACCTGCAACACCGCCTACACCACCTCCATCACCACTTCCATCACCACTTCCAACACAACCTCCACCACCTTCAACATGATGGGTTTGGATCAGCGTCAGTGTCAGTCAGGCATCAGGCATGTGATGGAAGCATGTCTTGGAATACACCATTTAGAGAATGGTAATTTCTGGTAATTGGATGTTGAATGGAATATTGATTGCCAATCTTTGATTGAGCTAATATTTGTAAGTTATTAAGTGCTAGCTTCAGTAATTAAGATGTTGGACTACTGACCAGAACATGGTTGTGTTTTCAAATCCCAAGTCCACCAAACTGCTACTGCTGGGCCCTTAAGTAAGGCCCTTAATCCTTAATTGCTATAAAATGAGATGAAAGTCTCATTCTCTGGGCAGCCAACATCTTTCTTTCTCTCTTTCTCTCTTTCTCTCTCTCTCTCTCTCTCTCTCTCTCTCTCTCTCTCTCTCTCTCTCTCGGAGGTGGTGACGGGCTTTCAGAGCTCTCCCAGATGTTGGAGGAGAAGAAGAGGAGATGGGGTTGAGTGCAGTATGGGCAACACATCAATAACCCTTTCTTTTTTAGTCCCTTGCTCAGTGCGTGTCCTGGCCCATATGCTGGAATTGGACATGCCCCATGGCCCTTGTGCTGAAAAGTACGTACTGCTTAGTCAGGATGAGATCAACTTGTATAACTGTTTACACACACACACGCAATCCTTACGCACACACAGGCACACAGGCACACAAACTTGGGTGAAAACCTGTACCACAGTGGCTGTTAGAATCCAGAGGCTTTGGCCACTTGAATTCAGGCCCACAGGGAGGGCAACACTCTCCAAATCATTGCAGCTTTTGCCAGTAACTGTTAAGGCTCGTTTAGACCAGTGGAGAGTCTTGGAAAGTCATAAGGCAGAGTATATGATGTGTGTGTGTGTGTGTGTGTGTGTGTGTGTGTGTGTGTGTGTGTGTGTGTGTGGGGATGGGTGAGAAAATTAAGCTCTATGTGTATCTATGAGAATCTGAGCTCTGTGCGTGCTGTGTGTGTGTGTGTGTGTGTGTGTGTGTGTGTGTGTGTGTGTGTGGTTCCCTGGTAATGCGCGATTCCGAGAGATTCCTACATGTTTTTTTTTCAGAATAACAGGAAATGGCATCAGTGGGTTGTAGCACCTTGTAACAACTGTGTGTTTCATTTGATTTTCCGTGATGAAGGAATTCCTTTACACTGAAAACATGCATTTAAAAAGCTCACATCATTTAATAGACATCTTCTGACATTTATACGGTCATTAATGTCTTATGTGCATCAAAGCATTAAAGGAACACCATTTATTTTTCCGTCTTTTTTTTTTTTTTTTTTTACAAATTCTCAAGTTACAAATCATTTCATTTGGATGATGATTTTTGCTGCTTGGAATGGAAAATGAGGAGTTCACATGAAAGGAGCCAGGAAAGAGGTGAGGAACACTGGGGAAAATACCCAGGCAGCTACTACTCCTCCTCTTGTTTATGAGTTTCACTCCCTCATCCCTGAGTGCCTCTGACCAAACTTTAATTATTTTCCTCTGACAGATGCATGACTTGTAACGTCAGATTTAAATTTCTTTTTCACAGTGTTAACTTCAAGAGTCATGTTTTTGGAGTTCAAAATTCATCATGATCAGATCAGCAAATAGGGGGAAAAAATGCTAATCTGTATTCAGCCTGTGGAATGGTGAGACAGCGCTATGGAAGATTTCTGCTAAAAATCAAATTTAAACAATTTAGTCATCAGCCCAAGACATGTAAGAAGCTGTGTACTGTAAATCTCATTTATTTAAATAAACATGGTGTATGATATCATTGACATCCCATATTACAACCCTGCTCATTCATGCATTTATCCAGTTAGACAATCATGTAGCAACAACACGGTGCATAATATAATGCAGATACAAGTCAAGATGTCAGCTCTTGTGTCATGGTGGTTGGTGCCAAACAGAGTCTTTTTTGTGTTTGAGTATTTCAGAAACTGCTGATCTTCTGAGATTTTCATAGATACTTCCTAGAGTTTTGCACAGAATAGTGCAAAAAATAAAAATATCCAAGTGTTTTGGTTCTGCAGGTGGAAATGCTACTTAATGCTCCCAGTATATACAGATCTCACGGCAGAGATCAGACAAAAAGCAATGCTAATGCACTGCATCACGCTCCCTCTGATCCTCCAGCCATTTCATTTATTTACAGCATTTGGCAGACACCCTTATTCTGAGCAGCATACAATTTATATCTTTTTTATTTTTATTTTATACAACTGAGCAATTGAGAGTTAAGGGTCTTGCTCAGGGACCCGGCAGTGATAGCTTGGTGGTCCTGGGGCTTGAACTCACAACCTTCTCAACAACTTAACCACTAAGCTTCCACATCCCATGTGCTTGACTGATCCCACCATCTCTCAGGGTACAATGAGAATCTACATCATGACTCTCCTCTGTTCTGGCACCTGTTTGGTGGAATGAACTTCCCATCGATGTTGGACCAGCCGAGTCACTGGCTGTCTATCTCTTCCTGAACTACTTAAACTAACACTTTTTCTTGTTTGTTTTATACATAAAAACAGAGGTTTAGACTGATGGTAGCCTTAGTCTGTGTCCTAGTGAACCAGTATTGGTGTATTGATGCAGACTTCAAAGCATTTTTGTACAGCTCTCTGGATAAGGGCATCTGCCAAATGCTGTAAATGTAAGTGGAAATGTAATGAGCACAATGAAAAGCACTGAAAAGATGGTGAACCCTATGCAGATTAAGGTTACAAGGAGCCACCAGAGGGATCAAGTCTAGGGCTGGTGTATACAGGTGAGACTCTGGTGAGACAAGGACATGAAGACAGTTTGTGCCTTGTTGATGGGAGAGGGCAGAGTTTGAACTAACTAATCTTTACAACCGTGCTGATCTGAAAAGCGTCTCAGAATGTACAACAGTCTTGTGGTAAATGAGGGACAAAAATCAGAAGACCACGTCAGCACTGCTAAGCTGCCACTGTTGGGCTTCTGAGCAAGACCCTTAACCCTCCCTGCTCCAGGGATGCTGCATCATGGCTGACCCTGTGATCTGACTACAACTTTCAAAATAGCTGGGAGATGTGAAGAAAGAGTTTCACTGTGCTGTAATGTATATGTCACAAAATTAAATTATTCTTCTTCTGCACTGAAACTGGACATTTGATGATTGGACAAAAAAACAGGCAAACTTCTTCTCTTATTCTGAGCCCCAACAGCAGCAAACTTGATGTGATCAGCATTAGACTGAGCACCTTGCCCTGCTATCCACTGGACCATGCTCTGGACCAGTGATGACCAGATATTATTTAGGAACTTTTTTTTTTTAAACACACTGAGATGGTTGTGTTCATGGTGTTATGTTTAAAACACAGTAACGATGATGACAATTTAACATAATTGCCTACAGTTAAAAATGATAATTGATCCATTTAGTAAAATGCTAGAGTAACGCATGAATAAATGATTTGGAAGTCAAGCGTATTTCTCAGAAAAAAACCCCAAACAGACACCAGCATTCGTGTTAAACAGCCACACTAGCTCACTGTTTCCCCTGAGTGAATCTGCAGAGCCCCCCACCACGCCTGTTTATCCAACCAGCTAATTCCTCAACAATACACAATACACAAAGGTTCACGGCCAGGTGCCACTCACAATCCGTAGAGGATTTTCCCTGAAAGCTTGTTTTCAGCTCAACTATCAATGAGTCCCAGACAAGAGGGAGCTCAGACAGACTGATGGCAAACAGACAGAGCCTCCCAGTCATCAGGAGAGGACTGGACACAAAGGAGTTAAATTAAATAAACTTCATTTTTCCCCTAAGGGGGCAGTTGGTCAGGGCTTGTAAAAAAAATAATGGTGAAGTTCAATAGCCACTGTGACTGCTTTCTGTTTTTACTTTGTCATATATCTTTATTTTAAAATGCATAGAAATCATGTAAGGAACATACACACACACACCTGCAATAAAGCAGACCCATGAGCAGGCGAAAGGTCAGTTGTAGCAGACCACATTTCCATCAGGATTGTTTGTACTCTTCAAGATTAATATGTAGAAAAGTTACACAATTTCTGCTATTTTAAAAAAATTTACAACTGCGTTTAAATCTAAAGAGACAGCCCGGGGGTGATAGGACACTACACAGCTAAGTGCTTTTGGCTCGGCCTCGTCTCGGGGTAAAGTTGTTTATTTTTCTGGCAGGACGTGAAACAGTGAAGCATTGATGCAGATTTCAACATCTGTTATAACACACCTGCACACACACACATGCACACACACACACACACACACACTGTGGTCATCTGCTGTTATAGACACTGACATGCTGTACGAATGTAAAAATAAGCAGACATTTTAGATTCCATCATCCTTCCCGAATAATTTGCTCAGGTTAGTGCACAGATTACAGCTAAATCATAGCAAGGGGCTTAGTGTGACATTGTGAGACATTCATGGCTGTTGTCTTGTGATTTATTTCCCTCTACTTGTTCTCCCCATGTTCCAGTACTGCTTATAATGCATCCTGATTGATTTGCCTCCCTCCATGCGCCCATGGTTAAATCCTAGCCTCTGTCTTAAAATGGCTGATACATTTGTATGCACTGATAAACTAAACCCCTAACCATGTTTTATTATCTTTAACTATAACTGTTACCGTACATGTTCTGTGTTAGTTTAGTTCCAGTATCCAGTTTATGTCCATAAAAGGTCATGTGATCATAATGGCTAAGAAACAGATCTTATTATTTCAGCTTTTATTTACTATATCATATATTCAGTGGGTCAAATGTGGCACTATATTTTAATTGGTAGTGGTAGCTCAGTGGTTACAATGTTGGTCTATGGCTCCAAAGGTTGTGAGTTCAAATCCAAGGAACACCAAACTGTTGCTGCTGGACCTTTGAGCAAGGCCCTTCACCCTCAACTGCTTGATTTGGATTAGGGTTTCTGCTGAATGCCGTGAAGGTAAATCTAATTTTCTTGAGAAAACCGCTTGGGTTAGCTTTCCACAGGCTTCTCATAATCCTTCACTGTAATTTTTGCTTATTTCTCCTCACAGAACTGGTGTAACTCAGGCAGGGTTGAGGGGCTCCTTGCTCAGACACTTTTTCCATTCAGTTCACTCATTTTGAATGTGATTCAGGTCAGGGCTTTGTGGTGGCCACTACAATACTGTTTTTAAAGTATTTTATTACAACTTTGGAGGTAGTGGAAGAACCAGTTGCAAGAAGTTAGAACATTCTGGCTGATTTAGTATTTCAAGATCCATCTTCTTTCTCATCTACATGTACATTTCTGGCATTTGGAAGACGCCCTTATCGAGAGCAACTTACATTTTTATCTAATTTTATACAACTGAGCAATTGACTTCTGATCAGTAGTCCAACACCTTAATCACGAAGCTACCATGTCTATGCTAAGCTACTATCTATTTTCCAGAGTGCACCAGTCTCTTTTCCAGCGCACACCTCCACAATATGATGCTTCACAGCAGGGAATGGATCCTTTGGATTAAAAGCAACGCCATTTTTCCTCCGAACATTGCACTAATCCTAATGATAACACTGTTCAATTTTTGTGTCATCTGACCTGATAGCACAGTGCAAAAAACTAGATCTTTGTCCTAAATCTGCAAAATTTAGTCTGGTTTATTTACACCATCTTGATGTAGAGGCTTCTTGTTTGCACAACAACCTTCCAGGACACGGCTTCTCTTAATGGTGGATGTACATACTTTGGTCTCTAAAGCCTCCAACTGTTTCATCAGTTTCTTTGATTACATTCACATTTATGGTGTATGGCAGATGCCCTTATCCAGAGCGACTCAAATTTATCTTCGAGTTTAATTTTTTACACAAAAATGGATTAAAGGTCTTGTTCAATGGCCAAGCAGTGGCAGCTTCCCGGAATTTGAACTCACAACCTTCCAATCAGTAGTCTAACCTTAAAATTTCAACCTTTCAGTCTATAATCTGTGTTTTCCTTGGAATTCATTTGTGTTTTTCTTCATAAACAGTTGTTAACTTTGCATTGCATATTATATTTTTATATAAATATTATATATTTGTTCTACAGGTCATGCCCATGGTACCTTTAGTTCTTTGGAAAGAAGTCTTGTGGAAGACATCTTTTTTCTGAGGTCTTAGCTGTGCATCCCTTGTCATTCATACACTAGACTACTACAACTCACTCTGGCAGCTCTGCCTCTAAGCACCACTCCTCCTCTAAAACTGCCCCAGATTGTAGCTACGTGACTTGTTTTCATCCTTCCTAAGTTTTTCCACACCGCCCTATTGCGACGCTCAACCACTGGCTTCTTGTAGCTACACACATCAGATTTAAAATGCTGATGTTTGCCTACAAAGCCAATATTCACCACAAAGGCCATCATCCACTTACCTCTTATCACACACCGTAAAGGCAGGGGCTTTTTTTAAATAAAGCCACAAGTCTGCTTCTAATTAACTCCTAAGTATGATAGTTCACCATTTAGAAGTTAAAAGCCATTTCATTAATTGCTGGAATCTTCCAGAAGATGCCCTGTGATGGGTTGGCACTCCGTCCAGGGTGTATCCTGCCTTGATGCCCGATGACGCCTGAGATAGGCACAGGCTCCCCGTGACCCGAGAATAGATCGGATAAGCAGTACAGACAATGGGAAAAAATCTTCCAGAAGAATCAAATTGATCGTTTTGAAATGACCTCTGATGTCAATGAAGTAGATGACCAAATTGAGTTGCCAAAAGAAATGCATCGTAGCATGATATCTGTGTAAACTTTTATCCTCAACTGTGACTATATATTGTATTTTTGCTGACAGGAATTGGAGGTATTTAGAATTAGCAAACCAGCAAAGCTCTATGATGTTATAATGTATTATGCCGTCGTATAAAAAAAATCATTTACAGCTTAGACTTTTCGAACCTGAGGCACCAAAGTCACCATGAAAGCAGGCTGGGACAAGAAACTTAAAATTCTGTCACGTTTTTGTGAATGATCTGTGTTGCATAAGTTTTCATATGTAAATATTAACTACTGTTAAATATCATATCATAAACAGCTGTCTACATTTTTTAACCCTCTTATTATGCTTGGGGTCAATTTGACCCCATTCAATGTTTAATGTCTCTAAATATATATTTGACATTTTTTATTTTGCTTCACATTTAATGACTTTTCCTATTTTGATGGGGACAACCAGGTACACATAAAATGATCATGATAATATGTTTTCAGTGTCCTGTACACATTTTGTGGCATCAGTATTCCTTAGGGTTAATTTGACCCCAGGCTGTTTTAGCTGTATCTTCTTCTTCTTTCGGCTTTTCCCTTCAGGGGTCGCCACAGCGAATCATCTCTCTCCACCTATCCCTATCTTCTGCATCCTCAACACTTGCACCCACTAGCTTCATATCCTCATTAATTCCATCCATATACCTCCTCTTTGGCCTTCCTCTTTGCCTCCTGCCTGGCAGCTCCATGTCCAACATTCTCCTACCAATATACTCACTCTCCCTCCTCTGGACATGTCCAAACCATCTTAATCTGGCCTCCCTAACTTTGTCCCCCAAACGTCCAACATGAGCTGTCTCTCTGATGTACTCGTTCCTAATCCTGTCCAATCTTGTCACTCCCAAAGAGAACCTCAACATCTTCAGCTCTGCTACCTCTAGCTCTGACTCCTGTCTCTTCCTCAGTGACACTGTCTCTAAACCATACAGCATGGCCGGTCTCACCACTGTCCTGTACACCTTCCCCTTGATTCTTGCTGATATTTTCCTATCACACAGAACTCCCGACACCTTTCTCCACCCATTCCAACCTGCCTGCACTCACTTCTTTACCTCTTTCCCACACTCTCCATTACTCTGGACTGTTGACCCCAAGTACTTAAACTCCTGTACCTTCTTCACCTCTTCACCCTGTAACCTTACTGTTCCACTTCCCTCCCTTTCATTCACACACATGTACTCAGTCTTACTACGGCTGACTTTCATTCCTCTTCTCTCCAGCGCAAACCTCCACCTCTCCAGGTTTTCCTCCACCTGCTCCCTGCTCTCACTACAGATCACAATGTCATATGCAAACATTATTGTCCAAGGAGACTTCTGTCTGACCTCCTCTGAAAACTGGTCCATCACTATAGCAAACAGGAAGTGGCTCAGAGCCGATCCCTGATGCAGTCCCACCTCCACATTGAACTCTGTCTGACCTACAGCACACCTCACCACTGTCCTGCTCCTCTCATACATGTCCTGCACCACTCTGACATACTTCTCTGCTACTCCTGACTTCCTCATACAGTACCACAGCTCTTCTCTTGGCACCCTGTCATACGCTTTCTCCAAGTCTACAAACACACAGTGCAACTCCCTCTGACCATCCCTATACTTCTCCATCAAAATTCTCAGAGCAAAAATTGCATCATTTGTGCTCTTTCTGGGCATGAAGCCATACTGCTGCTCACAAATTTCCACTACCTTCCTTAACCTAGCTTCCACTACTCTTTCCCATAGCTTCATTGTATGGCTTTTCAACTTTATCCCCCTATTGTTGCTGCAACTCTGCATGTCACCCTTATTCTTAAAGATCGGCACTAACACACTTCTTCTCCATTCCTCAGGCATCCTCTCACTCTCTAAAACCCTGTTAAACAAACTAGTTAAAAATTCCACTGCTGCCTCTCCGAGACACTTCCAGACCTCCACCGGGATGTCATCAGGACCAACTGCCTTCCCACTTTTCATCCTCTTCAAAGCCTTCCTGACTTCATCCTTTCTAATCTTATCTACTTTCTGTTCCACAGAGTTCACCCCTTCTACTCTTTTTTCCCTCTCATTTTTCTCCCTCTCATTTTTCTCATTCATCAGCTCTTCAAAGTACTCCTTCCATCTCCTCTGTACACTCTCTCCTCTATCTCTATCCTTAATAACTCTAACTTGCTGCACATCCTTCCCATCTCGATCCCTCTGCCTAGCTAACCTGTACAAGTCCTTCTCTCCTTCTCTAGTGTCTAACCTAGTGTACAACTCGTCATATGCCTTCTGCTTGGCCTTAGATACCTCCCTCTTCACTCTGTGCTGTAACTCCTTGTATTCCTGTCTATTCTCTTCAGTCCTGTCCATGTCCCACTTCTTCTTGGCTAGCCTCTTCCTCTGGACACTATCCTGAACTTCCTCATTCCACCACCAAGTCTTCTTATCTTCTTTCTTCCTTCCAGATGACACACCCAGCACCTTTCTCCCTGTCTCCCTGATCACTTCTGCTGTAGTTTCCCAGTCATCTGGCAGCACTACCTGACCACCCAGAGCCTGCCTCAACTTCTGTCTAAATTCCTCACAACATTCCTCCTTTTTCAGCTTCCACCACTTGGTTTTTCTTCTCTATCTCTGACCTCTTCTTCTTACAGACCATCAGAGTCATCCTACACACCACCATCCTATGCTGTCTGGCTACACTCTCTCCCACTACCACTTTACAGTCACTAATCTCTTTCAGATTGCCTCTTCTACATAGGATGTAGTCTACCTGTGTGCTCCTACCTCCACTCTTGTAAGTCACTTACTATCCACACCATAATAAAACAGCTTGAATCCTGCTCCTATACTACGAGCCTTGCTACCCTTCCACCTGGTCTCCTGTCCCTCATTCCAACCATGTCCTTATCTCCTCCTATCACCACTCTCTCACCCTGATTCACTCTGCATCCCAGTCATCTCAATTCACTCCAGAGTCTCCTATTCTCGTCTAAACTCACAACTTTCCTCCGTTGGCTACCACTACTTACTTCACTCTACCTCCCTTCAACTCTAAGTCTTCAGACCAACATCAGCCTGTCTGACACTCTCTCCACTCAGGACACATTCCTTATCAATGGCCTCTACATGGACTACCGTTGCTCCTACCCCATTTGGGCCTTACTATCCACACCATAATAAAACAGCTTGAATCCTGCTCCTATACTATGAGCCTTGCTACCCTTCCACCTGGTCTCCTGTACACACAGTATATCCACCTTCCTTCTGTCCATCATATCAGCAGCTCTCTACCTTTTCCTGTCATAGTACCAACATTCAGAGTTCCTATTCTCAGTCCTACACTCTTACCTTTCCTCTTCTCTCTCTGTCTGTGCACTCTCCTCCCTCCTCTACGTCTTCGACCAACAGTAGCCAATTTCCACCGCACCCTGTAGGTCAATGGCGCCATGGCGGTCGTTGTTAATCGGGCCTCGACCGATCCGGTATGAAATTTAGATTACTGATGATTTGCATGGTTAAATTTGGCAATGTTTTATGCTGGATGCCCTTCCTGACGCAACCCTCTCTATTTATCCGGGCTTGGGACCGGCACAGAAGTCACTGGATTGTGACCCAGCTGTTTTAGCTGTATAAACCACATTAAAAAAAATAAATTCATCTGCTTTGGTTGTTTTGGATAATATTGTAAGTATAACGTTTGGTTTGGTTTGGTTTGGTCATATCATTCATTCATTCATTGTCTACCGCTTATCGAACTATTCTTGGGTCATGGGCGTCAAGGCAGGATACACCCTGGATCCGGAGTGCCAAACCCCATCACAGGGTACACACACGCACTCATTCACTCACACAATCACACACTACGGACAATTTAGAGACGCTAATCAACCTACAATGCATGTCTTTGGACTGGGGAGGAAACTGGAGTACCCGGAGGAAACCCCCGAGGCACAGGGAGAACATGCAAACTCCACACACACATGGTGGGGCGGGAATTGAACCCCCAACCCTGGAGGTGTGAGGCACCACCAAGCCACCGTGCTCCCCCCCCTTAATTTAATTTAATCCAGGATAATTTAATTTAAAATGAAAAGGGTCCGAGATTCAGATTCGACTGAGCCGAGGTTCAAGAACTTGTCCATATAAAAGAAAATCAATAATCTGTAAAAATAAAATAAAATAAAATAAAATAAAATAAAATTTTATTTTATTTTATTTTATTTTATTTTATTTTATTTTATTTTATTTTATTTTATTTTATTTTATTTTATTTTATTTTATTTTATTTCATTTTATTTTATTTTATTTCATTTTATTTTATTTTTACAGATTATCGAAACAGATTTTCTTTTATATGGACAAGTTCTTGAACCTCGGATCAGTCGAATCCGACTCTCGGACCCTTTTCATTTTAAATTGATGCGTTAATATTAACAAACTAATATTAATATTACACTTATGTATTAAGTACAGAATTTACTTCAAAGACTGAACTGTCCCAGTTACTGTAGAAGGAGGAAACTCAGAGCCAGAACAGTGAAAAGTGGAAGAATTTACAGAGAATAAATAAGGAGAAACCATCTCTAATATGATCAGGGTGGATTTGGAGCAAGGCTGTACGTAGAAGAACGTCATATCTTTAAAACTCCTCACAGGTTCAGTTGTGCTTTAAACACATTGCTTGTGTTTGAATATAACCAACACTATTAGATGGAAAAATGAAATCAACTGATGTTTTTTAAGTGAATGTTGGCTTTACTTCACTTCCTGCAGACCTTTGCGTGCAAAACTTAATTAGTAGTTCTGGGAATATCTGTGAAGAAACAGATTAGTTCACACTGAGAACTCAACTGCAACAGGCCAATTCTAACTGCCAGAGCACTTAGTATTATTGCAGAATTAGAATAACTGCAGGATAATGATCATGACCTTGGGGTCAATGAGATGGTTTAGAAAACAACCGAGCGGTATTTCATCAAGATTTGTATCCAGTAAGCACAGGTTAGTGAATGAATACATCACAAAAAAAGCTAGATAATCTAAGCTTAATGCAAGACTAATGAAATTTGCTGCATATATGATATTTGATCAAAAGTGTTTAGGGAATATATAAATATACATATTTCCCTGAACAATCTTTCAGGGAAGCATTCTGACCCGAAACGTGAGAGTCAGTCGAAAATAACCTACACTTGATATATGATCATCATGGAATTACAGGGTTGGGCTTTGCTGCACACCTCAAATCTGAGCCCATGACTTCAACACATTTCAGCATGTGTTTCTGATTGTGGCTACGCACTCACGAAACCACAGAAAACCGACAAACTCAGAAGAGCTGCAGCTCTTTAAGGGCTGACGCGATCTATGCGGATACAGTTACCTATAGAAAGGTCAGGTGTGTTATGATTGGGTTCCAGAGCCAGGGTGAAAGCTTGGAAAAGGCTTGAGGGTTTTGGCAAGGTAGGCGTTTAAATACTTGGTGGGTGAATGTTTTTCATGTGGAGTTATAGATACATTCACATGCATTAAAAACCCTTCTAATGGGTAGTGCTACAATGAAACGTAAATCTTTGAGTCTTCTAGAAAGACAATTTTTAGTTATAAATATTTTTATGTATAGTTTGCATTCTGGGGGGGGCACGGTGGCTTAGTGGTTAGCACGTTTGCCTCACACCTCCAGGGTTGGGGGTTCGATTCCTGCCTCCGCCATGTGTGTGTGGAGTTTGCATGTTCTCCCCGTGCCTCGGGGGTTTCCTCCGGGTACTCCGGTTTCCTCCCCCGGTCCAAAGACATGCAGGGTAGGTTGATTGGCATCTCTAAATTGCCCGTAGTGTGTGATTGCGTGAGTGAATGAGAGTGTGTGTGTGCCCTGCGATGGGTTGTCACTCTGTCCAGGGTGTGTCCTGCCTTGATGCCCAATGACGCCTGAGATAGGCACAGGCTCCCCGTGACCCGAGAGTAGTTCGGATAAGCGGTAGACAATGAATGAAAGTTTGCATTCTTAAGGAGTGAAATCTGAGCCATCAAGTAAAATAAATTACTTGTGTGTGTATGTGTGTGCAAGTGCATCAGTATGCATGTAGAGATCTTTCTATTGCTATTTTCTTTTGTTATTCTATTTCAGTCTACTACAAAGTGTAGTAAACTCCTCATACTGCACCTCGCTCCCTCAGATCTACTAGCACTACTCGACTGGTCCCACCATCTCTCAGAGCACAATGTAGGTGTACATCAAGACTCTTTTCTGTTCTGGCACTGAGGTGTTATGGCATGAACTTCCCATAGGTGTCCGAACAGCTATCACTGGCTGTTTTCAAACGACAGATTCCTCGGATCTCAATCTGGTCGAGTATCTGTGGGATATGCTGGACAAACAGGTCTGATATATGGAAGCCCCAACGTGGGTGTGGACTCAGACCAAGTGTGAAAGTGCTCTAATTAGCAGATCCATAGAAGCAACAGTGATGGAAAGGGAGCTTAAGATCACCTTCTTAGTTGAGATTTATGAAGTTGTGTTTAATCGAAATATTAGGTTTGTAAAATAAATAAGCTGGATACAAAATTTCTGGATGTAAAAAACATCACTTTTACCATAATTTCTAAATGGGTTATTTTGACAGAAACTCGGTGTAAGACTTCAAGGAATTGTAACAGGCTTTGGGATGCGGATGCTGAAGAGAGAAAATGAGTCCTGCTCCCTCCTTCTCCTCCTTCTGAAGACAGGAAGGAAAACAGGAGGTGTACACTTCCACTGTGGCCTTTTGCTCACTTCCCACATGCTGCGTAATTTCAGCACGTTAAACAGATTGATGGTGGAGGCTCCTCTCCAGTAAGGCACGGTGGAGAGAAGCGCTCTGATTGAGGTGATCACTTACCATGGGAGCTATGAAGTGAGGCAGGACGGCCAGTTAAACGCCGTAAATCCTCCTTTTCGTGTTAATTCTCCCATAAACTCTGCAGTAAATGATTACACTGGCCGACTCCCTCGTCACATAAATCAGGTGGGGTATAATTTCCGAGCCATCTCTCCGGACGGATAAATACAGAGCCTAAACCGCAGCTCCGTTTCCACGGTCAAGACAGGCCGTGGGAAATGGATGTCTTAGGGAAACAAATGAAAGCAGGGAAAAAATAATTGAGAGATTGTGGAAGCTGATTCATATCCAGATTTTGGGGTTTATGGTTTTATCACTGTTTTATGATATCTTTTTAAAGAGAGCGTGTGTGTAAGGGTCTCGATCTAGGTTCATATGAAACTAACCGACGCAACCATAAATGGCCTTCTTTTTTCGTGTAAAGGGAGCAGGAGGCGGCTCTCAGGACGTGTTTATGTAAAACCCCCATGAGAGAATTGGAACAAGACTTACTGTGCTGGATACACACACACACACACACAGGGTACAAGAAATGTTCCATACACAATAATCTTTCAGCAGGTCCAGAGAGAAAAATTGCTATTTGTGTATTTCTAAAATAAACTTGGGCTTTAGTAAAAATATAGCATGTCAAGATTTGATATGAATCAATCCCATCCTTACAAGTACATATACATACATATACAGACTCTACTGTTCTGTAGATGTCCAAGTCTTGTCTAAAACTCTTCTCCGGACTCTAATACGGGTTTCTGATTAAAATAATAAAGTTCCTGGTTTAACCCTTTCTGTAAACATCGGTTAATTAACCAGAGACATGTGTGGCATCATCCTCTTTTGGTACACACTGGAGCTCAGAGGCTTGTTCAGCTAATCAGGTGTGTTTAGTAAAACACACTCATAATATCCAAAAGTTAGCTAAGAGAACTGCACAGAAAGTAGATAATAATACACACTATATGGTCTAAAGTATGTGGACATCTGACCTTCACAACCATATGTGAGCCTTCTCTAAACATTTGCACAAAATTAGAAGCAAACAATTGTCTTTACAATTTCCCTTGGAAACTAAGAGGCTCAAACCTGTTCCAGCACAGAGCTCCATGAAGACATGGTCTGAAGGTTAAGGTTGAAGTGGAAGAACTGGAGTATCCTGCACAGATCCCTGACTCGGACTCATCCCCACTGAACACCTTTGGGATGAAGTGGAATGCCTCACCTTCCTAACATCAGTGTCTGATCTCACTAATGCTCTTGTAGCTGAATGACCACACATGCCCACTGCCTCGCTCCAACATCTAGTAGGGAAAAACCCTTTTCAAAAGAGAGAGTGGAGCTGATTTTATCAGCAAAGGAGGAATAAATTGGAAATGGGATGTTCATCAAGGATATATGTGTTTGAGTGTGTGTCCATAGAGTTTAGCTTTAGTGTGAAATTAAACAGACCAGGCATGACTGTGTCAAAAGTTGTAAGGTTTAAGACACATTTAACATGATGCTCAGTTCACCAGTCAGATATGTTTAATAGTGGATTTAAATGTGATAACAGGCAGGATGAGTAATGGCTTGAGCACGGCTGAATCATCTTGTATCAATCCGCCCAATATAAAAACAGCTGTCTTTAATGAACCACAGCATTCATGCTATTATTATGCATTCGTTCATAAACGGTGTCCTAATGATCAAGAATATCAGATGTGTGCCTAAGAGTTACAAAATCCAGAACTACGGCGAAATGCAAAAGAAAAATTGCTTTTAAATGAATGTAACTCATTAATGCTTAACATATTGTCTTTGTTACTGATAAAATTCATTTCAGATTTGTCCTTGTGTTTGTGTCTCTTGTTTCGTTTTACTCCAGCGACAGGGAGACTTCGGCACAGCTGCATGAACACAGAGAAGCTCGATGGTGTGCTGCATCATGTCCAAACACCGTTTCTCGTTTTTCCGTCGCTAGAAAACAGTCATCTGCTCTTGTCTAAGCTCGCTCATACCCCATTGAATCCCTATCATCTTCCCTTCCAACACAATCATGAAGCAAGTCACCTAAATACCCCCACCCCAAAATAAAAGTCCACGCATACACACGCACACACATATGCAGCAACGTTGAAATGAACATTTTGTTCGTGCAAAGTCAAATTTAAAAAAAAAAAAAGAAAAAAGAAAAGAGATATTGTTAACAAATTATCTTACAAAGCAAACAACTAAAAACATTTCTGCTACAACTCCTTACACATCATAAAGAACGTAGATTAGTGCAATATTTTTCAGTTTTCTCAGATACTTCTGTGTGGTCGTGTTTGGTCCGTGTCAGAGCGAGGTCAGGGACGAACGCGCCTGTCGTTTTCCTGTTTCCTGCCTTTGCTGAGGGCCTGATCCCAGCGCTGGAAAAAAAAACGAGCACAAAGTCACGTCACTCATACTCTCTGCTTATTCTCACTCTGCTTCCACAAGGGATAAATCCTGCTGCATATGGAGATGGAGAGAGAGAGAGAGAGAGAGAGAGAGAGAGAGTGAGGGAGCAAACCGATTACGAAGTCAAAGTCGACACGAAGCTTTCAAATGACAGATGTTTTTGTTTTTCATCCATTCAACAGAAAAAATAGCATTGATATCAGAGTAGAAAAATTTTAAAAAAAAAACAAACAAACCGGCTAAGGGAATCTTTTGTAGGCCGTAAAAAATGGCTGTATCAAGTGGTGGGAAAAAACTTTGCATTAGAAAACATAACAACAAGTAGAGAATGAATATTGTACTGGATATTATATTTAAGAGCGGTTAATCATCTGTCATGCATATGATTATAAAAATTTGATTTGTTCTTGAGTGGTGAATGAATGTTCCCAGAACAGCGTGATCCCGAGTGTTTTATTCCTCATGTATTAAAGAGCACGGAACGGAGAGACCCGCAGTATACGACCACCATGTACTGGCTGCAGCACTGTATTGGCTACGCTGTTTATTTGAGCACATGGAAAATATTTGCTACTGGAAGTGAACTCTACTGGAAGGTAACCCTAGTCGCAGCTCCGCAGCTATCTCCAAAACATGATAGAAAGTGAAAAAAGATGATTATTAAGAAACTTCTTAAGATACCTTCATATACAGGTATTTACACGTCATAAAGTCCTAAACCATATATGACAGTTTTGTTACTTCACAGCTGGACACTTTAGCTGAAAGTATCTTCCAGTCTATTATATTCTATACACACTTGATGCAAAAGCAGGTGAGGAACACGCTCAGAAAATACCCCAGCTAGTGTGGCTGATGATTTACTCCAGCCCTGGAGGGAGACTTAGAGAAGCCTGAACAAGCAGCCCAGGTTTATTTTAGTAATCCATAATGTGATGATGTTTGTTTTCCTATAACAGCACACCCTGAAGTAATTTATCCCTGTTACATCCCAGCAATTTGCATTACAATGTTATGGTTACAATTTATCTTTATTAAAGAATGACGTAGTCAGAAGCTCTCGTTTATAAAAGCTTGAGTCTCTTTATCTCTTTGTAATAAAACAAATTAAAATGCAGCTTGTCAAATGACCAAGACACAGAAAATTTTGTTTCTTCATCTGTGTAAAATAAAATACTGTTAGTTAAATTGTGTTAGTTTTTCCTATACAAGTCCCTCTGAATTAGTTATGCAAATGATAAGAAATTATAATATTTTAATAAAAAATTAATTGCGATTCGGAAATAGAGCAGACACTACGGTCAATACCGCTGTTATAGGAAACTAATCAACACCTTCTGACCAGTCAGAGTCAAGTATTCAACAGCACTGTGGTTTAGAAGAACATTAGAAGTATTATGATATACCTTCACTTTGCGTCCCACTCGGTCTTTCCACTTCTGTGCGATGGAGCCCTCAATGAGAAGCAATCTAAATAATAGAAAATAAATAAATAAATAAGAAGAAGAAGAAGAAGAAGAAGAAGAAGAAATAAAATATAAATCATAATAATAAAAAATTCTTTTACAATATTATATTATAGAAATATTACTGATTTTTTATTTCTTCTTCTTCTTCTTCTTCTTCTTATTCTTATTATTATTATTATCATTATCATCATCATCATCATCATCATCATCATCATCATCATCATCATCATCATCATCATCATCATCATCATCATCATCAACGGGGGGCACGGTGGCTTGGTGGTTAGCACGTTTGCCTCACACCTCCAGGGTTGGGGGTTCGATTCCCGCCTCCGCCGTGTGTGGAGTTTGCATGTTCTCCCTGTGCCTCGGGGGTTTCCTCCGGGTACTCCGAGTTTCCTCCCCCAATCCAAAGACATGCATGGTAGGTTGATTGGCATCTCTAAATTGTCCGTAGTGTGTGATTGCGTGAGTGAATGAGAGTGTGTGTGTGTGCCCTGCGATGGGTTGGCACTCTGTCCAGGGTGTATCCTGCCTTGATGCCCTATGACGCCTGAGATAGACACAGGCTCCCTGTGACCCGAGTGTAGTTCGGATAAGCGGTAGACAATGAATATATATACCAATGAATGAATATTATTATCATCTCTATTAAGTCTCAAAGACAGAAACAGTACCGTGATCGTTCCTCGTTCTCGTAGCCCATGATGATGTACTCTTCATTGGTTGTAAGTGGGGGACACAGACACCCCGAACTGTAGTGCAGCGTCACAGTGTCACGAGGAATGTGAACCAGAGAAGACTTCAGCACATCCTTTACTTCCACGACGGCGCTGAGGTCGTGATTGCGGCTTTTTATCTCCTTCACCCGTGCACGTATTACTGCCAGAGGATATCAGACAGTAGCATTTAACATACTTTTACATTTTGTAATTAATGATCTGCTCAATCTTATCTGATCTAATATCCGAGACTTACCATAATTGTAATTGTTCTTCGTATAGGTCTTTTGGCCGAGTTTCACAGACTTGCACTTGCACCGATCTGAAACATGAAAACACGTGCTGTAAAAACAAAACAAAAAAACAAAAACAAAACAAAAAAACTAAACCCAGATTAAACAAATCACCCGCATCTACAGTCCTGAGAGTTCACATCTATATTGAATGAATTAGACTTAATAGCTATTAAGTTAAAGTGATTAACGCTGACTATTAATTCAACACACTTGATAAGAGTATGTCTATATTTTTTATAGGTTATGAAAATAGGGAGCTTTATATCTAAAAAGATAATTATAGGTCAATAAGCAGCAAACTTTCAGTGTTAGTGCCATACAGTGTAAATAGAAAGCTCTTTGCTTTTGATTGCTTTGGATCAATTGGACTGTTAATGTGATTGTCAGGAATGTGATACAGGGGGTATTCAGCACATCGTCACGTTCAATTTAGTATCTTAAATAAAATAATAATTAAATAATACCTCAATTAACTTACAGTTTAAGACTAATTTTGCAGTTGTGATGCACCAAATATAAAAACAGTCCTCAAAATAACTTGCACATGAATAATCCTAGCTTAAGATTCACAAACAGGTTTTAAGCAGCGAGAGGTCATGTTGTTGTCCAGACACTTTTGGTTGAAGATACACAGTGTGTGAGGTGATTTGCTACTCAGAGGTATGCAGTACTGGCATTTCTCTGTTTTATCTGTTACTGTAAGGGATTTTTTGATGTACTGGCACTTGGCTCTTAACGTTAATCTCTTCATGTTACCTGTGCTAGCCACTCGAGCCAAGTGGAAATTTAAATAACTCTGTGATTTCATGTGGCTTTAACACAGCTAGCTTTGTTTCCACTTAAAGTTACCACATACACTGAGTGTTATCCAGTGTCAAGTGTTACAAACACCACAATGTCCACAGCCCAAAGTCGAAGAGCATGCAAGATCAAAATGTTAAATACATTTCATAAAAATATCATTCCATAGAAGACTTTTGAAGGACCCACAGACACCCAGTAATACATATCTGAAACTGCTGTAGTAACAAATGCACACGCAAGAGAGAAAACTGTGACGAGAAAACTGTGCAAAGTACCACTGACTCCTTTACATTAGCCACTGTTCACTTCTGTCAGGGTTCAGGGTTCATTTCTACAATATAACAATTCAACAATGAGCTTTTTCCAAGCATAAGCATGAGTTTATACCCAGCCTGAATCTTAGATTCTACCCATTGTAAACCTGAGATTATACCCAGAGTAAACCTGAGATTATATCCAGAGTAAACCTGAGATTCTACCTATCGTAAACCTGAGATTATATCCAGAGTAAACCTGAGATTATATCCAGAGTAAACCTGAGATTATATCCAGAGTAAACCTGAGATTATATCCAGAGTAAACCTGAGATTCTACCTAGAGTAAACCTGAGATTCTACCTATCGTAAACCTGAGATTATATCCAGAGTAAACCTGAGATTATATCCAGAGTAAACCTGAGATTCTACCTATCGTAAACCTGAGATTCTACCTATCGTAAACCTGAGATTATATCCAGAGTAAACCTGAGATTATATCCAGAGTAAACCTGAGAATCTACCCATTGTAAACCTGAGATTATATCCAGAGTAAACCTGAGATTATATCCAAAGTAAACCTGAGATTCTACCCATCGTAAACCTGAGATTCTACCATCGTAAACCTGAGATTCTACCCATCGTAAACCTGAGATTCTACCCATCGTAAACCTGAGAATCTACCCATTGTAAACCTAAGATTATATCCAGAGTAAACCTGAGATTCTACCCATCGTAAACCTGAGAATCTACCCATTGTAAACCTGAGATTATATCCAGAGTAAACCTGAGATTATATCCAAAAAAAGGTTAAACCTGAGAATCTACCCATCGTAAACCTGAGATTCTATCCATCGTAAACCTGAGATTATATCCAGAGTAAACCTGAAAATTAATTAAATAAATTTCCAGAGTAAACCTGAGATTATATCCAGGAAAAACCTGATATTATATCCATCATAAAACTTAGACTACATCCAGCATAAACTTCAGATTATTCATTCATTCATTCATTCATTGTCTACCGCTTATCCGATCTACACTCGGGTCACGGGGAGCCTGTGCCTATCTCAGGCGTCATAGGGCATCAAGGCAGGATACACCCTGGACGGAGTGCCAACTCATCGCAGGGCACACACACACTCTCATTCACTCACACAATCACACACTACGGACAATTTAGAGATGCCAATCAACCTACAATGCATGTCTTTGGATTGGGGGAGGAAACCGGAGTACCCGGAGGAAACCCCCGAGGCACGGGGAGAACATGCAAACTCCACACACACGGCAGAGGCGGGAATCAAACCCCCAACCCTGGAGGTGTGAGGCAAACGTGCTAACCACTAAGCCACCGTGCCCCCCAACTTCAGATTATATCAAGCATTAAACTGAGTTTATGCCCAGCATAAACCTGAGATTAAACCCAGCATATGACTGAGATTATACCCAGGGTAAACCTGAGATTACATCAAGCATTAACCTGAGATTATACCCAGCGTAATCCAGATATTTAATCCAGCATAAAGCTGATACAGTGTAAACTTGATATTTCCCAGCGTAATCCATAGATTTTACCCAGTTTAAGCCTGTGATTTTACAGTGAGTCTGAGTGTAAGGTTGATTGTTTACCCTGGGTGAGCCTGAGATTTTACCCAAAATAAGGGTAAATCTTTTAAAAATCTTTTACACTGGCCTAAGACTGATACTTTACTCAACATAAGATTGAGAATTTAACCACATTAAACCATACATTTCACTCAAAGTAAACCAGAACCTTTTCCCAATATGAGCCTGAACTTTCTCCTCCAACATAATCCTGATCTTTTACCCAGGGTAAGCCTGAGATTTTATCCAGATTAAACATCATTTTTACCCACTGCAAGTCAGAACTTTTCCCAGAGAGAACCATGAGATTTTACCAAGAGTAACACTGATTTTAAAAACAGATTTTAATCTTTTACACTCTAAACCTGATATTTCACCCACTGCTGCCTGATATTTTACCCCGGTGCAAGCCTGATCCTCAACCCAGATTAATACATAATAAAATCAATTTTGCTACAGATCTTGCTACAGACTCTACAACCCATATGAATAAATCAGAGAATGATATCTTGGAGAAGTGTCAAGATGAAGAGGCAAAAGACTGCTCAACCAATCAGAACATGCAGAATCCCACATCCCATTAGAGTACTTCTGATGTGTGTGTGTGTGTGTGTGTGTGTGTGTGTGTGTGTGTGTGTGTGTGTGTGTGTGTGTGTGTGTGTGTGTATGCCACCCACACTCCTTTCTTCCAGATGCCTGGTCAGATTAAAGTCAAATTATCACCAGCCTTCTAAACTTATATGCCATGATTTGCATTTATCTAATTAGCTCTAGTGCTAATCCCTGCATGACACAACAAGTCTTTTCTGGCTCTTTTTTTTGCCTTAAAATTCTTCTCAGTTAATTACTTGTTAAGGATTTTAGTTTATCTTTAAAAATTATAATAATTCATCTATATATCAGGTTAATTTGTTTTATCTGTGCATTATTGTAGATGCTGTTGGTGTTGTGATTCTAAAGTTTATATCCTTTTATATCAGGTTTTCCTAAAATCCTAAAACAAATGCTGTTTTGGGGGGGTTTTTTTTGGATAGTTTTGTGACTTGTACCCAGCACCAGCACCCCTTAATCATATCTCTGGGATCTCAACTCTTCTGTTAATTCACTCCTCATACTGTACGTCCACTGTTCTGGGTCCACCAGACAACACTGGGGTTTGAATATCATGTCCTCTCAAGGTTTCCTCCTAATGCTTAATAGAGTTTTTTTTTTGTTGAGCCAATGAAGTATACACCCATAAAGGTGCATCTTTTTTTTTTTTTATCTTTACTCGGTATCTTTTACCTGGGTATGTGAATAAAGTGTTTTTAAGTTGCATAATTGTCTTATCACTGTAGTTCTGTTACATAATGATGCTGCGATTCTTCTTGGCAAACAAAATGTACCTGCACAATAGTTTATAGGTGATAGTGAGCTTTCTGTAAAGCTGTTTCATGAAAACAACTGCACTAGAGATATAACAAGACAAAAAAAAAAAAAATCTGATTAAATTAGGAGGAAAAAAAGACTGCAAATTAGGAGGAAAGGCTGCATTTTGATAGGTCTTAAAAGAAAGAATTATGTTGTAACAATAATAATAGTAATAGTAAATGATAACAAAAGACCAACAAAGATCTTGCTCTTTAGGGCAAATCCACTGAAGGAACTTTGTAAAAAATAAAAAAAATAAATAAACAAAACAAAAAAATTCTGCTTGGTGGTTCTAACCATTTTCTTTGTACTGCTAGAGCCGATATTTACCACATGCGGAACATTCCTTGAGTTAGCAACAACAACAAAAAAAGGTTGAAGAAGCATTCAGTAAAAACCCCAGAATGGTTATTGCTCTAGACCTCTTAAAAAGTCTTATCTAGAACCCTGCGTCAAAGTGTTGCGTTATATATAAAGTGTGAATATTATTCTAGAGTAAAGAGTGCAAATGTAAGTCACAGCCAGTGTGAATAAATTGTTCTAAGTGCACTAGATGATAGGGGAGAAGAAAAGGTCAGTGTGTCGAAGGATTCGGTGTGTACCTGATGGGTCGGCTTTGACGATGGCTTCAGGTGAGATGCACACCGCGCGGTCGTACACCGGCAGCTCGTCGCACGCCAGGCTCTCTGGCCAGGAGTGGTTGTACTTCTTGAGCACAGGCTCGCAGCCCGCCTTGGCGCGCTCGCACACCGACTTGCACGGCTTGATGGGGTCGCGCTGAAAGCTGATGGTGCAGATGGGCGCGTACATGGCGCACAGGAAGAAGAGAAGGTCCGGGCTGCAGCCAGTATCCAGTAGCGCCTCGTACTGCTCGATGGCGAGGACAGCGTTAGCCTGCGTGCTGTGGTGCAGGTGGTTGGGCATCTTGGTCATGTTCCACGGCATGGGTTGGCACAGCGGGATGCGCACCATCTCACACGACCCTGCCAGAGCCGCTCCACTCGGACACCACACCAGCACCAGGCACGCCACCGCGGCCACCACACACACCAGTTCAGGGATAAACGCACGCCACATCGTCCCGATCTAATCTCGAAGAGTCTAAAGCTCAAGAATCAGCGCTCCTGATCTCCGGTGCTGAACAAAAGTTAAAAAATATATATATATATATATATTTATATATATATATATATATATATATATATATATATATATATATATAATAATAATAATAATAAAATAAATAAACTCCTCGCGTCTGGGTCACGCGAGTATGTGCACAAATCTCATCGTTTTCCTGTAATGTGCAAAAGAAAGCAAAGATAAAGAAAGGAAAATGTCTTCACTGCACAGAGCACGCTGGACGTCTCTGCGTGTCCGCGCTCGGAGCGATGGTGCGCTGCGCTCGGCCGAGGCGCGCAGGTGTAGTCCCCCAAGTGACGTCACTGGGCAGGACCTGGGTGGTTTTGATGTGCAAACAAACCTCCACCTCTCCTCTCATACCTCACATCACAGCACAACAGCCAACAATGAGTACCTTCTCCTTCAGCATCAAGACACCCTGCATTAATCCAGAAGCTTTCTCCTTTACATTATTTAGCACACGCCCTGATCTAGACAAAATCCAGCACAATTTATTCAATTGCTTCCCAAAATATCCAGGCCCCTCCGTATCAAAACGACAAGACACATTATTAATTATTATTTTTGCTATTAACTGAAGACATTTGTGCTTAAGAGCAAAAGACAGATCAGAATTTTAGCTTTCTTTTCCTGTTATATACAGCTAGATGTAAACAAGTTAGAACACAGCACCTTTGTTTGAACCCACCCATTTTTCAAGGAGCATTACTGTTACTGACTGACTTTAGGTAAAGAAAACTGCATGGGCAGGGATGCTATATATCGAATGTTGTTTTTCTAAAACCAACTCATACAAACTTCCTCCAAAAGTGATGAAGACCTAACCTTTCAACAAACAAACAAGCGAACAAGCAAACAAACAAATAAATGGCATTGCCACTTAAGTTTGTATAAGAAGAAAGCGATCTAATTTAGCTAAGACAAGCTATTTGATTCAGTCAAGATGAGCCAAATGATTTAGCCAAGATGGGCCACATGATTGAGCAAAAGTAAGCCATTTGATTCAGCCAAGATCAGGCAATAGATTGAACTAAGTTAAGACATTCGATTCAGCCAAGATGAGCCAAATAATTCAGCCAAGATGAGCCAAATAATTCAGCCAAGATGAGCCACATAATTCAGCCAAGATGAGCCAAACGATTCAGCCAAGGTGAGCCAAATGATTCAGCCAAGATGAGCCAAACGATTCAGCCAAGGTGAGCCAAACGATTCAGCCAAGATGAGCCAAACGATTCAGCCAAGGTGAGCCAAATTATTCAGCCAAGATCAGGCATTTGATTTACCTTAAGTTAAAACATTGTATTCAGCTAAAATGAGCCATTTAATTTAGCCACGATGAGCCATTTGAGTCAGTCAAGATGAGCCACATGATTGAGCAAAGGTAAGCCATTTGATTCAGCCAAGATCAAGCATCTGATTTAACCAAGTTAAGACATTTGATTCAGCTAAGATGAGCCATTTAATTCAGTGAATTTGCGCTTAGCCGAACATTCATCTAAGATGAGCCACTTCATGAACTGATTTAAAGCAGGTTTTTTTTGTTTTTGTGATTCACTCATCTAACATCTGCTCTATTTCTTACACAGTGTATGTATGAATGCATGTATGTATGAAAACAGAAAGGATCACAGCACTAAAAAGTTTCTGTCTTACCCTCAATTGACAAGCATGATTTGGCTCATTAGCTCGTTACCAAGGAGTTGCAGAGAGAAAGAAATCTCTCTCCAGATCTGGAGTGTGACAGCCCTGCCCTGTAGGGAAACTTATAATGCAATTAGCATACTTTAAATTCCTAAAACATTTTAAGGTCAGGTCCCACCCCCTAAAGGCTTGTCCCATCCCAGTTTATCCACATCAAAATAAAACTTAACCTGTTAAAAGCACACATTAATATACACAAGATGTTTTGCACTATAATACTCTTCTTATGTGTATTATAAAGTGCAAATAAGATGAAGGCTCATTAAATATACAAATTATAAAATTCCAATTATATTTTACATATTATAAAATATAATAAGTAATCAAATAGACTAATTATTCATAATTGTTTTTGCAACATTCAAATTTTACACAACAGTTTCTTATATTTTTTCATGCAATTCTTTTATTAACATTTTATTTAAAAAAACAACAACAAAAAACCCTCCCAAAACACACAAACATAACACATAGAACTACTCAACACTCACATTACGGTCAAAGTCACTTTCTCAGAACCTTTACATGCGTGTGTGAAAGTTTTAGAAAACAGCTAATAATGTCTTAATGTCATTAACTACATAAAAAAAAAATTTAAGAATTAAGAAAATGTCTGAAGGCAGATTACATATAGGCTTTTTCTTTCTTAAAAAAAAATCTTATCGTTTATCAAATATATAATAAATAAAGCTTTTCAGTGATGTGTGTTCAATATGGAAAGATTAAAAAAAGTGCAGATAATTTTATATTAAATGTATATAACCTGGTTGTAATCAGTTTTGACATTTTGGAGGCATTGGTGGCTCAGTGGTAGGTTTCTTGCCTATCATGCGGAAGGCCCGGGTTCGATTCCCAGCCACTGGATACAGTGCCGGTCCCAAGCCCGGAAAAATGGGAGGGTTGCGTCAGGAAGGGCATCCGGTGTAAAAACATTTGCCAAGTTGATGTGCAGACCAGCTGGTCTGCTGTGGCGACCCCGAACAGGGAGCAGCCGAAAGCAACTTCCTCTAATCAGTTTTACATTTTCTGGGGGAAAAAAAAACCCCCACAAAAAAGCCCACACTTTTCTGCCACAGTGCCTGGACGATCAGAAGGGTAAGACTTTGACCATAGAAATTTCACATCACTTCATAAAATCCACATAAGCAGGAATCCAGTGTTAGGCTGTTCACACTACAGTGACCTGTGCTTACTCTAACAATGTTAAAACTGTCCTCTAGTGACCTACTGATGTCACCTTTTATTCACTTTAACTACAAATAATAGTCAAAGCTGACCAAACAAAGCTGTTTTTTATTGTAAAACAGCCAATTAACGAACAACTGGGCAGTTGTCTTTAAGGACAGACTCTGATGCAGTATTACAGAGCTGCCTCTGTAGCCTCCATAAGAAACAGCTGCACTACACTGACTCATTTAACTCAAGCCTCCCAGCAGTTTCACACACATTTGTGTGGCTGACTTGCGAAAAAGATTTAAATGAGCTAATGGAATGGATTATTTTTTTTTTTAGACAAAAATGAAAAGGTTTCAAAATCAAAAGTAGTCGATCCACCAAGACGTGTGATGGAAGCTGCTAACTTTATGGCAAATTATAAAACAGAACAGTTGCATTCTCAAATCTGATTGGTCAGAAAGTATGGATTAATTTTAGATACCATCATGGCGAGGGGGGCACGGTGGCTTAGTGGTTAGCACGTTTGCCTCACACCTCCAGGGTTGGGGGTTCGATTTCCGCCTCCGCCATGTGTGTGTGGAGTTTGCATATTCTCCCCATGCCTCGGGGGTTTCCTCCAGGTGCTCCGGTTTCCTCCCCCAGTCCAAAGACATGCATGGTAGGTTGATTGGCATCTCTAAATTGTCCGTAGTGTGTGATTGTGTGAGTGAATGAGAGTGTGTGTGTGCCCTGCGATGGGTTGGCACTCCATCCAGGGTGTATCCTGCCTTGATGCCCTATGACGCCTGAGATAGGCACAGGCTCCCCGTGACCCGAGTGCAGTTCGGATAAGCGGTAGACAATGAATGAATGAATACCATCATGGCTCAGAGTAACACAAACAATTGCTTTATATTAATGCGCTATTTGTAAAACAGTATTGTTTCTATAGTGACAGCTCATAAACAGGGACATACACTATATTGCCAAAAGTTTTGGGACATCTGCCTTTACATGCACATGAATGTAATATGGAGTTTGCAGTTATACGCCCTTTGCAGTTATAACAGCTTCAAACCTTATGGGAAGGCTTTCCACAAGGTTTAGGAGTGAGTTTATGGAAATGGTGTTGGACGAGAAGGTCTGGCCCGCAGTGTCCACTCTAATTCATCCCAAACTCACTCATCCATGTCTTTATGGACCTTGCTTTGTGCACTGGTGTGCAGTCATGTTGGAACAGGAAGGGGTCATCCCCAAACTGTTCCCACAAAGTTGGGAGCATGAAATTTTCCAAAATATTTTGGTATGCTGAAGCATTAAGAGTTCCTTTCACTGGAACTAAGGGGCCGAGCCCAACCCCTGAAAAACAACACCTGAACTCAATGATTTGGAGGGGTGTCCCAAAACTTTTAGTGTAGGTATAGCACATGCTCCACAAGACTAATAATAACTAATTTTTAAAAATAGCATAAAACATATGATCACTGATATGGTGAAGCTTTCTGTTAATAGGATGTTTAAATAAAATCAGTGGAAGGATTCTCCAATGCCAGCGCTTGCTAACAGGAAGTTTTACATCAAGCTGGTTATACTGGTTTCTCAGTCCCATGACAAGCTGCAATTTTAACATTTTTATTTTCATAGACCTTACAGAACACCAAATCTAATTATAAACTGTTAAAGTGTAATATTCTATGAATTAATAAATGAAACATTGCGAATGTTCACATATTGCTGTGGTGCAAAAAGAATAACTCACTCAAGACCCAGCTATTATATGAAAGTAATCCACTTCGCATAGGGCTGAATCATAGCCTTACTGTGTGGATTATTTTTGTACAACAGAGGTTAGCTGTGTGTTCCTTCTGTTCCTTGTTCAATGGACTTATTTGTTCACATTCAGTTTGCAAAATCCAGAAAAATATGAATTATTTGTTTATATTCTCACGTCTTGTATAGTTGTAAGGCACATCTTGTGTACTGTAATGAAAATACACACAAACAGAATCGACTCTGCTTGATAAAACCTGTAACTTAATTAAAAGTTATCAATGCAATCCTTTCTTTGAAACAAGGATTCCTCAAAGCTTATACAAGGCACCCAAAGATCTGTTGAGAAAGCCATTAAAATGAAATGAAATTGAAAGCAATGTGCTGAGGATTAAACTCTCTGTGATACGAATGTAAAATAAATATTTATTAATTCATTCCTGTGCAGCCGACATGCTGACAGCATTTATAATCATACCCACTCAGTTCTTGGCACAAATTTCCAAACCAGCCTACGATGGGAAATGCCCAAACTTCAGAGGAAACATTTCACCTCAAAGGCCACACCTGATTTGTACGGCTCATACGTTCCTTTGGAGCTGAGGTTAAATCGCCAGGTGGACAACACTGCATGTTAAGTCAACATCCACAAGCCTACATCCACACCAGCTGCTCCACTGACAGTCAATTAGTGCAGGAGGTGTTTTAACAGGGTGTTAACTGCTCACATCTGTGAGGAGGTGATAAAGGGATTTGGATGTAATGAATGTAGGTAAATAGCAAAGAAGCAGACAGGCTGGAGTAATCATGAGCAAATAAAGATAAAGTCAGACTAAACTCCAGACTGAGGAAGGAAAAAACTTTCTACCTCAAAGTTTATTCCAGTGTTCCCCCAAATCAGACGTGTCTCAAATCACACACTAATGTACTTTTCTGTTCTGTTTATTTATCATATGTTTACACTGAGATGCACAGTTAGGCCAAAAGTTTACATACACCTAGGCTAAAGAAATCCAAATTCAAATATATACACTATATTGCCAAAAGTTTTGGGACGTCTGCCTTTACATGCACATGAATGTAATATGGAGTTGCCCCGGCCTTTGCGGCTATAACAGCTTCAACTCTTCTGGGAAGGCTTTCCACAAGGTTTAGGAGTGTGTTTATGGGAATTTTTGACCATTGCTCTAGAAGCACATTTGTGAGCTCAGGCACTGATGCTGGACAAGAAGGTCTGGCTCGCAGTCTCCGCTCTAATTCATTGCAAAGGTGTTCTGTGGGGTTGAGGTCAGGACTCAAGTTCCTCCACACCAATCTCACTCATCCATGTCTTTATGGACCTTGCTTTGTGGTCATGTTGGAACAGGAAGGGGTCATCCCCAAACTGTTCCTAAAAAGTTGGGAGCATGAAATTGTCCAAAATGTCTTGGTATGCTAAAACATTAAGAGTTCCTTTCACTGGAACTAAGGGGCTGAGCCCAACCCCTGAATTCAATGATTTGGAGGGGTGTCCCAAAACTTTTGGCAATATAGTGTGTATGTATATATATATTATAAAATTCTTTTAAGATGTTAAGTCAGTTACAGTATATCCATAAGAGCTCTTTTGAGATTTATAGCAAAGAAACATTTATTTCAGGTATTTTTATAAACTATATCTGATTTTCTGTAGGTCAAAACTTTATAAACATTTTGTATTTATTGCCATTGCATTTGAAATAAATCAAAATGGCATAAGTTTCTTTCCACACAACACTCACCAATGAATCTTCAGTCCAGGGTGATGGTCACTTCAATACTGTGACCATCTTTTACATTCTGGCTATCATCATAAGGTGGTGTTCAGTATTTCTAGCTCTTCCTCCTTTCTCATGACGCCATCTATTTTCTCCATTCCAGGAAAGACTCCCACAGTATGATGCTGACACCACAAAAGACTGACGCCTACAAAAGACTGGTGACCACCTGCAAACTTCAGTCTGACTTTTTATGCTGCTCTTGCAGTAGAGGCCTCTTCCTTGGCACTCTCTTAATGGTGGATGTGCATACTGTACGTTGGTCTGATGCTTCCAACTCCTTTTTTGGAGATGCTCTGATCCAGTGGTCTAGCCATCGCAATTTGGCCCTTGTCAAACTCGCTCATAGTCATAATGTTATGCCTGATCGATATATCTTTAGCATTGGTGTATGTAATATTTGGGACACAGCTGTATGGGGAAAAATTCACTTTTTAGCTCCATCTTAAAATGCACCACAGAAAATAATGGAAGGTCATCAAATCAGAAAACAGACACAACCAATATGGGTATTGATGATAATGGTAGACTATCACACTTTTCATTTGTGTTGTATTAACTAATGCTGTTAATATTTTATTGTGTAACTATATTTGAGATCTCCATTTCATGGTGGTGTGGAGAATGAGATCCTTCTTCCTTACCATCATCTATGAGGACTTCCAGTGTTGAAGTAATTCTTCCTCCGTCTCCTTTCCTTCTGTGCTTTCCCAACATCACTTACTGTTATATGTAAGACCATCTGGCTTAGCAGTCTAAGCTTCTCTGGCTTATTAAAAAGCTCATTATAAATGAAACATTAATCTAAAAAACAATTAAATACTACAATGATTCATCTATGTGTTACCCAAAAATGATACCTTGCTCACTGAAACACTAGCCAATTAGATCTTTGTAACATCTTATGATACTGATATAAAATACTAAAGAGATTCATCTTATTTCACAGCAAGCTAATTTAGGCTACTCAGCTTTAGCTAAAAAGTATCTAATAATTCATGCCAGTCTGGTGTATATACACTGTATGCGCAAATGTTTGCAGGCACGTGAACATCACTCTCATATTTCCTTCATGAACATCCCTTTCCAGATTTATTCCCCCTTTTGCTGTTGTAATAAGCTTCACACTCTCTTCTGGGAAGGCTGCATGAGAATTAGTGTATTGTATTGCCTCGCACTAGGTTGAACACTATGGCTAACATACTTTTTAGTCCGTAGCGCTGTGTTGTTTTATGTAGCATCAGAGTCCTTGAGGAACATTGTTTACTACACCAGCTATATATGGTCCAAATGACAATAAAAGCTTCTTGATTGACTTGTTGGGATGTTGAGGAGGCTCCAGTTCATCCCAAAAGTGTTCAGTGGGCTCTGTGTAGGACACTCGAGTTCTTCCACTTCAACCTGAACCTCCACACCTTGTCTTCATGGAGCTCTGTGCTTTGTGCACTGAGCGATCATCAGGCTAGAACAGTGTTTAAGCCTCTTAGATCCAGTAAAGACATTGTGACATGTGGGTGTGACGGTCAGGTGTCCACAAACATTTCATCATACAGTGTATACATACACACAACAGCTATACAATACCTCCTGACCTTCATGTAAGCCACATGTGGCTGATTCCAACCAAAAGATCATCATCTATAGCAGTATATATGATGTCTGGATAGCTCAGCTGCCATGAGGACCAACACATTCTCCGTACTGGTCTGATAAGCCTAGTATACAGTGTCAAAGACAAAAACACAAACAATAAAATAACATGCAGATGAACGGATTTAACAGCTTTATACTCGACAATTTAATAGATTTTAATAAGAGTGTCTAGAATACATTTAAATGGGAGTCAAAGAAATTCAGCCTATTGAAATGCATTCAATATAGCAAGTGTTTAAGAAAAGGGAAAATATACACATTTCTATTCTGTTTATCAGGGAAAGACATGAATTTTATTTAAAATACTGCACAAGAGCCCTGGTGAGGACATGAAGAGTTTTATTCATTTTGTTTATGCATTTTATTCACGTTTTCAAGTTTTATGTTGAGAAATGAATAAAATTTTGTCTCATAAAAATAACATGGTTATGAAGAATTCTGAGATGCAAATTTTAATCATTTCAGTGCATCTATTAAAGATGTTAAAACTTTATGTTTAGTTAGTGCACAATTTAGAATTTAAGATTATTATTAAAATTATTTTAATAATTTCTCCCGTGGCCTCTCCAGGGTTCTGCTGCTTTGTTTTACATTTATCAATTTATTGATATTTATGTTTTTGAGTCAATATACCCATTATATGTGATCTATATCAGCTAGAAAAGAACAGAAAGTCTTGAAGCAGGAGGACAGCACACGGGTCGAGTGCATATGACCCAATGTTTATTTAATGTTATGGAAGATACATGGTCATTTCCAAAAGAAAAAAAAAAAAAAAAAAAAATCAAAAACATATAAAATCGATAAAAGGGAAATGGGGAAGGGACGAGAGAGATGAAGGGATGAGAGGCAACTTATAAACATTCAATAAATATGTACGAATGTTTATCATAACCGCACAGAACGTTACGATGGAGTCTCGGAAACGCCGCAAGGCATCATGAAAGTTAGTTAAAAAATTATAATATGCTTTATACAAACACCACCATAGGCTTCTTTTAGAACACGTAGTTACCCACATTTCTGCTTAATCAAATGAGATGCTATGTGTCATATCGTTATTTTGGCAAATGTGTCAAAAGAATGTGAAACTGTGTGAATAATAATAAAAAAAGATTTTTAGATAAAGAATGCACGCGTTAACCCACACAGATTAGAGCTAGGACGACACCGAAATAAGAATCACTGTTTCTTTTCATAGTGTTTTAGAGTGTTTTAGCATAACGTGGTGCTTTATTACTTCACCCCAGCCCACCCTCACAACACACACAACCAAATACTGTGTTTCATTTTTTTTTCCTTTTTTTTTTTTTTAAACCATTGCAAATTCCCTTTCCACATCCCACTCTAAAAAAATAATAAAACAAATTAAAACAAGAAAAAACATCAAAACTTATATTTAGTGTCACTAGTTTTTGACAAACAAAACTTGTAGTTTCTTCTACCTGGTCAATATTGGCTTGTTCTTTTTTTATTTATTTATTTTTATGTTTTAAACAAGATTTGATCCCATACGAAGTGTTGCGCCAGTCAGACTGAGAATGAATACAGAGGACTTTTGTGTGTGTGTGTGTGTGTGTGTGTGTGTGTGTGTGTGTGGAATGTGACTGGTCAGCTCTCACGCAGAAGCAGATACTGACTGCTTGTAGACGGCGTGGTAAGCGTTTCGGAGCAACACATACGGAAAACACGACTCCAACAGGTCCATGGTGAGGAACGGAGACTCCTGAACAATCTAGAACACACACACACACACACACACACACACACAAATCCATATGAGAACAGATTTCAGGGCTTGGCGGTGTGCTTGCCAGTCTGCTCTGTTGCAGAGTGTGTGTGTGTGAGAGAGAGACAGCTCTGGCACTGGCTGGAGGACACACACGAACACGTCCTCGGCCTAATCAAGACACTCGTCACTTTCCATTACCCAGCAGAGCCCAGCTACTTGTAGATTACACTTCAAAGAGCTGCTAATCCTTCAGACAAATCCCACACAAGCTCCTCTCTGATCACAAGACGACAGATACAGACTGCATGACTGCAGATGGCTGATCAAACATAAATCCTGTAAAGCTGTGTTTTTAAAAAAAAAAAATAATACTACAAACAGCTGTGATATTCCATCTTCTATTTCAAGAGATGACGCAAAGTTTGTATGAAGGTTTAATACGCCAATGTTGCAACAAGCTCCAGCTGGTGAGGTGATTAAAATAAAGATATACAAAAAAAGAGGAGTAACAGAGCAGTAGGAGAGACGACAGAAAGGTGGTGGTGGTGGTGGGTCTCACCATGTCGAGGAGAAGATAAACAGACTCCCGGTTCCTGGTGGTCGTCTTGTCCGTCTCCTGACCGATCTTCAGCAAACTGGAGGAGGCGAGCTGAACAAGCACAGAGAACAGAACGGATAATTAGAGATGTTTCTCTTTTACATAGATCTCTCTCAGATGTTCCAGAAAGCTCTGCAAAGGGCTGGTGTGGGTGCAGGTTTTCATTCCAACCGAGCAGAAGATACATCCGAGTCTAATGAAAGCTAAGATCAACTGATTAACCAGGTGGAATCAGGTGTGGCTCCTGCTTGATTAGAATGAAAACCTGCACCACATTGGCCCTTTGTGGATAAGGTTCGACACCCCGGTTTTAGAAGTTTGAAATCTGTTTACCAAAAAGTGTAGAACAATGCATTTTTAAAGGTTTCATTCCAATTCCACTCTTCCTCCTTTTTTTGCCTACATTTTTAATGTGGAAGGGAGTTAGGTTTGATTATCAGCATCATCCACATCATCAGCATGTGTCTCATTAAAAGTCATGGAAATTAACCGTGAGTTTTGTCCTCAGATCTTTAAAAAATGTGTACGGTTACAGGCCTGACAACTCTGAATTAGATCCTTAGAAAAAGGGAGCTGTGAGAAACAGAAAAAGGAAGGGGGAAAGAAAAATGAAGTAGTGCTTGATTTATAGAAAAAGAAAAGAAGAAAAAGCCAATTAGTTAGGGAACTGGAGTGTGTGTATGTGAGAGAGAGAGAGAGAGAGAGAGAGAGAGAGAGAGAGAGAGAGAGAGAGAGAGAGAGACAGAGACAGAGACACAGAGACAGAGGCCACCAGTTAGTCGTTGAGAGCAACTTAGTTTTCCTTCGTCTGTCAAACACAAGCGATTTGCCTAAAAAACGAGCTCACGCCCGTCACACTGAATCGAGGTTATGGCAGCTCAGCGCCAAGGCTAAGCACAGCTGCAATAAGTAACCGAAACCTGTTTATATCTCGTTGATGTAAAAGAATTTGTCGAAGTTGCTGAATGTGTAGATGTGCTGAACTCACAGCGAGGAACTCTTTCAGGCGGTCCTCAATGCTGCCCTTATGGATGGTGAAGAGAGCAGCAGCAATCTGGTTAATCGCCTTCGCCAGGCAGTGGATGTTGTTGCAGTGCCCTAAAATGCATTAACGCAGAGTTAAAAGATGGGATAAACTCATGGAACAGACTGAAACAGACTTCACACATATTAATATGGTACACTAGTTCACTAATTAAGGTAAAAAAAAAAAATAAAAAATTCAGTTGTTAATGTATTGCTTAATCGTAATTATTTCAATCGATTCCTTCCATCATGGATACCTTCGATTGCAGGGCTGTATTGAGACATGACGTTGCTGGCCAGGGTCGGCAGGGAGACGGCCACAAACACCATCAGCAGGCAGGCGATCTTGTACTCCTCTTCGGGGCTGATGTTTTCTGTTATCGCAGAATAAGGCCGAATGACTCCACAAATACTTCGCAAACACACCTTTATTTTGGCTCGGAAAATGACAAAGCAGAAACCACTAGGAGAAAACGTTCTCTCACAGCAGGCCCTGAGATGGAGGTGCCAAGAGAAACGCTGCTAATGTCCAACAATTAACTTGTATTTTTATTAGAACAACCCTCTGGGAGCGAGTTGGTGATGTGGAGTTTGGCGCTGACGCTCTGTTTTGACAGTAAACAGTGGAGATCTGTCTTACAACGATGAGGCTCAAACGGGCCAAGCCAAAAATATTCTTCTACGTACTCCGAGAACTGACATTTCTATTATTATTATTATTGTTGTTGTTGTTAGAGAGATGTACAGAGTGAAAAAGTTATGCAGCAATTCATTTCTCCATGAAGTTCCTTACGGACCTAAAGTATTTCTATTCCCTTGGATGTTCCACAGAAATGTGTTAAAATCCACAGAACTCTTTATCACTGGTCTACGGAATAACGTGGAATTCTACATCACCACATGGAAATCTGGACGAATGTTCAATGTTTGTTTTTTTTTGCCAGAGGCCAAAACTGGAACTTTCACCTGTTTCTTTGGGTCCATGCTCAGCATTGAATGTGTCACACTCCACAGTGGTGGTTAATGGCTCATATAAAAATAGACACTCAGGGTTTTAAGCATTTTTTTCATAAGCATTTCTATTTTCAACTAGCCTAGGGGTTAGATTTTTATAGAAAAGAAATTCATTTATCTTCATTCACATAAACGTTTATATCTACAAAGTAAATGTTGATATCAAACCCATTTCTGCTCTCTGAGATTCCCCAGGTGCCTGTTCATAAGCATCTATTTTGCATAATTGTGCATAGTATAATTTGAAGGCAAACTTCAACCGCTAAAATTGTGCGGCCATAAAATAATTCATTTGTTTATACTGACGTAAATGTCCCAGTCTACCAGCAGAACAGAACTGTCTACTGGTAAAAGTTGTTTCTACACCAATATGATGAATTCTTGTTGATCTCCACAGACATCTGTAGTATTTGCTGACATACTGAATGCTAATAGAAGAAGTGCTGCTTTTATCACTGCTTACCAGACTTCTGGGAGGACAGAGCCACGACAAGAGCAGGATCAATCTCACAGGGCAAGCCTGCTGCCGAGGACAGCTCATAAACGTTCATGGCCACCTGAGAACAAGACACAGAATGTCACGTCTGCTGTTAGAGTCTCAGAATGTGTGTGTGAGTAGGTGTGTGTGTTTGCTGGTATGCAGCAGGTTGTTACCTTCATGTCTGTTTCACGGGGAATGTGATCCTTAAAATCCTCCACAGAGCTGACCAAGAAAGGAATGTGGCAGGAGAGAACCTTCAAAGAACAGAGAGTTGTATGTCATGAAAAGAGTTTCTAGTTAGCATTTTCTTTACTTTTTTTTTTCTCCGAAACAATCTGATACGACGGTGTGGCGTCACACTTACATCTCGGAGCGCCTCCTGTGCCAGTGAGCGGAAGGACAGAATGACTCCGATGATGGTCATCCTCTTGAGCACACTGTCCACAGCTAAATGCAACAAAAGAAATGTGACATTAAAACAGCAGGCAAGCCTTGATCTAAATCCTCTCCTTCATAACCAAGGCCTGAATGACTCAAACCGGACCTGCACATTTCTCGATACGTTCTGAAACTATAATGACTTTTTAAAAAGCCATGCGGTTGCAGAGAAGGCTGTTTGGATTGGCCCATGGAGCACACATTAGCTCTGAATGTTGTCCCCAGTGATCTGTGTGTAAGACAGTAAACCAGTTGCTAAAGTGTCTATGCTATGATGGCAGGCCAAGGCAGCGTCACACCCTCCCAAACCGTCCCACGCACTCCAGACAGCTTTTCATCGATCACTTACATGTGAGTCTCTTGAAGAGTGCTGCCATGTGATCAGGTTTGTCAAAGCTGGTCCTCATCTGGGACAGAACCTCCACGTTCTCCACCACCAGTTTCTGTAGAACAAAATGCAAGATTGGCAAAAAGTCTCCCCCTCTTTGTTCAAAGCTTTACGAGTAGAAGAACCTGAACTATTCTATTAATTTATCACATAGCATGTTTGTGTGTATCTGTACACACACACACACACACACGTTATCTATCAATGTTTGTTGACTGCATGTTTAAAATAAAACAGAAGGAATAATAAATATGATCAAGTGTCCAGCTCATCGCATATCTTTGAATTGTTTACACCATCACCCATGAACAAAGTGCTTGTGCTGGAATATGTTTCGCATTAAGCAAACACAGCGTGGTGTAAAGAGTGAGACCACAAAAAAGAAATCAGATAAGCATAACTATCCAAAACTATCCAACTGTAAATTATTTTCAGGTGGGGAGAAAGCCTTGCATGTTAGAAAAGCATAAATCATTCACACATTTCCACAGAATGCATGATTGTGATATTGGATTTCAAATACTTCCAGCATGTTGACCTCCAAACAACAAATGTCAATATATAGACAAAAGCAGGGGCAGTCTGTTCCTCTACCCATAAAAACATTTCTAAACAAAACACAGCAAGGTACTATTTAGAACAGGATTTCTTTATTAAAGTAAACTTTAGTTTAATTGTGGTATAAAGAGTGTGTTTATACACTGGTTGATATTTGTATGTGTTACTCAAGAAGCAAGAGATGGGCAGAAATATATTACCAAATAGACTTACAGGTACACACACCAGTCCCTCTGGCTCTGAGAATCATGTCATTAAGCAATTAGAGCATTTAATGGCACCCAGGGAGATAGAGAATGCTCTGAGCAGCTAAAGAAGCCAACCGACTAGTGCTTCCAGGACAGCTAGAAGTCTCACCATGATCTTTAATATATATCTTCAGTACCTGAGGACGCAACACCTGTAATACCTGGACATGTTCAGTCAAGACTTGACTATGACCGTTATCTAAGAGCACATGATCATTACCTTTATTACCTGGAGACACGATCATTATCTTCAATATCTGAGGCAACCTCAGAAAACCTAACCATGAAGCTTAAGACCTGATAACACCAAAATATCACTTAGGGCCACCTGATCAATATTAAATGACCGCATGCATCGTTAATTACTGTAGCCACTGGCCTTGATCTATCTGAAAACACCTGACCTTTCGCTTTAAAATATGAGGACACACGACCATGTCCTTTAAAGCCTGGTGACATGACCATTACCTTCAATAGTTTAGGGACACATAGCCATGACCTTTAATATCTTGGGGACACCATAACATTTAAAACCTGAGGACACGTGACCATTACATTTAAGATCTAAGGGCATTACTTTTAAAACATGGTGACCTATGACCACTACCTTTAAAACCTCTGAATACATGACCATTACCTTTAAAACCTGGTGACATATAACCACTACCTTTAAAACCTCAGAATACATGACCATTACCTTTAAAACCTGGTGACCTATGACCACTACCTTTAAAACCTCAGAATACATGACCACTACCTTTAAACCTAAGGATACATGACCCATTACCTTTAAAACCTGGTGACATATGACCACTACATTTTAAACCTAAGGATACATGACCATCACCTTTAATATCTTGGGGACTCCTAACCATTAAATTTAAAATCTGAGGACTCCTGTCCATTACACCTTTAAAATCTGAGTACACTCGGCCATGACCTTTAATGTCCACAAGACGGCCCTTCATCACCTGTAAACACTAGGCCATAACCTCTAACATCTGCAGACACTTGACCATGACTTTGAATGCTTGAGGAGAGCAAACCTTGGTCATATTCCTTAATACACCTACATAGTAGACCTTTCAAAATAACCTAATCATTTTACCTGGAAAAACTTTGTCCTGATCTGGAACATGGTTTTAAACACCTATGGCATGTTTGATAACCTCCAACAGAACTGCTCTCAGTGGACTAAAGCACTTTCATAAGCATTAACATCTGACCCCTAATGATGACCGATGGACACCCCTTTGCGACACATTCATTAGCATTCAATTCCCATCCGCTTCACCAGTGTTAACCTCCTCACCTTGAGCTCAGCCACCTGGGAGGAGATGTGCCACATCAGGCTCTCACTGAGGAACTTCATTCCATATGGGCCCAGAAGCTCCGAAAGTGACCGCATTTCTGAATTAGACAGAAATTTCAGACCATCACCAAAAACACTAAAATGACACATCAGTGATGTTTCGTCACTGTGCAAACACACACAAAGACAACAGAGAGCAGAAAACTCAAATTACACAATCATGCTGAACTGAAACTCAAAAATAATTTTCTAAACAAAACAGCGCTAAATAATGATCTTAATTAATCTTTAAGGTTGTTAGCAATGTTAGCAGCGCTGAGAGAATTTTGGAGAGGTTACCAGAGATGTCAGAATACTCCTCGGCATTGAAGGTGAGCTCGTTCTCAGTTGGAAGATTGACGAATGCTTTCATGGCAGGGAAGTAAGCTATGTGGCCGTTGCTCACCTGTCGAAGCAAAGTCTCCAGATACCTGTGAGAAGAGTCAGCACATCTTTAGCAAGGCACACTGATGTCGTAGATTTAGAATCTTTCACCAATTGTCTTTGTTTATAGACTCAAATGATCGCCATCCATCCATCCATCGTCTGTTCTGCTTATCCTACACAGGGTTGTAGGGAAGCTGGAGTTTATCCCAGGGGACTCGGTGAACAAGGCAAGGGATAACCCCAGGTGGGGTGCACACTATGGACAATTTAGAGATACCACTAAGACACCATGCCCCCATGATTGCAATCATAGAAAAAAAATCGTTTATTAGCCAGCTGTAAGAATACATAGAGACTTATTTCCCCATTCCAACTCTTCTTCTTGTTCCCAGATAAAAACCTCACTTGCCCTTAGTTTCTATTCTTGTTGCTTCGGTGTTATCCCACAGTTTTTGTGTATTTATTTAACCAGTGAACATTGACTCCTGTTGGTGGATAGTCCGTCAGATCTCACCAGGTGTATGAAACAGGCGTCAAACAGACTACAATGGCATCTGTATTAATGCTGGTGTTGATTTCAGCATGAACATAATGGGTCCTAAAACTGAGTCCTGAGGTATACCATTAGCTCCTTGTGCTATTTAGATAAAGAGTACTGGAACGCTGATGATAAAGCTAATGTGATGTGTAGGAACAACACATCACATTAGGATAACAATCAGCTCAATTCTCTAGTCTTAAGGATCCAAGTAGCAGTTAAGATTAGACTACAAATAACGGCTTAGATTTGATGTGTTTTAGCCACAGAGGCATAGTTATATTATGCATGTGTATGTTCCTCACCAGTTAGTGTAGAGGCTGGTGATGGTTGGCTCTCCGTGGCTGTCCAGGTGTTGTGTCTGCTGCAACAGCACGTTGTTAAACACTCTGGTTATGTCAATTTGGACATAGTTCTCGATGGACTGCAGCACTGTCATGTAGGCTCGCACGCTGGTCAAGAGTTCAGATGGCTTCGCGATCTCCTGTGTGGCCTGGTTATACATGGTCATCCCAACTATAGACCTGAAAGGATAAAGATGATGATATTAGAAGATTAATAATAAGAGTCATTAAGATGCAAAGTCATGTATATAACTCTGGCAAAGTTATATTCCTTGAAACTAGATCACACCATCCATCTGCAAATATAAGCCACAAATAACTGCCTTTCACAAGCTGGAGGCAAAAAAAATAAATTTTATAAATATATATTCATAAATCTACTCACTGCTAGATGACAATCTTATTGACTTGTTAAGTTTAATAGGATAATTATTCGAGATAATAACCTGTTGGATTATCAAGTCTTTCTCCGGATCTCCTGGAAGGCAGTGTTGGACCATCTTTGTGACACATTCATTGGACTTGCTCCAGTTCAACCAAATGCACAGGTCATTACCATAATGACCAGATTATTAGTGTGAATGTGCATTAAGCACGTAAGATTTGTGGAAAAAGATATCTAATGGGTAAATGCATGGAGTTGAAAAAGACTTTTTTTCCCCAGATCATTGAAGACTGTCGCCATTTCCACATGTATAAAAAAACTCCACCTTCAAAATCTACAGGGGACACTAGGGTTACCGTTAACTAGGATTGCCATGACATAATCAGACATTCACCTGTTTGAAGGCCAATCCAAATACAAACAAACATTCCAAAGCAAATGGCAGGCTTCTTTTTTTAGTTTTGTAAATCACTTATTCTTGAATAATTTTTTCTTCATCTTCTTACCGTAATTTAACACTATTTGTACAACTGAGAAATGAAACACACTGACAACTGCAACTTTAATGAACTGAACTAATCCTGAAAGTATTACTACAGTTCCATATTACTTGAGAAAACTCCGTTGTAAGCTATAAGCGTGGAAATAACTAACAATCATGGCATTAATTAGAGAGTTTATAAACTATTCTATACGGATAAACCACTATATTGCCAAAGGTTTTGGGACGTCTGCCTTTACATGCACATGAACGTAATATGGAGTTGGCCTGCCCTTTGCAGCTATAACAGCTTCAACTATTCTGGAAGTATTTCCACAAGGTTTAGGTGTGTGTTTATGGGAATTTTTGACCGTTCCTCTAGAAGTCTCTGCTCTAAATCATCCCAAAGGTGTTCTATGGGGTTGAGGCCAGTCAAGTTCCTCCATACCAAACTCGCTCATCCATGTCTTTATGGACCTTGCTTTGTGCATTGGTGTGCAGTCATGTTGGAACAGGAAGGGGTCATCCCCAAACTGTTCCCACAAAGTTGGGAACATGAAATTGTCCAAAATGTCTTGGTATGCTGAAGCATTAAGTGTTCATTTCATTGGAACTAAGGGGCTGAGCCCAACCCCTGAATTCAATGATTTGGAGGGGTGTCCCAAAACCTTTGGCAATATAGTGTATCTAACTGTGTTAATTCATCATTGGTACCAAAACTCCATAAATAATCAAAAGATATATATTTTTAGGGTAAATCAATAACATTATATATAACCCTTAAAATACACACTGTACTGTTTTGGCTAACGTTTTTAACCATTTAAAACATTTGTTAAACAACTGCTGTAATATCATTTAGTGTTCATTCGTAGGCAAATAATTTGGTCCCACTGCATCACTACTGAGAGGTTATCACCAAGATGCTGCTAAAACAGTGGAAAAACTGTGGAAATCTGGGAAAGAGTTTGCAGTAAAACATTTTCCCCAGTGTAACCTACAGGAAGGACGTAGTAGGGAGCTGTACTAATAGAGCCTCATCGATAAAAAGCATGAGCATTTAGAAGGGTTCACAGACACGGCCAGCCTAAACGCGTCAGAGTTTCTGAACCTCGCAGTGGAAAATACCTGTTACTCCTCAGCGAGTGTTTATGTGCTTGGACAGGGCTCGGATTTGGAGCCGTGTCAAAAGTCAACTCTAACCCAAACTCCTGTCAGCTGCGCCAATAAATCACAGGTGGAACAATAAAGGCCAAAACGGCCCTTTATGCTCGTTTTCCAATTCGCGGTTTAATTAAACAGTGAGCTGTATATTTCTCTGGAATAAAACGTAGTAAAACCTCCCTGTGAGGAAAAGAAACAGACAGAAACTGTATTAACACTGAGAGCGGGACAACACGAGTCCTAGGATGTGTCACAGGCTGCCGAAGCATTAAGGCTTATATGAGCTGGACTTGGATGTGGACTTTGTAAATCATCTAAGAAATCCTGTTTCATGTAGGACCATCGATCTCAGGATGTAAAAAATCTCTGGTGTCGGTTATAGTGTACATGTTTAATTCAGTAAATGTGAATTATTATAACAACATACAAGCAACTGTTGATTTTACAATGACAAAATACAATGTGAAGGAAGGATAAAGCCTATAGACCTGCGCCTATATTTAACTGCTATGAGTGACCTTTTGAGGTATGAGAGGCGCTCTCACACAGAGCGACATGACTCATCGAGCCTCACTGTTCTCACAGAGCTGCACGCTTTACTTAATATCACAGATAAGGCAGAGCCTGGAGTCGTACCAGAGGAAATTCTTACGTCGTTCTCGGTTTATAATCATTTAACCACCTACCTGTGTGGTCTCTAATACACCAAGAGCATTTTGTATATATTGTATATATCTGACACGCTGCATGGCCAAAGGTTTGTGGACACCTCCTCATCAGCCCCATAAAGTGCTCGTTAAATATCCTGTTCCAGATTTATTCCCGTTTCGACTTTTCTGGGAAGGTTTTTCACTAGATGTTGGAGCCAGGCTGTGGAGATGTGTTCATTCAGCTATTGAGAGCATTAAAAAGATCAGACACTGACTGCACCCCAGACCTCATCATACCAAAGGTGTTCAGAAGGGTTGAGGTCAGGGTCTGAAATCAAACCATGTCTCTATGGAGCTCACTTTGTGCACAGGAACATTGTCATGCTGAAACAGGTTTGTGGACTCTTATTTCCATTGAAGGAAATCTGTAATTCTACACCATATAAAAATAACCTTCGGTGGCAAGAACCTTTATAGGGGTTTAATGGCTCTGTGTCCACAAATTTTTGGTCATGGTGGGCGTGTGCAGTTAATGAGACAAATTAAATTTAAAAAATTGAGTTCAAATCTCACATCCATGTTCCTGACGTTGGCCTTTACAGTATTATATTACCATGATGTATAAATCATACGATTATCTCAGCAGTGGCTTTTTCAAAATACTAATGTTTCTGTTCATGTTTTGTTTCAGGGTCAAGTTCCTTACTCCTTCAGACTTGCCATAAATAATACTAGAGCAACCTCTGGCTTTCTGCGGACTGAACTTTAGCTGTGTGATCGGCTACTGTTACGCTCTTATCTCTGCTTCCACTCCTCACACGTTCCTAACTTTATCATACACAAGCGCTACCTTTCCAAGCGGCACGTCCTCTTTCGGCTTAACAACAAATATTTAATACAGTGGTCATGACATTATAGAAAAGTCATAAAGAACTGAATAATAATTGGGGTAGCTGATATTTTTTTGTGTGTTCCTTGAAGGTTATGCAGAAGTATCACTTTTTTTCTTATTTGCTTTTGCATTGCTATAAAGAAGTCAGACTTGCCACTAAAGCAAGTAAGGTTTAAGCTAAAACTGGATATGATGAAAAAAGAAAACTCACTTGGTGAAACGGATCTCCAAGTGGGAGGTCAGATATTCGCGTGGGGTGAAGGTGTGCTCCCAGACCACCATGTTGGGTACGTAGTTGATGGAGAAGCAAAGCTCTGACAGTGCTGTGTGCAGCTTATCCAAGCTAGGAACATGAAAAAACAAAAACAAAAAACACTTGCTGTCAGACAGCAGCTAGCATTAAAAACTCATTTTCTTCAGATTAACGAGACAGAATGGAGCTTGGCCTTGAAGAAAGCATGGCTAATACTGATTTTGTGCTCATTATATATTAACGCCTGAGTGGAAGTGGGATATTTGAGTCAGGGATCAAGGTCTATCCTCTTTCTATTGGGTGGAGGATCTGTGTGTGTGTGTTTCAGGGAGGCCTGATCAAGTAGCAGAGACCACCAGCAGGCTGGATTAAGAGGAACTGGTCTTGGCATATAAGGAGAAAGTTTTTGAAGTGTGTAGTGCCAAGTTTTGGAATTAGCTACACTTGTGTGTCATGCAAGTTGTGTTGAATTGACTGATGTACCAGTGATGACGTGTGTGTGCCTGTGCACATGTCATTGAGACTTGGGTGCTGCTTACTTGGTGACGAGCAATCTGTTCTTCCTCATGCTCTCCACTCCGGGCTTCTCTCGCTCTGGCTCTCCTTTCTTCCCAGTCTGCTTCTTGGACTTCTTGTTCACGGCCTGACTGATGGTTTTGGCGCAGTGTTTTGGCAGTAGCTGCATGGTTGAGGGGGAAACAGGAAAAAGGGCCCCTTCACTTTTTATACCAATGAGCAAGCAAAGAGACAAGAGCAGCATACTCTGGAAGAGTTACGAGTCCTTGTCCTGTTTGCTTATATTATTACAAAAACACAGTCGAGGAGAGATCTCTGAGCATTATCTCAAGAGGAGGGGAGGGGTTGATATATGCGCCTGGCTGAGGAGAGAACATCTGGGGAAGTTTTGCTTTCCTAAAGCTCCTCAATTTTTTTGAAGGAAAAAAAGTGAGGTTGCCAAAGGGCAAATTTGTTTCACATAAGGTTGCAGAAACCTTCATAAGTCAGCACATTTCTCATCTGGTAACATGCCACTTAAATACGAAGACAATTAGGCATGAAGGACTTTGAGTCCATTAAAGGAGACGGTCAACCAAAAAATGAAAAACAAAATGTCTCCTTTACCCCAAAAGCAGCTGAACAGCCAAGACAGTTTTGGAGTCAAAAGTTTGCTTAGGTTTTGCACTGGAGCTAGAAAGATGACGTAGATAAGGAATAAAGAACCTTATAGACACTAAATTTGCAAAATGCTTTTTGATGTAATAACAATGATTTGATAAAAAGTGGGAATTATAGTATTTGAGGTCAAATAAAAAGGTTTAAGGTCAAAACAATCGGATGTTAGATGGTGTTTGGGTGGAGGTTAGGGTTTAGAATGCTGTTTATAGGACGTGCTGGAAAAAGTGTCATGATGTTTATGGGCCGCAAGGGTCATGCTGTTAAAAGGATATAAAGGTCCTGGTGTTTATGGTGTTTAATGGTTGAGAATAGGAGTCATGGTGTTTATGGTGTTTAATGGTTATGGAAGGTCATGGTGTGTAAGGGGAGTTCAAAGTACAATGAATCTGTTTAGTGTTCCTTAATGGAAGGTTGTGGTGGTTATGGAATGTAAGGATCATGGTGTTTGAGGTGTTAATGTTTAAGGTCAGGGATCATTATGTTGCTGTGGCTGTACTGGTTAAGGAAGGTCATGGTGTTTAATGGTTAAGGATGGAGCCATGGTGTTTAATGGTTAAGGATGGAGCCATGATGTTGATGGGGCTGTACTGGTTAAGAAAGGTCATGGTGTTTAATGGTTAAGGATGGAGTCGTGATGTTGATGGGGCTGTACTGGTTAAGGAAGGTGTTAAATGGTTATGGATAGGGTTGAAGTACTGATGGTGCTGTACTGGTTAAGGATGGTCATGTTGTTTAATGGTTAAGGCTGGGCTTGTGGTGTTGATGGGGCTGTACTGGTTAAGGAAGGTCATGGTGTTTAATGGTTAAGGATGGAGTCATGATGTTGATGGGGCTGTACTGGTTAAGGAAGGTCATGGTGTTTAATGGTTAAGGATGGAGTCGTGATGTTGATCGGGCTGTACTGGTTAAGAAAGGTCATGGTGTTTAATGGTTAAGGATGGTCATGTTGTTTAATGGTTAAGGCTGGGCTTGTGGTGTTGATGGGGCTGTACTGGTTAAGGAAGGTCATGGTGTTTAATGGTTAAGGATGGAGTCGTGATGTTGATCGGGCTGTACTGGTTAAGGAAGGTCATTGTGTTTAATGGTTAAGGATGGAGTCGTGATGTTGATGGGGCTGTACTGGTTAAGGAAGATCATGGTTTTAATGGTTAAGGATGGAGTCGTGATGTTGATGGGGCTGAACTGGTTAAGAAAGGTCATGGTGTTTAATGGTTAAGGATGGAGTCGTGATGTTGATGGGGCTGTACTGGTTAAGGAAGGTGTTAAATGGTTATGGATAGGGTTGAAGTACTGATGGTGCTGTACTGGTTAAGGATGGTCATGGTGTTTAATGGTTAAGGCTGGGCTTGTGGCGTTGATGGGGCTGTACTGGTTAAGGAAGGTCATGGTGTTTAATGGTTAATGGATGGAGTCATGATGTTGATGGGGCTGTACTGGTTAAGGAAGGTCATGGTGTTTAATGGTTAAGGATGGAGTCATGATGTTGATGGGGCTGTACTGGTTAAGGAAGGTCATGGTGTTTAATGGTTAAGGATGGAGTCATGATGTTGATGGGGCTGTACTGGTTAAGGAAGGTCATGGTGTTTAATGGTTAAGGATGGGCTTGTGGTGTTGACAGGGCTTTACTGGTTAAGGAAGATCATTGTGTTTAATGGTTAAGGCTGGGCTTGTGGTGTTGATGGGGCTGTACTGGTTAAGGAAGGTGTTAAATGGTTATGGATAGGGTTGAAGTACTGATGGTGCTGTACTGGTTAAGGATGGTCATGGTGTTTAATGGTTAAGGCTGGGCTTGTGGCGTTGATGGGGCTGTACTGGTTAAGGAAGGTCATGGTGTTTATAGGGAGTTTACTGGTTAAGGATATGGGTTTAGACAAGGTCAGAGGACACAGATCAGATGTGGGGTATTTAGGGGTTAAAGTTTATGGATAAAGGCCATGGCGTTTATGGGGTTGTCAGAAGTTAAAGATCAGGGTCATGGTGTTTAGAGTAGGTTAGACCTCACAAACAAGGGAATGGCATTAAAGGGTAAATTTAAAGATAAGCAAAAACAATAGATGTTAAGGGTTTGAGTAACTGTTTGAGGGGAGGTTAAAGATTAAAGATCAGGTCATGGTGTTTATGAAGAGACTGGGGATGATGAGTAATGGTGTTTAGGTTAGAGGTCAAGCATCAGAATGATTGTGTTTAGGGAGAGGTTAGAGGTTAAGAACCAGGATAATGGTGTTTAGGCCAGGGTTTGTGATTTAAAATTAGGGTGAGTGTGTTTAGGGAGATGTTAAAGGGCGGGGTGATACTGACCTGGTCACTCAGGGTGCACTGCTCTGTGCAGATGTCGGTGATGAGGTTGCGAGCCTGTTTGGCCATCTCATCCAGAAACATGTTACACAAAGACAGGCTGCGGTCGCCAATATGGTGCCTCTGCAAGAAGGGAAAAAGAGAGAAAAAGTGTTTAGATTTTCAAAGTTCACTCTCAGTTCTCGGTCCCTGTCGTTCCAAATCCTCTTATCCGCTTTCATACACCTGATCCTTTTTTCACTGCTCACTTTTCTTCTGCCTGCAAGATTCAGCAGGAATTCAGCAGCTTGTTTCCTCGCAGAGCAAGAACACAATCTAAATCAATAACCTATAACAGAGGAATGAACGAGTGAAATTTTTGCTTCGTTCTCCACTCGCACCAGCTTGGACGCTGAAGGTGGATTGCGACACTGATACTGTTCAGCTGGAGTTATTGCAAAGCAACAGCGACTCTGACCCTCGCAAAAAAGACCTTTGTTGTTTAAAAAAAAGGGGAAAAAAAAGAAGAGGTTCCTGTGTAAGGATGGAAATATTTCTGGAAACTTCTAATGCCTTTCCAACATAAACAAAGGCTGCAGCTGTCCAAAGCTGTGAAGTGGCCATAGGAAGAGGCACATTTCAGAGCTGCTGAGAGAGGGAGTTTCATGTTTGAACAAGGGAAACCCAAGCCACCTACCCCACCATAAATCTCTTTTATTCTTCTAAGAGCTCTGGGACAGTTCAGCCTGCCCGGTCCTGCTGCGGTAATCGCATTGCTTGTGTGAGTGCGCATTTACACGCTCATTTAAGCCTGTTTTCGGAGGAAAAACAAGACTGTTTACCAGATCAGATCGGGGGACGGAGGCGGATTGGCCGAAGCCAAGTGCAGCCAGTGGAACAGGAAGCTGTTGAGTTTGGTGAGCTGAGGGATGTTTAACCCATGGGAGCACTGGTAGCCCCGCCAGTGTACGCTTCAATTAGCGACAGAATAAATCAAGCATTTCAGCATGCGTTTTCCACACAACCTTTCTATATACTCATAAAAAGGTCAGACAGTACTCTTATGCTTTCTTTTCTTCTTTCTCTCTGTCCAAGACAGAGACAAGAACAGAGCAGAAGAGAAAACAAAGGCAGGGAAAATTTGCAAATGACGAAAGAAGGATGACAGGAAAAAGATAAAATGAGAAACAAAAATGGGGACTTAAGGACAGCAAAAGGAAAAAAAAAGAAGAAAGAAAGAGAAAGAAAGGAACAGAATCTCTGGCATTGCTTTGCTAGTGGTACAGGATGGATGGGTGAATGGCATCCTGAATTCCACCATGAAGTACCATGATATTTTAGCCCAAAATCAAATTGCCTCTGGCTGTAGATGAATCTTTAACGAAGAAAGCCCCAAACTTACATCAAAATCAGTGTTAGATGATGACCTTCTCTGTATCTTAACCCTGATGAAAATCTTTGGAACTGAACAATGCAGTCCACATGCATATAGAGATTACATAACGTGACTAAATACTTGAGTAACTCTATACACATGATTCTCAGCATCCAGGATCTTTCAAAAAAAGTGCAATCAAATTATTTGGCTGTCTTTTTCAGAGGAAGCACGTTAGCCTTCATCCATCACGGCTGGTTGTATGATAGGGGAGAGCTGGCTGGATAAACATTTAAGGATAACCAAAACCATACTGACCATCCACTAACACACACAAAAAAAATCAAAGACATCTTGTGGCCCTGAACCACTAGTCCGGTTATCCTGAGATCAGCCTGTTCTCAATATCTGGTGCTTACACCAAGAGTTTACACCAATCCCTTAGAGTGGAAACAAACTGAACCTAAGCAATTTCAGAGTTGATTGCGTGAGCAAAAACCTGGGGAAAGTATTTAATAGCACTTTAAATACCAGGAGTTGGACCTCTCTTACAGGGCACAGTGTCCTGAACAAGAACCCAACTCGCTTCTAAAGGACCACGACTCCCCTCACTCTGCCCAGCACTTCCCTGAGACTCTACCTAGAATATTTTCTTCAAATCAAGCTGTTTTCTAGGCTCATGTTTACATGGCTGGGTTAGCATTGTGTCCAATATGCATCAATAACAGTATATTAGAACTATTTGTTGTTAGCGGTCATCATTACAGTAGAGTCACCTCACTTTCTTATTGTCCATGAAGTAGTACAGTTTCTGGATTTTGGCATCTTCTCTGCAAATGACATGTGACTCACCACACTGGAAATGATGGAATATGGTGTGGTATCATGATGACTGGTTCCAATTGTGTTTGAAGTGCCCTATATGCTTTAAAGTGTATGGACACTTAACCATCACATCCATTTGTGGTTCTTCTGTGTTGACCACAAACCCCAGTTGGAAGCATACTATTCTACAGAATGTTTTTGTATGCTACAGAACAATCATTTCCATGTACTGGAGCTAAGAGGTCCAAACCTGTCCTACCATGACAGTGTCCCTGTGCACAAAGCAAGCACCATGTTTGCCAAGGTCGGTGTGAAGGAACTCGAGAGTCCTGACCTCAACCCCACAGAACACATTTGGGATGAAGTGGAACAATGTCCCAGGCCTCCTGACCTGTCATCAGTGAGTGATCTTGCTCATTCTTTTGTTGCTGAATGAACACAAATCCCTATATCCATGCTTTAAGATCTAGTGGAAAGTCTTCACAAAAGAGTGGAGCTTGTTATACATACAAAGAAGAAACAAATCTGCAATGGTATGTTGTGTTCGTCAATGTTTGGCTATACAGTGTATAACAAAGACCATGATATGGAAAAGGTAGCCGTTTTGCACAAAAGTGGTTGGTCACTCGGTTATAGACTCTCAAATCTCTGGAAATAGTATAGACATCTGTATTTCTAGAGAACTACACCGATCAGGCATAACATTATGACTACCCACCTAATATTGTGTTGGTCCTCCTTTTGCTGCCAAAACATGCACTGTTTATTCTGACGCCTTTCTATCAGAACCAGCATTAACTTCTTCAGCAATTTGAGCAACAGTAGCTCGTCTGTTGGATCGGATCACACGGGTCAGCCTTCACTCCCCATGTGCATCAATGAGCCTTGACCGCCCATGACCCTGTCCCCGGTTCACCACTGTTCCTTCCTTGGACCACCTTTGATAGATACTGACCACTGCAGACCGGGAACACCCCACAAGCGCTGCAGTTTTGGAGATGTTCTGATCCAGTCGTCTAGCCATCACAATTTGGTCCTTGTCAAACTCGCTCAAATCCTTACTCTTGCCCATTTTTCCTGCTTCTAACACATCAACTTTGAGGACAAAATGTTCACTTGCTGCCTAATATATCCCACCCACTAACAGGTGCCATGATGAGGAGATAATCAGTGCTATTCACTTCACCTGTCAGTAGTCATAATGTTATGCCTGATCGCTGTATATTTGCCACTTTTGTAGTTTGTAGTCTTGTAAAACCAGCGGAGGGTTTCGTTAAAATGTCAGGATTTTAGGTAAGAAATATTATATAAACTTTGCTAGAAATTCTATTTAAAAATTCTGATTATATGGACCACAGAAAATTGTTTGAGGGTCTTTGTGATATTTAAAAAAAACAATCTATAAATGGACAAATGGGAGGTCACTTTATAGCTCTCCTGGTAGGCAGAGAGTCACAGAGATAGAAAGAGACTGTTTTTTTTTTTTTTTTTTTTTTTAAATGGTCCACACTGACCATATTCACTGGGGGCATAAAATGCCTAAAATGCCTCTTTACAGAGAACACAGCCTCCTTCACTCAGCCACACACAGCAGACTGAGCAAACAGCATTATCACGGCCGTATTAAGTTAATTAGCTGTGCATGTGCTGTGTGTTTACGGCAGACTGTTTTTGCTTGTGTCTACCAATTAAGCAAATGAGTTCTGACTAAATACAACACTAAGGTTTTAGTGTATGAATAATTCACTATTGATTATTTTTGCCCTCCGGATGTAAATGTGCTCATTAAATTCAGTGAAAGCAGATAATTAGCGGTTTCATGGCAGGCGCACAGTGAAAGGTCTGTTTAAGCGGCGGTGTCTGTGCACGAGCTGCACCGATGACCTCTATAAACAAGCTGGAGAATAAACCCTACTGCGGGTTAATTAGGTATCACATACGACGACGTATCTGGACATAGATGTGTGCACATCCTTATTACTGAGGGACGAGAATCCTGCTGTTGAGCTGATGTTAGATAAGATCAGCCAATCGTTCAGCTTCCTAACATTCAGTGAAAGAACCGCATGATGATGCTATCCTTTATTCACACAATGAAATAACTATAAAATTCCAGCTAAGCAACATTTAATCGGTTATGTCACACGCAATTGCAATTGGCTGATGACGTTTCTCCTAAAGCTTGTTGATTCAGGGATGCAAAATCAGGACGGGGCCAGACACAGCAACAGGACGGCGTTCTTTATTAATAGCTGCGTATAAAAATTGACCTCGAATCATCATTAAGGCTGGAGCCATCATTTATTTATAGCCAATCACTACAGAGGGGGTGCGATTATAATATAACAAGGTGGGGATTCAACCAGTGAATAGTGTCTGCATGTGTGTGTGTGAGAGTGAGTGAGACAGTGAGCGAGTGAGGTAAACAGCCCCATGGTGTGTAATTAGTTGGTCTTAACACCGCCACACTGTGGGCCATGATCGACAAATCAAGTGCTCACTGTAAACATGTCAAGCATTTCTTGTTCCACAGACTGAACAGAGCTTGTGTGTGTCCAATCCAGAGATTTCAGGTTGTGTGTGTGTGTGTGTGTGTCAGTTACCTCTTCAGGACAGAGCTCATGGGTGCAGCTCATGAAGTGGGTGCAGAGCAGAGGGAAGCAGATGGAGTAACGCGACTGAGACGGCAACTCCAAACACTGCTGGAACATCTTCTCAAACGCCCGGCTGTAGAAACTGTAGAAAGAGGGAAAAGAAAGGAGAAGGGAGTTAAAAAAAAGTGTGATATCGTTAAAGAAAGCAATATGAGTGAGAGAGAGAGCGAGAGGTAGAAGTAGAAGAGAAGTAGCAGAGAAAAGAAAGTGAAGAAAGAAGTGATGAAACCCAGTAAGAATAAAATGGAAAAGAGGAGAGAGGGATAACAAAAAGGTAAAAAGACAGGAGAGAGAGGAGATGGACAAAACGAGGGAAGTGAGAGGAAAGACCAGAGGAGTAAGAGATAACAGGAGAGTAAGAGGAAGAAAGATTTGAGAGTAGAAGACAACGAGAGCAAGAGAAACAGAGGGGAAAGGTAAAAAAAAAACCCCCACAGATGGTGGAAAAAGAAGGAAATGATCGAAAGAGTTATGAAAGAAAGAAAATGGGAGCAAAGTTGGGAAAAGAAACAGAACGTAAGGAAAGAGAGAAAGATATGGAGAGCAAAAAACAGAGGGAAAGAAAAGTAGAGAGATTACTATGCGATTAAAAGGGCAAAGGAAATTCTAAGGAAAGAGAAAAAGAAAAGGACAGAAAGAAAGAAAAATGATTATTGGTTGGAAAAGACAGGAAGTGAGTGAGTGATGGAGAGGAGTGAGGAAAGAGAGCAAAGAAAACAGAGATGGAGGATCAGAAAGAAAGGGAAAATCAGATGTAGAAACGAAAGAGGGATGAGTGAGAAAAACTGAACATGGAAAAGAGGAAAGGGACAGAGAGAAAAGATAGGACAAGGAGGAGAAGAGAAGAAAATATGGAGTGATGAAGAGAGACAGAGGCAGAGGAGCTGAGGAAAAACGATAAGAGAGAAAGAGAGAGAAAAGAGAAACTAGAGAGCAGAGTGGAAATAAATGGAAGGAGAAAACAAAAGGAAGAAAGAGTGAGATGAACGGAAAAGGTAATAAAGAGTGATGAAGAGAATAAAAATATGAGGACAGAGCATAAGACGTGGCAAAAAAAAAAAAAAAAAAAAAAAAGAGTGAAAAGCAGGACACAGTTTGAGTTTCCTGTGCTTCTGTTAAAGTGATATCTAATCAGTCCAGACACACACACACACACACACACACACAGCAAAACAACCAAACACACTGTTGCCCCTGGCAACTGCAGTCGAGACGTGGATGATTACAGAGTCCCATGAGAGACGTTTAAAAAAAGGACACGCTTGGACTGTACCAGAAAATGGACAGGTCCGATGTCTCCACCAGCATCTCCACTAGAGAGTCCACCATCTTGGTGTGGAAAATGATGGTGTTCATCATTTTACCCAGCTCCCGGTGGTCCGCAATGCCCAGAGACGCCTTGGATACGCTGGTGTAGGCCTGCAAAGTACATACACAAACACACACACACACACACACACACACACACCCCGAGTGTGAAGGTCATTTCTTCATTCTGACAGCCCAGCAAAAACACAAATGCATTTTTAAAAAGAGACAGATGGAAAGCCGAGCTTGGTGAAGGAATTTGTGGTTTTCTGCGCGTGTAGCTCCGAGCAAGACTTCTGGGAAACATTCATGCACACAAACACGATACTGCTGAATCACAGCACGGCCCGGCCGAGTGACGACCGACCGAACCGGCCGACACACACACACACGGGATCAGACACATGAGAGACCTTGCAGGGCCAGCGCACACGGTGCTTTGAAGTGAGAAACTTAAGCATCCCCTGGCTAACACTCCGCTGCTCAAAATTCTCAGGTTTGGAGTCTTTCTTTCCATCTTATTTTTTTTTTCCTTCTTTCTTTCTTCATCACGTTCCAGACCACGAACAGGGACTGTGGTGGACGCTCACATAATAAACAGCTTTTTAAAAGTGTTAATTAAGAAAGAAAATGGTGTGACTTCTGCAATATGTTTGTTTAACATTTGTGTTCGGCGTCTCGGGTGACGAGAAGCGGCTTTCGCCTCTTAATCAGAGGTCAGTGGGGTCAGTCTCTAAAACCAGGGTCTTATTTTTAAACCCATTATTTTTTTCTTTCTTTACAGACTGCGGTTTAATCAACCATAGCAGAAAACAGTACAGCAGCTCTGGAAAGACAAGAGAAACAAAGTGAACCGAGTGAACTCGGGGAATTTTACAACCTCCTCGCTAGATAGATGTAAGGGTGAGGTAAAGAAGATCAGCTAGCAGCTGTCCTTATTCTGCTTTCAGGAACACAAGTGTTGCCCAAAAAGGCCTGGATGACTACACAGCCTCGCTCCAGATGCAACACCGAGATTGTGATGGCCTGTATGGTCCAGGATAACCATGTGTACGCTTGTGATTATCGTGATATATTGGATAAACGATTATCAGCAGATGTCTCCGTGCACAACAGCCCACACAATGCTGCGGCTCTACAAAACCTCCATGCCGATTAACAAGAGTCACTCAAACAGCTCTCGAGTAAACACTGCCGATATCTGACTCAGTTTTTCCATGAAATTGTGAAATATCACTCATCAGGGAGATAGGAGCTTTAACCACATCATGCGTCTTCCCGATTTAAAAAAGGACCCATGCACACAAATGTCTATCCATCCATCTATCCTGAAAGGAAATATCTTAATTATTCATTAGAAACCGATATGCAACATAATAAAGACAATGTGTTAAGCTATGGCAAATAGTGTATTAACTCATAGGTACCTTTCAAATATTCTCACACACACACACCAATCATCCATAACATTAAAGCCTCCTGCTGAATATTACGTAGGTCATCGTTATTGCCTTGCATTGTGTAGGACCTGTTGATGCATGAACTTCGCAAGTCCTCTGAAGGTGTGCTGTGGGATCTGGCACCAAGATGTTAGCAGCAGATCCTTTAAGTCCTGTAAGTTGTGAGGTGGGGCCTCCATATATCAGACTCGTTTGTCCAGAACATCCCACAGATGCTGGATCGGACTGAGATCTGAGGAATGTAGAGGCCAAGTCAACACACTGAACTCTTTGTCATGCTCCCAAAACCATTCCTGAACAATGTTTCAGTTTGGCAGGGAGCATAATCCTGCTGAAAGAGGACACTGCCATTAAAGAATACTGTTACTTTGAATTGGGGTACTTGGTCTGCACGAAAGCTGTAGGTGGTACGTGTCAAAGTAAGATCCAAGCCAATGCCAGGACCCGAGGTTTCCCAGAACATTGTCCAGAGAATCACACTGCCTCCAGCAATTTGCCTTCTTCCCATAGTGCATTTTGATGCAAGCCACCCATATGATGTAGAAGAAAACTGGATTCATCAGTTTTTAAAGCTTACATGTAGATGCACTGGGCAGTGTACAGGGGTGAGCATGGGCACTCCTACATGTCTGTGGCTACGCAGCTCCATACACTGCGTATATCTTTTAACTATCATCACCAATTGGTACCACAGACGCCTTTCTGTGGGATTGGACCAGACATGGTTGCCTTCTCTCCACACACATCAACGAGCCTTGGAGTTCACCGGTTCACTAGTTCACCGGTTGTCCAAGCTTGGAGCACTTTTGGTAGGTACAAACCAGTGTATACCAGGAACACCTCACAAGACCTGCAGTTTTGGAGATGCTCTGACCCAGTCGTCTAACCGTCAAAGTCTGAACCATGTCAAAGTCACTAGGATCCTTACCCATTTTTCCTGTGTCCAACAACTGCCACAACTGACTGTTTAGAAGCTATCTAATGTATCACACTCCTTGACAGGTGCCATTGTAACAAGATAAAAGCTAAACTGCCAAGTGAAGTGAATAGTGTTGCTTATGTTATGGCTGATCACAAGCACAGCAGTGAGCAATCATCAACTTAACCCAATTTAGAATACAGTACAGTGGAAAAAATATGAAAGAGGGGGGGGAAAAAAAAAAAAAAAAAAAAAAATCAAAAGATCACATGCTCAGGGGAAAGAGATTGGAAACTAAGCACTGGTTTTGACCAGTGAGAGTCTGGATCTTGGGATAGCCAGAGGTCATTAAACTTGTGCAACTCGGTTTTGCTCAGTTTTTCCTCCCTCAACTGTTAGCTGTTTTGTTTTTCCATTTTGTTGTATGCTCTGATTACAATATTTTTCTCTCCTGAGATGTGTGATCTTACCTCCAACACAATTAAATTTGACGACAGTCCAGTGAATGCTAACCAGAAGCCCGACTTTTAGGAATGACTGACCACAGTTAATAAATAAATAATACAGGCACATATGGTAAAAATCTCAAACAATCTAGCCAAAGTGCTTCAGGATGGAGCGCTAACAATGTGGGGAAATGTGTGCGTGCCTGGGCATATATCGAGAAATAATACATACATTATACTACTGAATAATTAGAGTTTGGAGAAAGATGCATTCTATTTCGGCATAATCAAAATAAAAAAACAGAAAGAAATTCACACTCATCTGAATTTGATTAATTATGCCTAATAGGACTTTGTATTAACAGAAAATAATAGGTTATCGGTACTAATTATATCCATTATGGCCAAGAAGTGACACCAGTGCTTGATTAATTGTGTCTAATAAGAGTCAGAGGAAGAACCATTTACTCAGTTAAATTAGTTAATTCTCCAGATGCAATACACCACCCAGAGCTCAATTAATTATGCCTAAGAGAAGCAGGATGTGACAACTCCGCCTTCTCAGTGCTAGGCGTCAACTATTTCTGCCTGACAGAAGACAAAAAGGGACAGAAGATACAGCACTGGTAGACTCAAGGATTGATTAATTATGTCTGATGGAAGTAAAGACATGGTATACACCATCAGTGTTTAGTTTGAGGGCTTGATTAATAATACCTGAAAGAAAAAAACCCCTCAGTGCACTCATTCTAGTTGATTGATTTGATTACTCTTATCTTACGAAACATATGAAATGCTCAGGTTTTGATTCATTATGCCTGGTAGGTGTCAGAGGAAGAAGCCTCCATTTAGTTCTGTAGCTTGATTAGTTCTGCCTGATAAGACTCTCAGAAACAGACTGATACACCTACAGCTGTAGCTAAATGAAGTCTGTCTGGTAGAGCCTTAGGGGAAAGTAGTGCTACCCCACTTTGGTGCTTAAATGGGGTCAGGTTACGATCGCTCTGCTTACCTGAAGTCGGAACCAGTCCAGCCTCATGCCTCGGAAATCAAACACCTCTCCATCCTCCACTGAGAGAGAGAGAGAGAGAGACACAAGAGATCTTTCTTTTAGTCGTTAGTAGTTTCAGTGATAGGCCAGTCAATATTCACCATTCATTCTTGTTCAGTGCGTTCTACAGTGATTCAGGCTACAGCATCGAGCCACGTTTGTAAATATACATATTTACACACACACACAGTCATGTGAAAAAATTAGGACACCCCCACATTTATTTGTAAAAATAAAAATGACCTACAGGTGTATCACATCAGGTGTAAATGATTAGAACATTGTAATTTTGAAGGAGCATTTTGAAGGAGGCTTGCCATATTTAGCTTGGTTTGCTCTCAATTGTTGAAGTGAGAGGGATCATCATGGTGAGATCCAAAGAGCTCTTTGAGGCTTTCAGAAAAGAAGATTGTTGATGCTTATGAGTCTGGTAAGGGATAATAATAATAATAATAAAAAAAAAAACAAATCTCAAAAGAATTTGTAATCAGCCATTCCACTGTCCAGAAAATCATTTACAAGTGGAGAACATTTAAAACAACTGACAACATGGCCAAATCAGGCCATCCAAGCAAATGCAAGATGCTTAAAGACATCTCCAAAAACCCTAAAATATCATCACGGGACCTACAGCAAGCTTTTGCTACAGTTGATGCCAAAGTGCATGAATCTACAATCAGGAAGAGACTACACAACTTTAATTATTATGGGCGGTGTGCAAGAAGGAAACCTTTGCTGTCTAAGAAAAACATGAGTGCAAGACTGAAGTTTCCCAAAGAACACAGAGACCAAGGCCAAGACTTCTGGAATAATGTGCTTCGGACAGATGAGTCTAAAATTGAATTATTTGGACACCATAACAGGGCATGTTTGGCGAAAACCAAATACAGCATTTCAGCAAATGAACCTCAGGCCAACTGTGAAACATGGAGGTGGAAGTGTTCTGGTTTGGGGATGCTCTGCTGCAGCAGGACCTGGACAGTTCACCATCATAGAATCCATGATGAATTCTACATCATACCAGAAGGTGCTTGAGGAACCTGTGAGACCATCTGTCAAAAAATTGAAGCTAAAGTGGAACTGAACCTTGCAACATGACAATGACCCAAAACATCCCAGTAAATCCACCAAGGACTGGCTGAAAAGTAAAAAAATGGAGAATTCTGTAATTGCCGAGTCAAAGCCCAGATCTAAATCCTATTGAGATCCTGTGGGGTGATGAAACGGATGTGCATGCACTAAACCCCCCAAACATCACACAGCTGAAAGAGTACTGCATTGTGGAGTGGGGGAACCTATGAGGGTTGATTTCTTTGAGTCTCATTCAGATTATTTCAGCCAATGGGGGAAACACTAGCTATTAGGGCATAAGGGTGTCCTAACTTTTTCCTCAGGTGAAATAGACATTTATGTTGATTTCTTTTGTTTAATAAGTGAAAACAAAGTGATAATTTGTGGTTTATATGCAATTACATCACTTTCATCTACAGGTACAAATTAAAACAGATCAGAAATTGACATGTTAACATTTCTTAATAAAGAACTGAAAATTCAATGGTGTCCCCTACTCTTTTCTGACACCTTCTGACACCTTTCTATCAGAACCAGCATTAACTTCTTCACCAACTTGAGCAACAGTAGCTCGTCTGTTGGATAAAATACTATTTGAATGTGACTTATACATATCAGTTTCACAATTTTTATATCCATGAGACAATTAAAGTATACATTGATCAGGCATAACATTATGGCCACAAAGGCTATCAGAACCAGCATTAACTTCTTCACCAACTTGAGCAACAGTAGCTCGTCTGTTGGATCGGATCACACGGGCCAGCCTTCGCTGCCCATGACCCTGTCACCGGTTCACCACTGATCCTTCCTTGGACCACTTTTGATAGATACTGACCACTGCAGACCAGGAACACCCCATAAGAGCTGCAGTTTTGGAGATGTTCTGATCCAGTTGTCTAGCCATCACAATTTGGCCCTTCATCAAACTCGCTCAGATCCTTACGCTTGTCCATTTGTCCTGCTTCTAACACATCAACTTTGAGGACAAAATGTTCACTTGCTGCCTAATATATCCCACCCACTAACAGGTGCCATGATGAGGAGATCATCAGCGTTATTCACTTCACCTCTCACTGCTCATGATGTTATTCCTGATCAGTGTATATACACACCAATTAGCTACTGCAACAATAATTCTATATAAATAACACTGGACAGGAACAAAATCATGTGCAAATAAATCATATGATGACCTAGAATTGTTTTTGTTTGTTTACTACAATTTTTTTCGGAAACCACACCCACAAACAACAACAGTATCAGCCTCTACAATCACTCCAGGGCTTCAATGACTTTTTCTTTTTTCCCCTTCAAAACACTACTTGAATTGGTGAAATTGCAAGCACGAGATTCTTCTTTTAAACTCAACAGTGAAGACGTGCACATAATTATTTTCTTTGATAGATTTTCTTTGATAGCTGTAGTCATGTTCAATACACACGAACTCAATCGAGGAGGGTTTTGGTTGGTGCGCATTGTGATGACGTCACACAATATGTGTAGCCCCGAATCGATCTGAAAAATGGCAAGCTCTTCAGAATATTGCAGAGTCTGGTTTGATTTTCATTTCTGCGACCATGTAATGTGAAGGCACTGGCTACATGCTCATAAGAGACAAACCCGGAGTGGCAAAAAGGAGTCACCTTGTTTAACACTGAGTGAAGTCATTGTGTTCACGAAGGAAGACATGATGATGGACTCGTCCTCTGGACACACAGAGAGGTTCTGCAAGAAACAGAGATGAAATTATGAAATGAATTTATTTCTGTATTAAATTGTGCTGCTGTAAGTCTTACTACAATTAACTGAAATGAGTGAAGAGCAAAACGCTAGTACTTTGTCTCCATCTAGTGGTCATGTGTATTAAAGCTCACATTCATTCAGACACCCAGTTTATAATTCCAGAGATCCTTGCTGCCATCTCAAACCATGAAGACACACCATTTTATTCATTTAGCACCAGTCTGAACTGCCAGTGAACTATTAAGTACTGAAATTATGACACTTTAGCAGCAGCATCTTGCTTACATGGTGTCTAGTGACTAGAGATTAATCACATTGTACATGTTTAAGCTTCCTCAATTACATGAGAACTCATTTGACAGTCTCACCTGGACGAGCTCGTTGAGGACGACGGCATCGAAGCCGGACAGATACTGCACGTAGTACCTCTGCATGACGGGGCCGTACTTCCTCACATGGGCTCTCAGCTCCTCCATGTAGAAGATGAGCTCAGCAATGTGCCTGGGATGATGTGTAAAAAACACAGATTAGACAAATATTATGTCTTTTTGCTCCGGCAACAAAAATTAAAAAGAAAAAGAAAAAAACCACAGCTGGATAGAATGTTGTGCGTTACCATGCCAACACACAGACTGACATAATCATAGTATCAATAATAATAGCAGTAATCTAAAGACTTCGTTAATATTTAACCATGATAAACAACTAAAGCAGACTGTGTGTGTGTGTGTGTGTCTTACTTGTCAATAAAGTCATCTGTGCTTTTCTTTTGGATGTTGTCGGCGTGTCTGAGCAGCCAGATGATCTCATCGCGAGCGAACGAGAGAGCCATGAAGACAAAAAGAGCCTGGAGAAAAGATTGTGTAGGTGTTGCTGTATGAGCTTGCACAGACTTGTACTGCTCGTCAAAAATCAAAATAAAAAGAGCAGAGGGTTCAGAGGTCAGTACCTTCGGGCCGAGCAAGCCTGGCTGGTCTGCCAGCACAGTGGCTAGCTCCTTCAGAGCAGAACGCAGGAATTTGCGCCTTTCCCTGTGCATTGAGCCTCTGGACAGAGCAGAAACATTAAAGATCAGAATGAGAAATCAAACAGACCACGCTGCTGGAAACAGCAGGAATGATGGTAGCTACTGGATTCTGGGGTGTGATGGAGAACGCTGGTGTTTTTGGGGGTGTGATGGAGAACGCTGGTGTTTTTGGGGGTGTGATGGAGAACGCTGGTGTTTTTGGGGGTGTGATGGAGAACGCTGGTGTTTTTGGGGATGTGATGGAGAACGCTGGTGTTTTTGGGGATGTGATGGAGAACGCTGGTGTTTTTGGGGGTGTGATGGAGAACGCTGGTGTTTTTGGGGTGTGATGGAGAATGCTGGTGTTTTTGGGGGGTGTGATGGAGAACGCTGGTGTTTTTGGGGGTGTGATGGAGAACGCTGGTGTTTTTGGGGGTGTGATGCAGAACGCTGGTGTTTTTGGGGGTCTGATGGAGAACGCTGATGTTTTTGGGGGTCTGATGGAGAACGCTGGTGTTTTTGGGGGTCTGATGGAGAACGCTGGTGTTTGGAAAATGTTAGTGTTTGATAGATGCTGGAGCTTTGTAGTTTAATTAATAATGTTAATGAATTCTGATCATTATCAGCGTTCACTTAACTCTGGGGAATTTAGTTGTTTAGTAATTGAATTTAAATGCACATACGCGTGTGACAGCGCTGATTCTTTGCATTCACGGATGTCGTTGACACGCTTGTTGTAGCTGCAAGAGATAAACAGGTTGGAGAAAAGAGAAGAAAAGCAAATTATTCCACTGATGACTTTATAACATCACATGCATGCACACAGGAAAGTGCTGAGCAAGAGGTAACGCTGACCCGCGGAGGTTGACGAACAGATCCTCGGCAGCTTTGTGGATGTGGAAAACCTCGTCTCTGAAGAGGCAAAGGCAGGAGCTGCTCTGTAGGGCCAGTTTCCACAAACTGAGGGCAGTGGGGTCGCTATTTAGAGCCGCGTGGCACAGGATAAACCCAACTACACACAAACAAACAGAAATCTTTAGGAAAAGTCGATAGGTCAGTTTTAGAAATATAGAATGCAGAGAGAAAGATAAGTAACTTGTACAGAACCGAGCACGACTTGGACTGCATATGAAAGTAGTTACGCTGGCCAGAATCACAGTTTTTCCCCAAAGACATTTACTTACACACTATCCACTTCTCCATAGTGTCCAACGACAAGTATTCACATGGCATCTGGAAGACAGGAAATAGCTCTGATAATTACAGGAAATGAACTCCAGCATACAGGCCAACTACTTCACTATCAAATATGAGGTCATTTAGATCATTCTGGAGAGAAATATTAAATATCACTGTGGGGTTAATGTGTTCATAGCTCATTTAATAGCAACGTTTGGTTGTTTATCAGAAGTAGTACTTCCCACTGCCGGGCCATTTGTTCATTATAGCAACATTATATTCATGGACTGTTTGTCATTTTTGTGTCTTCCTATGTCCATATTAAATTATGTCAGAGATTGTTGGTAGGAGTCTGAGTATTTCATCGTATTGTGCACTGGACCTGGATCTTTACACATATGGACTGGAAGATACAGCCTATGCAGTATTCCATTCGGTATTCAGTGGTAAATACTGTTGTCAATATCTCATACACTATACTGCCAAATGTTTTGGGACGACACCCCACCAAATCACTGAATTCGGGTGTTGTTTTTCAGGGGTTGGGCTTGGCCCCTTAATTCCAGTGAAAGGAACAATTGCTTCAGCATACAGCAACAAATGCTTCAGCATACTGAGACATTTTGGACAATTTCATGCTCCCAACTTGGTGGTAACGGACATGGATGAGTGAGTTTGGTGTGGAGGCCTGACCTCAACCCGATAGAACACCTTTGCGATGAATTAGAGCGGAGACTGTGAGCCTGGCCTTCTCGCCCAACATCTGTGCCTGACCTCACAAAAGCACTTCTAGAGGAACGGTCAAATATTCCCATAAACACACTCCTAAACCGTGTGGAAAGCCTTCCCAGAAGAGCCGTTATAGCTTCAAAGGGAGGGCCATCACCATATTACATTCATGTGCATGTAAAGGCAGACGTCCCAAAACCTTTGGGAGTAGTTTGTAGTTTATCTCAAGTCATAGAAAACTATATACAGTACAATTGTTTGACAGTAGATTATGTGACGTATTAATAGCAACTGGGGTAGTAACACAATGCATCACGATGCAGAAAAGTGAATATGTACAACCTCGGAAAGTGTGAATCACCTCATGGAAATCAGATTTCTATTATAACAAGTACTCTGTAATACACAAAGAAACAGTTCCAGGACCTTTGGCAGTCACCTGTACCCTAAACCATGTATTGTGGAATGAGAACGGAACAGAAAATGGCTAAAAATCTTCCAATCCATTCCAGCTGTTAGCTCCAGCACCAGTAACAATCACAGCTTGTCACACAGTAGTATACTATAAACACTGTAATGAATTATTACATTTAATTAATGCATTTATAAACGATCACTAAATAAGCCAAGCTGTAATGTATACTGTCTAATGTTGGCTACACTGAGTGTTGAAACTGCTCCATAATTTCATATACAGATGAACAAATGGCATACGTTTACTTTAAAATGCTTAGCAAGACTACCTTAAATCTTTAAAACCGTGTTAAGCTTGATCATAAAACAAGTCTTATATCAGCTGTACATTCACTACCCATATGAGGATATTTATCACTTTAGGTCAATGCACGTAGTCAGAGTGAAACTATTAAGGTCTATATTTTCAGATTAACGACCCAGTCCTTCGCCTTACCGTGTCAGACTGTGCTGGGTTTAGCATGGTGCTGGGGGCGCTGATGAGACTCAGGAGCTGAGCGTTTCTCCACTGGTCAGCTGAGAGATTACGGCGTGGGTAAACCATCTGCAGGGAGATCAGCGCATCCGAGAGGGACTGCGGGAAACACGAGAATGGTTAACCACTCAAAATGTTCAAGCTACAAATGGATTCAGGTGTCTGTTTGTAGCAAAGGCTAGGAAAGACACAAAGGGTTCAGTTCAAGTGGTTTTAGTTGGTTTCTTTTTCCTTCAGGAACGGAAATGCTGTCGTCTGTGGTTTCACAGAAAACCGTTAATGAATCCCACAGAGAAACAAACAGAAGAACCCGAGGGCCTGATTGAACCGAGTATACTTCATTCATTCATCATACAAACTTTATCTAAGCACTGAATCCACTGATGAGTCCTCGAGTGCCGATATGAAGCTCGTTACGTTTCCCAGGGTCGGAGACTCGAACATTTGGGAGAATTAATCGATTAATTTATGTATTTAGTAATCATATTTCTTCATAAAAATTTTCCGTAAAATATTCTGGGAATCCAAATGAATCAAAACGTGAGGCCAGTATCATGAATGGAAACGAACCGTCACTGTGGTGTACTGTTACACCCCGAATAGCAACCGTATAACGAGACATTTTGCTTAAAATGTGTGCCGCCTTTCCAACTGGTAAAAAAAAAAAACCTGGGTGAGCAGCCTGACAGTGCTAGAGCATGATAAAATAACCTGAGTGAATGTGGATGTGTGAAGTCACCTTTCCATGAGGAACAAACTCCTCCATCATCTTCTTCAGAGGATTCTCATAATCCACGATCATCTGTCCGAGCCGAGGATATTCTCGATCGCTGTGGAAGAAAAACGTCAGCATGCGTATAGTGTCGTGCTGTGCTGTCATTTGGTGGAAAAAGGTTGTGAGTTCAAATCCCAGCACTGTTAATCACTACCTCAGATCCCTGAGACACTATTTTTAATTAAAACAGCTTTCCTATTAATGCTGCTCTCTGAGCTCCAATCTGGGCATCGTCTCGCCCACCCCATCATTCTGTTCACTAGAACCTGAGGACAATTTAGATCATATTTTAGACTGATGGTATTTTTAGTGTGACCTATTGAACCATGTATTCATGGATAGAGACTTCACAGCACTTCACAGCCGCCTGCCAAATGCTGTAAATGTAAATATCGAACATTATGTTTAGCCGTACCTCGCTCCGTGGGTCATCTCGTGCGCGTAGTTGTAGAGGCCGATGATTGCTTTGCGCTCTTCAATCCGAGAGAGCAGCAACATCAGCGTAGTGTATGTCACGACGAGATCGAGGTAGTTCCTCGTGAGGTCAAAATTTACAGTCTGTGGGAAAGAATAACAGTTTTTATTTCCTATATTCAATATGTTGACTTATACAGCTAACCTGCATATTATTACCTGCACTTATTGTAATATCTAAAGCATTACTATAACAACTAACGAATGCTAGGAGATATCTATTCATACATATATAACTTTGCAGAATTAATTAACTGTAGAATGAAAGGAAAAAAATATTTCAAGGCATGAGCTCGCAGGAAAGTAATCAACTTCAGGGTTGCAACAGTAGCTCAGCTTCCGCTGGACCGCATGCAATCAGCCCACACCTTCACAGCAGCCATGCCGCTTTCGAGAAACTATTACCGCTCCGCAAAAAAATGTGCATCACATGACCTGACCTGTATTACTTTTTCCAACTTACGATATCAAAGAAAACTTGGCAAGCGTCGATAGTGTTCAGCAGTTCACACACGTGGTCCTGCAGAAGGAAAAAGACGAAAAAAAATGCACGTGTAAATGCAGTGTTTTATCAGAGTTTAGAGAGATAAGTCACTACATGCCCAGAGAGAGAAAGGGAAAAAGATTCAAGTCGCCTACCTTAAATTCCATAACATCCACAAATGTGAAGTAATATAAAGCGAGATTCTTTAGTATTTCTGACTTTTCTTTTTGGAGCTGTGCAAGCTGTTGCTGAAATAATAAAGACAAAGAAGGAACACTGTTGAAAAAAAAAAGACAGATTTTTCATAAAATAATGCAGTCAGAACAATTCGATTCGACTGGTCAGCAGGGTTCCCCATTGGGCAAGTGCTACTAGATTATTATTATTATTATTATTATTATTATTATTATTATTATTATCATCATTATTATTAAAGAAGACTTGGTTTTTAATCACAGTTCACAATATTGCATCAGAGTCTTTTTAATCTCATATACAAATCCAGGATGATTTCTTTTAGATTCTCTTTCCTGAAAAGGATTTAGGTTTCTTTAAATGAATATTCTGGAAAAATACAAAATACACAATATTTCTTAAAAATAAAACATTTAAAGAGCTCCATAGCTGCATGCGAGGCATTATTTGAATGAAATGGAGCTCCAAAGTCGGTTTTCCTGCAGCCGATTTCTCGGTCAGTAACCCAAGTGTAACGTCGTGAAAGATCTCAGTCGGTGCGATTCAGAGCGGTCACTTCACACTGCAGATGTGTCCCATGTCAGTATTGACACAGGTTCTCTATAAAAGAACACAGTCACGTGAGAAGTGTGCTCTTTTTACACTTATAAACTAACCTCAAACACTACAACTTTGTAACAAACACAATGCTGATTTACAAAACGTCTCATTTTTGCATTGTGATGTTTTGGGACACGATAACCCTGCTTATGATATTGCGAACTGTGAATTCAAATAAGTGGTAATCAAGTCAATTTATAAAATTAATACTTTATTTTTTATTTTTAATGCCTACATACAGGGTGTCTGAAAAGCCGGAAACCAATGAAACCTTCTTATACTTTATTTTGTATTTATTATTTACAAGCTGCTGTATCATGCAGATTTTCCTGTAGGTTCAGAACTTTTCAGACACCCTGCAGAAAAGACAAGCCTTACTCAGTGCAAATCTTCATTGTGCGAAACATCCGAGAGGCGCTGAAAATCTTAAGTGTTGCGTAGTGGTTTCGAAAGCCGAATAGTGAGAATGTCTGAACCCTGCATCGAGTCTGAACACGCTTTAAGCCGTCCGAGCTTAAAGCTCAGCTTCCTTCCAATCACCAGTGGCTTTACGGCAAGTATGCATTGCAAAAGAACTGAAAGAACGCCCAAAGGCTAGAAAATGCAGGAGGTATTGTGTAAATTATACCACAGCATTGGGCAAGTCATCAGAAGATGACTGATTAATTTCCTATCCAAACGCCAGGGATGTTTATGTTAATGTTCTAGCTTAATACGTTATTGTTGCTATATTCACATGGATGTATTTGGCAAATAATAATGTATACTCATTGATATGGTGTACGTTTTCTGTAAGGAGATATTTAAAAAGGTCTCTAGTTTCAGTGCTTCGTAACAAAGACTTTCAAGAGAAAGGAGTTTGTTGTGCTTCCTGGTTTCTCTGTAATCATAAAAAGCTACTTTTTTCTCTTACGAAATTCAGGAAAAGGGAATTAGCTTCGGATGAAACTTGGGAAGTTCAATTAAAATGGATCAATCGGTTAGAAAATGCGGCACATCACTCGGTAATGAATGAAAATCACTGTAATCATTAGCAAATCGCTGTGGTATAAGAGTAATAAAACACTTCAGGATGGTCTGTTACAGTACAATAACCAGCATCGGGTCAGAAACAGTAATCTCCACTGTGCTGTGACGCCTTTGTTGATTCATTTCCTGTAATTGCATGCCTCACAAGTGTTTTAATTCTTACTTATCAAAAACGTTCCTCAAAAGTGAATGGCCCACTAATCACGTGACCATCCTTCAACATAAAATTAGTATCAATTATTATCTGATGATTATAAATAATAAGAAACCTCTTCCCCCCCCCCCCCCCCCCCCAAGTCTTATGCAATGCAAACCTGCTCGAAAGTCAAGTTAGTAACAGCCTTACAGTACTCTTACAGTGGTAGTAATTATGATACGCTTATTCTATATTAACAGCATTAATGATGCGCTGGACATCACTGTGCAACCTGCGTATTTGGCAATTTCTAACACCCCCAAAAATGTGCTGGCCAAATAACCCTCACTGGACATAACCACTAATGCATTATGTGCAATGCATAATAAATACTAGTAAACACTTTACTATTAACCAGTACACTGTTTACTAGTATTTCACAAACATCACCCGTCTCAACGTTTCTCCTACAAATAGGTTAAAATGCCATACAGCATTTTAATCGTGACGTTAAACAGCCCTGTGTGTGATGGGGAAAACAGCAAGGATGGAGAGAACGCCACAAAACCTGAACAAATCATCTGGAATTATGTGAAACTGATAATTAAAAAAAGAACAATGACAAATAATTTGCTATTTCAAAGACATATAAAAGGGAACCTGCATAAAATTGATCATTTGAAATAAAAAAAAATATATTTAAAAAATTATATAATCATAATAAAGTAAAAAAAAAAATTGATTAAAATTGAACAATGATAAACAGAATTAATATAATTAAAAGGTAGTGCAATTTATATATTAAATTAAATTAATTATAAAAGTATAAAGTATATTATTCTAAACTTATCAATAAAAGGTAATAAAAATCGCAATAAATAATTGTAATAGTTTTTAATATTAAATGATAAAACAATTATAATGAAATTATTCTTTAACTTTTTATAATAATTATTATTCTAGTAAACAACAAAGGTAATGCAATTTAATAAATAATGACTTCATTTATAAAAGTATTATTTACAAAAAAATTCAAGTTTATTTAAAATAGTACCAAATGGAAACATTTCAATATTACTATTAAATACATGATTAGAATTTTAATAATACTTTTAGTATTTTGAATAAAAGTGCTGAATTTAATAATTATTTAAATTCAGTACTTTTTAATTGTTATTTAAAATGTAATAAATGTCAATTTTATAACTTGAATTAAGGTAAATATTTGGGAAAAAAGAAAAAAAATTTCCAATCCCTTCCATTTTGAAATGTAACCAAAATCCCACCATCCTTGTTATTGACCGTGTAATGTGTTGCTGTTTGTGTGTGCACACACCCTGACCCGTATGTTGGCTTTGAGATAATGGACAGAAGCTTTACAGCAAGCATAGACCCACATGCAGTTACAAAACCAAGGAACCTCAGAACACACATCTCTGGAAGGTATGAAGAGTAATCTAAGACATGTTGCTCACAGTGCTGGTGCGGTTCTCCGAGGAACCTTTTGCGTTTTTTTTATTCATTTTTTTTTTAAAGAGGATTCATTAAAAGTGCTGGTCAAATGAAGTGCTCTTACTGCACATGGTCAATAAAA
>JAUCMX010000006.1:6724257-6809257 GCA_033459395.1 Hemibagrus guttatus | reverse complement strand
GATTAGCCGTTTAGCACGACCTCTTCAGCTACCGTAACTAAGCAACGCTCCCTAAAAATCTATCCGAAACTGTAATTTACTCAAAAAGAAAAAAAAAATTCGTTTAAATAATCTCATTACACGAACGATTTATTTACATCTGGATTATTTTATTACTAAACAATAATCCTCCTGAGCTGAGCTTGTACAACATTAGCGTCTGCTAGCATTAGCGTAAACCGAGCTAGCGTTAGCGGCTACCGTCAACATAGAACGCAGGCTTTTTATTTATTTATTTTTAAATTTGTTTATTTAATAAACATTGTTTATTTATATATCTGTGTATTTTTCCCCTCTTCTTCCTCCCCGAGTCGTGTTTAATAAATCAAGCGACCCCCAGATAGCAGGATGTCATGGATAGAAACCTTAGCGAGCTAGCTGTATATACACCACACACACACACACACACACACACACACACACACACACCATCGGCGCGTTTATATCAAACAAATTCAGCCATTTTAGGAGACATGTCTCTGAGGCACAAACCCCGTTTACCTTTTTGATGTTGTAGATGCGGGTGAGCATGCCGATACCGCGGTCATTGAGGATGGTCAGTTTCTCGGCCAGTTTCTGCTGGCTCGGCTGCAGCACACCCCGAGACATTTTCTCTCTCTCTCTCTCTCTCTCTCTCCTCTCTCTTTTATTTTAATTCTAACCAAAAGCAGGACGAAGAGCGAAAAATGTCCCAGTTTTCTCCGTAGTGTCAGAAAAGAGACTGAATGAAGAAACCAGTTGCGGTGTAGTGTTTAAATCAAGCCCATATTACAGGCTAAAAGGCTTGGTCGAGCTCCCTGTCTCTCTCTCTCTCTCTCCCTCCCTCCTTCTCTGTCTCTCTTTTTTTACTAGGTGTTGCCCCGTCTATCAAAGCTCAGCCTATTTCTTTTCCTGCAACACCAACGCAGGGCCATGTCCCGAACCGCACGTCGCGCACTACACAGCCTACTTCACTGAGGAGCCGCCATTTTGAATTCCTGGAATTTTGGAAAATCGAGGGTCGTGTCTCAAACCACAAAAGAGGCTAGCACTCCTGTGACGGGTGTGAGGCGGCATGTTAAACAGCTATTAGCATTAAAATCAGCAGCAAATACTTGGAAAATGTATTTATTTGTTTGTTTGTATGTTGTTTGGTTTATCTATCTATCTATCTATCTATCTATCTATCTATCTATCTATCTTTTTTTTGTTTATTTAATCATATATTAAAAGAAATCATTTACTTTGTCATGCTAATATGTGTCAATTAAATACATATTTTTTGCTTGATTTTTTTGTTTGTTTGTTTATTTGAGATATAATAAAAAAAAAAACGTTAATAAGATTAATTATTTTTACTAAAGAAAATAATGTTTTTTTCCATGAATAGAATTTTTCATTATTTTTTTTTTACTATTATGTTTTGCTGGTTTCTATTTGTTTTGTAAAAACCAAAGTCTTTCACACAAAAATCACTTACATTGTAAATATAATAAATATATAAATATGATCAAATATAAATATAACCAAATTAATTCTAACGATATTGAGACTGGGAATGGGATCGGTGCTATGTTTAGTTTATAGTAGGTCATAAGTATTGCTGTTGTTTTGTTTGGTTGTGTTTTTTTCCATTAACCATTTTCCTTTCAGTATATTAATGTTGAACAGAAACCAGTGAAACCAGTAACACAATTGAAGAGGTTTAATGGAACTTTAGTGAAGTCTCTGATTATGACCTTTTGGTAATATTTGGTGGTTTAATAGGATTTTAGTGGACTTAATGGATTTCTCTGATGTTTATTGTAATCTGGCAAAGAGACATGAACATGCTCATGACATTATTGCTTGTGGTAATATAGACAGAATTAGCAAACATTTTATTCAGATGCAAAATTTAGGCAAAACTAGATCGAGAATGGAATTCATTTCTGATAGAAAATACCCCCCACACACATACACATATTATTTTGTATTGTGCAAAATGGATATAATGCTATATAACATGCTTTATAAGATTCTATAATGCTGCTCAAACTATATATATCACCAGCCCCCCAAACCCACTCTCTCTTTATCTCATAATTTCTACCTGTTTGTGATAAATTTGCCCTATCTGATTTATTGTGATGGAAAGGAATAATCTTGTGTCCCCATCTGCTTGTAATCTAGTCCTGACAGGCCCTCTGTGTATTGATTTATTATTCAAATAGACCAGGGTACAAAACCCACCTCCACAGTTGAATTCAGTGCCAAAAGGAAAGAGAAACACTTCTTTTCCATTTCTTCTATATATTGCTTTCGGCTGCTCCCTGTTCGGGGTCGCCACAGCGGACCAACTGGTCCACACAACAACTTGGCAAATGTTTTACGCCGGATGCCCTTCCTGACGCAACCCTCCCATTTTTCCGGGCTTGGGACCGGCACTGCATCCAGTGGCTGGGGTTGAGGCATTGGCTAGGAATCGAACCCGGGCCTTCTGCATGATAGGCGAGGAACCTACCACTGAATGCCTCTTCTTTTCCATTTCTTCTAAAAACTCTAAACCAGTCTAGATACCTGGGATGGAGAAAGTACAGTCAAAATATATTTAGGGAAAAGTAAAGGTACTCTGTCAACATTATAGTTAAATGTAGGAATATGGAGAGAAAAAAAATCTACTGGGGTAAAAGTAAAAGACTAGTTACTTTGGTTAGAAAAATGTTTTGCAATAGCAGGCAAACCTGAAAACGGCTTGCTAATTGTCCTAAGCTTATGTAATAGCCGTTACTGAAAGAATGCCAAGGCACTTGAGCAATAAACACAAAACCTTACTCAACTAGCTAGGTAATTTAATCAGCTCCTTTGCAAAAACTAAACTAGCTAGATAACCTCACAAGCTAATTTTCAAGCAAACTAACTAGCATTTTTTGCTAAGCTAATATACAAAATTAGCTAGCTAATTTATCTAAATTACAAACCAAACTGAACTTAAAACTTAAAATTCTTTGTTTTCTTCTTCTTCTTCCTCTTCTTCTTCTTCTTTAGATCTGATGCTGAATTTTAAATGCAGATATTTAAATGTTTAAAGAAAAAGAAAAAAGAAAACAACAAAAGTTAAACAAACAAACAAATAAATAAATAAATAAATAGAAAAATTGAAAATAAAAATGTATGGAATGTAAAGTATGGTTTAGTTAAAATCTTGTAATTAGACTTGTAGTTGAAGTTTTCAATGTCAGTAATACTTGGGCGATTATCCAAAATACTACTGATGTACAGTTACCTGTGGGTTTCTTTCCCTGCCAAGTATACATGCTGGTTTTAAAAGTTTCAGGCATTGCATAAGCTCAGATGTGCACTGTAAACCCCGGCAAGTTAAGATAAATCAAAAGTTTTGAGGTAATAAGTTTCCTCACTTTTTTAAGTAGATAAACATAATTGTTTTAAATTAAGTACACTTAATACATAAGAACAGATTAACTCAAATTAACTCAAAATTATTATTTGAATAAACTTTTTTGTTAATAATAAATAAGCTTGATTAATTTAATTTATCAAAAATTTAAGATATTGCATGTTTGTTATATATTTTTAAGTATTCAATACCTCCATCCATCCATTCTCTGTACCTGCTTATTCTACTACTGGGTCACAGGGAACCTGGAGCCTACGGGCACAAGGCAGGGTACACCCTGGACAGGATGCCGCCTGAGATAGGCACAGGCTCCCCGTGACCCAAGAATAGATCGGATAAGCGGTAGACAAAACCTTAAGAAATATTACCTCAAAATTTACATTCAGTAAAAAAATCTAATTCCTTAAACATTAGAAATGAAGAGAATTCTCAACTCCATATGCAGAAGCTAGTGTTTTACTATTTAATAGGAATTCATTATTTCAATCAAAAGGGCCATTCAATATGCATGCATTAACATCTTGCCATTAGCTTTTGAAAAAAAAATCCTTATAATTAAAATTTTTGAGTTGAATGACTTCAATTATTTTATTTGAGTTATTGGAAGTCAAAACACTTAAAAGTTTTAAGCTGAATGAACTGTTAAACAATTTTAAGTACAATTAACTTATTTTTAATGAGTTCGTTATACTGTAAGGGAATACAGTGTGAAAGCTGGGGTATCGATGCCCTGCATTACCTTCATGGACCACATGTTGGAAACCTAGAACTTAAAAAATCCAATTTTGTTTTTGACAACATTGACATAGGTTAGTATTTGCACCGAAGTTCTAGTCTCTGATCACTGAGAATCATTCAGTTTGGCCACCCGTGACCCCTGATGTGATGAGCTCCTCTTGGTGGCACTATTGTCCTGACTCCATCAGGTATTTGTGTCCAGGTAATGAGCCGTCTCAGCTTTCAGGCTGTAAGAAAAGCAGGTGCCCATCAGTACAGCTACGGGAGCAGTAGTTAACAGGGATCACACCGGTGGATCAGGGTACCTAAACGACTGCAGCTTGTCATATTTCGCCCTGCCAAGGTCCACGTCCACACATGTGATGCAGTCACTCGCTCAAGAAATTAAATCATTCTCCAAAACCAACCTGCGAAAGCAATGCACCCGGGTGACGACTCTGAGCGGGAGGCGGATTATTGAAACATGGAAAGGGTCCACCGTCCATGTGGTTGAGGACACTGTCCAACCTGGGACACCGTGTGGATACATTCAGGATAATACATGGGACCTCCAAGTGGGATATATTAGACCTTATTTATTACTGGGTAAGACTAAAGCACATAATATCTCAGGTGTGGTATAATGCCTTCAGTTTTTTCAGGTGTACTGTATATTCTCCATATTTATACGATTTATTTTATATACTATATAACACTACTCTGTATGTGTATGTTATACTATATTTCTCTGTGTGCATGATAATAACCATATATTACAGTATAGAATTTTATGCTATATATAATATATATATATATATATATATATATATATATATATATATATATATATATATATATATATATATATATATATATATAATGCTATAATTTATATTTTATATTGCATAATTCAAACATGACACAGATACCCTTTGATCTTTATATAAATTTAGCAATAAACTTTATATGCATATATTTAAGTCAACTTATATATAAGTTGAAGTGTGTACACATTTTGGGCCCCTCTGTATATGTATAATTTCTTCATATATGCTAAGACTTTTGCACCGTTCATACACAAATTACTTACTCCCCCACTTTCAGTAATCGCTTTATCCTGGTCAGGGTTGTGGTTTATCTGGAGCTTATTCCGGGAAAAGTGCATGTGAGGCGGGAATACACCCTAAATGGGACACCAGTCCATCACAGAACACTCACACACACACACACACACACACACACACCTGGGGCAATTTATCCTAGCCAGTCCATGGCATGTTTTTAGGAGGTGGGAGGAACACGGAGAAACTGAAGGAACACACAGACATGGGGAGAACCTGCACAGAAAATCCACACAGACAAAAACTTGATATTTATTCAGCTGAAATACAAATATACACCGATCAGGCATAACATTCTGAGCAGTGAGAGGTGAAGTGAATAACACTGATGATCTCCTCATCATGGCACCTGTTAGTGGGTGGGATATATTAAGCAGCAAGTGAACATTTTGTCCTCAAAGTTGATGTGTTAGAAGCAGGAAAAATGGGCAAGAGTAAGGATTTGAGCGAGTTTGATGAAGGGCCAAATTGTGATGGCTAGACCACTGGATCAGAACATCTCCAAAACTGCAGCTCTTGTGGGGTGTTCCCGGTCTGCAGTGGTCAGTATCTATCAAAAGTGGTCCAAGGAAGGAACAGCGGTGAACCGGAGACAGGGTCATGGGCGGCCAAGGCTCATTGATGCACGTGGGGAGCGAAGGCTGGCCCATGTGATCCGATCCAACAGACGAGCTACTGTTGCTCAAATTGCTGAAGAAGTTAATGCTGGTTCTGATAGCCTTTGTGGCCATAATGTTATGCCTGATCAATGTATACTTTAATTGTCTCATGGATATAAAAATTGTGAAACTGATATGTATAAGTCACATTCAAATAGTATTTTAAATAAAATTTCTGTCCTTAGAAGACATTCATTCAAGTAAATAGAGAGCAAAGACATTTATACAGAGAAATTTGAAATGCTAGATCACAGAGTCTGCGTTTCAGGTTATTTTGTACTGTATATGTGTGCTTTTTGTTTAATTACTGAAATTTGAACATTTACAGGGTCACAGGATGCCGCTCATGACTTTGGCACTTTAAAAAAGTACAAGGTACTGAATTTGTTTATTATTATTATTATTTTAAACAGCTATTATTATAAACATCCATTTTTCCCATTGACGTTTATGCTTATGCTCTCATAAAGTATTTCATGCCCTTTGACTTCAGGTCACTCACATACTGAATGTGGCGTACGGTGTGGAAAACGCTTTCCCAGATCTATTCATCTATAAAACCCTGAGCATACTGGATCTGCCCGACACTGACATCATATCACACCTGCATGAGTGCGCACAGTTCATAGACCAGGCCAAGGCCGAGGTAAGTGTTTTAACTCACTGAGTAAATTTCACTCACATATCAGCTTTATGGCTGAGGGGGACATAACGCTCGGCACATAACAAAAGCCTGGGTGTAATCAGGATATTTTATTTTCCCAAAGTAATTTCCTGAGTGTTTATTTTACAGCCTATCTGATACTAGACAGCCAGTCCAATGGCACACGCCTCTTATCCTCACCAACAGCTACCTGAATAATACATGTCGAGTTTTCGCCATGCATTATTTACGCTGTTGTAGAAAGATCATATCACTGCCAGGGCTGTTGTTTGCCATACAACCTCTTTACCAAATAGTAGCAGCAGTCAGCCTTAACCTGACACTGCCACATGAGGCAAAATTCGTGAAAGGGTTTATGATTACAATGGCCACTGGAAATAAGTTTCCAATCCTCTGTAAAACGAGCATGTAACCCACAAAACAGAGTGACTCAAGCCACATTAACGAAGCCGTGTTCCCATTAGACTGCCAAACTTTCATTCTTTCACCTTACACCTTGTAATTTCGCCATGAAGAGTGATTAGCCTGGTATGTGTTACATGAAGCATGATAAAGTGCATTATAATGTGTAAGTGATAGGCCTGAATGCAGGAAAGATGAGCACATCCATGCCTAGCACTGTATTTAAAGCTGCTGACTTAATTTGTCAAGTCACTGAGGCAAGATGGGGATGTTATATTGAGTGCCCTGAGTAGACACAGAGGTCAAGAGGACCACAGAAAATAAATTATGTGCAGGAAAATTGCAGAAATTTCTTGTCCATGAATTATGTACAAAAGATAACTTTTAGTAGATAATAAAAATATTTCTTAGAATACGACAGTTTTCTTGGACAAACATGAGATAAAACACTTGGGGTCACGATGTCACAGGAAAATAATCAACAGCAAGGTGGTGTGATGCGGTCCAATATGATGTGGAGTCAATGTTACCACCTCAAAGTAGATTATTTTTCACATTTTTCACAAACACAGAGTGTTTATTTCACTTATACCACATTTTCTTTTACTTATTAAATGCTTACATTCAATTCATTCCTACACCAGATTTTATTTATTACCTGTCAAGAAATTATTAAGACAAAATGAAAACAAAGTTACAGCCTTACTATGTACACATAAGTGTTTGTAGGTATTTACATATGTATATACATGAAGCTATATAAACATAGCTATATACATGTAGGCATATACAGTACATGTTGCTATTAACACAGTTATATACATATAGCTATTTACAGATAAAAATAGATAGATAGATAGATAGATAGATAGATAGATAGATAGATAGATAGAACTTTATTATCATTGCATAGTACAGATACATAGCAATGAAATGGCATTTAGTATCTACCAAATATTAGACACTATTATAGCTATACATAGGTAACTATGTAGAAATATAGCTATAGAAGCCTTTTTATTATCATCAAACATTTATTACAGCACAGTGGAATTTTTTTCTTCACATATCCTAGCTGAGGAAGTTGGGGTCATAGCACAGGTGCAGCTATGATACAGCGTCCCTGGAGAAGAGAGAGTTAAGGACCTTGCTCAATTGCCCAACAGTGCCAGTTTGGCAGTGCTGGAGCTTGAACTCTGACCTTCCAATCAACAACCCACACTCGTAAACACTTGCCACATATACATGTAGCTATATAGACATAGTTATATACATGTAGGTATATACAAATACCTAGATACACATAGCTATACACACATATTTCTGTACACCAAACAATATACAGATAGCTATATTCACATAGCTGTATTCACATAGCTATATTCACATAGATATATACATGTGGCTATATACATGTTGCTATACACACGTAGTTACATAACATAGCTACTGACATGCAGTTATATACACAGCTGTCGACACATGGCTATATACACATATTTCTATACACAACAATATACAGATAGCTGTATTCACATAGCTATATACACATAGATATATACGTATAGCTATAGACACGTTGCTATATACATGTTACTATATACACATAGATATATATACACATAGCTACTGCAGTTATATGCACATAGGTGTTTTCACATAATTATAGACATGTAGATATATGGCTACTGATATATAGTATATAGTTAGATATATAGCTACTGATATAAATATATAGCTACTGACATATATACACAAATAACTATACACATAGGAGCTACCAATTTCCTTGATGGAAGATGTTTGTTTTATAAACTAATAACTATCTGTCTATACAGCAGTGTGGGAATCTATTACCTCAGCACTATTAATATTAATTGATTTCGGCTGCTCCCTGTTCGGGGTCGCCACAGCGGACCAACTGGTCCGCACAACAACTTGGCAAATGTTTTATGCCGGATGCCCTTCCTGACGCAACCCTCCCATTTTTCCGGGTTTGGGACCGGCAATGCATCCAGTGCCTGGGGTTTGGGCATTGGCTAGGAATCGAACCCGGGCCTTCCGCATGATAGGCTAGAACCCTACCACTGAGCCACCAATGCCCCTAGCACTATTAATATTAATACTGGTAATTAATTCCAAATTAAGCTTGAACAGTGACAGTGATGCACTGATATTTCAGCATTCATTAGTATTTAGCTAAATTGTAGCTCTAGAGCAATATTGTGTAAAGCCAATGAATTCAACGTAGAAGGAAAATATGTGTCTAAATTTACTGAAGGAAAGAAAAATACACAAAGGTAACACACTAAATTTGCATATTGCCTACTAAATAACATTAAAAAAAATGATTTCTTGTTATAATCCATCAAAAAATTTAAAATGGCTAGCTATTTTGTAAATTTTGCTTTTGTCAGTTGTTATATTTGTATATATTTTGTCTATAAAGCCATGTGTTTTGTATTACATAAGCAATTTTTTCCTTTTTTTGCCCCCGATTTTATCACATTATATACTGTATAACACTCCAACCCTACTTTCTCATTTCCTCCTAACAGAAAGGTGTAGTGCTGGTCCACTGCAATACCGGTGTGTCTCGGGCAGTCTCTGTGGTCATCGGATACCTGATGTGGAGAGAAGGCCAGTCATTCGATGATGCGTTTTCTCAGGTGAAGTCATCGAGGCCAGTGTCGTGTCCAAACCCGGGTTTCATCAACCAGCTGAAAAACTTCAAACCCCAAAGTGGTGTACAAGCAAACGGTCTGACTGGTCATTCATAAATCCTCTTACATTTTGTGTGTGTGTGTTAATTCTAAAGGCACTGGTGCTTTCGATGAGGCTTTTAAACGGCCATAACCATGATAATTGTGATCTTAAATGAGCATGAGGAGGAACGAGCTTTTAGATTATTTGGGACAAATGCTAAAGTTGTTTTGGATGATACATATACATACAAATATATACACAACTTTTTTTATTTTATTTAAATTGTTATCATCAAAAAGCTTGAGAATCAGCTAATTGAGTCTAACATAACGGAGCTCTTATTACCAAAGTAACATAATCCTTGTTAACTTATTAGTATTATTATTTTTATTTTTTTTCTGAACCCCATTATTGACTCTTTTATCAGGATGACTAGAAATATAATTGGTTCTAAAGGATTTTTAGCGTTACAGTAGAAGCCCTTAATGTACATTTAATACACTTTAAAGTGCACCTCCCTTCACTTTTCTAAGTAAAATCAAAGCCTTTGGGAAAATCAACTTGGAATTTCTGTCTGAGATTTCTGACACTCTTTATATATTTTCTTGACTCTCAGGAAGGCTCAGGAATGCTCTGGACTTAATCATCAGAAAGGATACAGAATAGCGCCAGATATGTATTTCATTTTTAAAGCCATCTGTGCTGACGTAGACTGTAATCATACATGTAATTTGTTGTTTTATTTCAATCTACAAAATGAGAAAATTAAAGAATAAAATGTTGGTATTAATAATAAAGCTGTAGGATATGTGTTGTAGCTTGTATGTACATGTATGTTAGTTAATGGTGAGAAATTATTCGATAGATTATTTGGGTTTTTAGGCTGCCACTGCACGAATTCAAAGAGATAAAACTCTATAAAATTGTAAAATTGTGTTATTTATTATTATTATTTTAATCTTATTTATTTATTTTTTGCTGTTTCTTCTCTTACCCTAACCTGGTAATATACACCGATCGGGTCATAACATCATGAGCAGTGAGAGGTGAAGTGAATAACACTGATGATCTCCTCATCATGGCACCTGTTAGTGGGTGGGATATATTAGGCAGCAAGTGAACAGTTTGACAAGGGCCAAATTGTGATGACTAGACCACTGGATCAGAGCATCTCCAAAACTGCAGCTCTTGTGGGGTGTTCCCGGTCTGCAGTGGTCAGTATCTATCAAAAGTGTCCTTTAAGTCCTGTAAGTCATTTAAGTCCTGTAAGTATGGAGAGCCCCACCTTGCAACTTACAAGACATAAAGGATCTGCTTGCTAACATCTTGGTGCCAGATACCACAGCACACCTTCAGAGATCTAGTGGCGTCCATGCCTCGACGGGTCAGGGCTGTTTTGGCAGCAAAAGGTGGACCAACACAATATTAAGTAGATGGTAATAATGTTATGCCTGATCGCTGTATGTACTCTATATTCTAACATTTATGAAGAAATCTCACGTGTTACCTTTATTTTGTGTAGAATTATTCAAATACACCTTGTAGTTTTAGAGATATACTCATTTTAAATCGAGCATGCATTTTTCAAGCACGAGGCTCAAAAATAGGCCTTGGTTTAAAAAGGTTAATCCAATAGGCTTGCATATAGCAAACCTTCTACTTCCCCAGAACTTTTCTGGTAACTGAGAGAACTAATTTACCTAAAAATGAATGTCTTAAAGCTTTTCGTTTGGCGTTGTTATTCATCCACACTCTCCATAAAACTGGTAACTAATACAAACTGTATTTCAGCACTTTCTAGACAAATTTTATAACTCAAAGGACATACAGTAAAAGACACATAACTATGACAATAAAAATTTTCGTTCAGTTTCATCTGAGATGCTGTGCAGACTATTGTCACCGAGGGTACCCATCTATCTTAGGAGGTTTTCACACTGGTCATGCTTGCTCAATAGTGAGTAACTGTTTATTAACTGAATTCACAGAATTTTGTTTATTCTGGAACTTTCCACTAACAGAACATATTGGGTCAAGGTTGCTGTTATTTGTATCCCTAATTGTTTGGATTAAACCCATTTAGTTTAACTGACCAATCAAATCAGCTAATAAGACCTTGGGAATACACAGAGCTTAATGGATTAATTGAGTGATTTCCACGAAAAAAAAAAATCAATCAATCAATCAATCAATCAATCAATCAATCAATCACAGGCCTGCTGTCTCTGCTTCACGAACCACCGGCGGTCCGAATCCGAGTGTGATTGTTCCAAGTGCTTCATAGCATTGCTCTGGTTTCAGACTCACTTGACTCCATCAAACCCTGATCAAATGTTTGTATTATTTTGGTGTGATTATGGACACCAGAGTGAACGGTGCTTGTGTCTATTCCCATCAACAGAGCTGTTTGTAGCATTCCTCACTAGATCTGTTGAACCCAGACTCCTTCAGTTATGTGCAGTTATGTGTATTTTTCAGTTCAATTCAATATATTTGTATAGCGCTTTTAACAATGAACATTGTCTCAAAGCAGCTTTACAGAAAAATGATAAGGTTAAGTTACTATTTATCCCTACAACACATCTGAATTACATTTCTGGCATTTGAAAAAACAACCTTATCCAGAGAGACTGTGGTAGCAGCAGTGGCAGATTGGTGGACCTGGGATTCGGACTCGCAAGCTTCCGGTAGTAGTAGTCCAGTGCCTTAACAACTAAGCTACCATATACACATTCTTGTGAGCTTTGTTTATCTTCTCCTAAATGTATCTGAATAAGGCTCCTCACCTCTTCTGTATCCCACAACGTTCCCGTCACTCAGCCTACATGTGTGCTGTGAAAACTAATGAGGTCATCATCGGTTAAAACACACATGCAGGTTACTTTACTTCCTGAATACGTGCGTACCTGAGTATGAGTCATGTTCACGGCAATCGCAGCACAGTTCCAGTGCAACTGAACTCACACCACCTCCTACAGGTAGTCTCAGGGTTCGGCACAGTGGTGCACTTCCTGTTTCACATCACAGCTTTCACATTACCGGTTTATCATGACCTGTTTCAGTCTAAACTGCCAGTATGAAAGCATCCTTAGTTCAGTTTGGCTTTACTTGATCCTAACTGTCTTTCTCAAGTGCAAGATAATTAACTGGATGTGTCTGATTGGGTAAATGCTGAGAAATAAAGATTGATGCTGATTTGCTGAAAATGAATTGTTTGTTGGGAAAAATGATTGTTGATTCATTGCAATGTTACACATATTGATTTTAATCTTTGCTTTTGAGAATGTATCAAGTCTTTCCAAGGTTTCTTCTTCTTACAAGTCTTTTTCGATTTATATGGAGTGGAAAGTCAGCAAATCTGGGACTTGAGTCCAGGTTGAGTCCGAGTCAGTGCCTGTAATTGATCCCAGACAGAGAAAATTTCATTACTGTTAACTAAATTAGACAGAGACATGCATTGTAGGTTGATTGGCATCTCTAAATTGTCTGTAGTGTGTGAGTGAATGAGAGAGTGTGTGTGCCGTGTGATGGGTTGGCACTCCGTCCAGGGTGTATCCTGCCTTGATGCCCTATGACGCCTGAGGTAGGCACAGGCTCCCCGTGACCCGAGTGTAGTTCGGATAAGCGGTAGACAATGAATGAATAATAATAATAATAAATAAGAATACATAACAATAATATTGATAGATAATGTTATATAATAATAATAATAATAATAATAATAATAATAATAAAAAGACCTTATTGCTGAAATGTGTTGTACTCTTCAGCTTCCTGATGTTGTTCCTAAATGCATGTGAAGTGAAGACTTTTGTGAGAAAAGGGAAATGACTTTAATAAACACCAGCTGGAGTTTTGTGTGATTTCTTCAAACTCAGCCGGTTGCCACGGCGACGCAGTCAAACTTGAAGCGCATTACTGGATTCTGTGGCATGGTGTGAGAATGAAAAGAGTGAATGGTGAAAGCCTGAGCACGCCTTCATCAATACATCAGCTGATAATCAGATAGATGATGGCTTATGATATGGAAAGATATGTAAGATCACTAAAGGTCTATGATATTAAAGGTGTGATATAGAGCATGACATCTAAGAAAAATCTAATATCCTTATTTCTACTGAACAGGAATTGAAATACATTTTTGTGTATATGATTTATGTACACATCGCATTAAATATGTTAAATATTATTTTCTATTTTCTAATATTATTTTTTCACAGACAGGTCCACAGACACTTTGGCTTATTTTTTATGTGCTGACAATATATTAGGTAATGAATTGCGGTCATCGTGGGCTCTTGTAAACCCTGGTGTTTGCCTTTCCAAACAATGTCCAATCAATTCAAATTGCACCAAGTGGACTCCAGTTGAGTTTTAGACACATCTCAGGGATAATTAAAGCAAACAGGATGCACGTGACGACAGGTTGGAGTGCCAAAGCAGAGGGAGAGATTTCAGTTTTTCATTTTTAATTAACTTTTAAAAATAGCAAAAAAGCATGTATTCATCATTCTGGGGAATTACCTGGACACACACACACACACACACACACACAGCACACACACACACACACACACACACACACACACACGGTATATATGTTTAAAAACAATATAAGAAAAACATGAACCAGAGAAGATGTCTACAAAACAAGAATGAGAGTAAATGAAGAAAAATGTTTAAATAAAATTAGAGCAAAATGAAAGAAAAAATGTCTATAATAGCGTAATAGTCCATATTTGGTTAATGTGCCATATATTAAATATTTGGATTGTGTTTATAAAATGAATCAGTCAGTGATCAATGAATTTATTTCTGTACTGAAAAGGGACTGTGATTTTTATTTATTTATTTGTTTGTTTGTTTGTTTATTTATTTATTTTTTACAGTAGGCCCATTGCAGTAAATGTTCATTAACGAGCTGCTAAGTTGAACTGCTAGTTGTGTTTTCTTACAGGAAGTATGCATAAAAACCTGTAGACAGCCACAGACAATTTTGCCGCAGGTTATTTTATTAGTAGTTTTTATTAGTTTATTTCTAGTTTCTTTTCAGAGTTAGTAAAAATGTTATCGCTATTGATTATCATTCATTCATTGTCTACCGCTTATCCAATCTATTCTCGGGTCACGGGGAGCCTGTGCCTATCTCAGGCGTCATTGGGCATCAAGGCAGGATACACCCTGGACGGAGTGCCAACCCATCGCAGGGCACACACACACACACTCTCATTCACTCATGCAATCACACACTACGGACAATTTAGAGATGCCAATCAACCTACAATGCATGTCTTTGGACCGGGGGAGGAAACCGGAGTACCCGGAGGAAACCCCCAAGGCACGGGGAGAACATGCAAACTCCACACACACATGGCGGAGGCGGGAATCGAACCCTCAACCCTGGAGGTGTGAGGCAAACGTGCATGCAAGCAAGATTAAACGGTTTCATTGCACTGAAACGTGCCATGCCAGTGACACTAATGTGTGTTTAATCAAATAATTCCTAATGTAAAGCTCAGCAGTTTGGATTGAAACTTCTTAAAAAACAAACATACAAATTTTTATAAAAAAATAAATAAATAAATAAATAAATAAATAAATAAATAAATAAATAAATAAATAATATCTTGGACCATATGTCTACTCTCCTTTTTTTTTTTTTTTTTTAAATTATTTGTTAGTTTAATTATATTATATTCAGGTATATTTTGCTGCAGACTCTTAAAGAAGAATCACACCCATCATCCTTCAAAAACTCCTGAGCTCTGAACATGACCAGATGTAAAACATGACCTGGGACACACTCATACGTGCAAGACATGACGTGCATTTCACGTGTAAAAGGATTCATTAGACTTTTCTTTAAACCCTGGAATGAGTTTCTATCTCTAAAGTTAAAAAACCCCTGGAAGATCCCTGACTCTCAGGCTACACAGCGCCCCCTGTGGTGAATGAGGGTAATAACACTCGCTCCTCAGAGCTCACGGAGTTTCAGTAGGGGCTTTTATTCCCTGCCAGAGGCGAGCAGTGGGATTTTAGTGATACTTAGCAATTTATGCCGTTAAAATACAAAGCATATTTACGCGCTTTTCCCTCGCGTTTGGCTGGTTTTTGTTTCTCATGTTGTTGCCGGTGAGTGCGCGGATTTTTGCGTCCTCTTCATGGGTACCGTGTCCTCGGCGATCGCGCGGCGCAAAGTGGCAGCGGTGCAGAAGGAGGAGGAGCAGGACACGGAACAGCGCCGAGCCCTGAACACACACCCAGGCCACACTGAGGGACTCATCATCACAAAAATCACCACTGAGAAAGAGCAAGGCAAGTGGACACTAACACAGCAGCTGGGGGTTAAACAAACCATCCTGCAGAGAGAGAGAGAGAGAGAGAGAGAGAGAGAGAGAGAGAGAGAGAATGAGAATGGAAGACTGGTAGGGTCAGAGACAGATATGTACAGAGGGTTGTGTAGAGGGTCAGAAAAGTGGGTAAAGTTGGGTAAAATAGAATAAAGTTGGTAACAGTAGGATACATTTGGGGGTAAATGTTGACACAGTGAGGGCAGGTGGGCAACATTAGGGGAAAGTGAGGGTCAGTGCGAGAAACTGGGGGACAGTAGGGTAAAGTGGAGACACATTAGAGCAAATTAGAGACAGTAAGGTAATTTGGAGGGACAGTAAAATGGGGACACAGTAGAATAAATTTGGGAGAAAGTAGGGTACAGTGGGGGACAGGATACTAAAGTGTGGACAGTAGGGTAAATTAGGGGACAGTAGGTTAAAGTGGGGACACAGTAGGGTAAATTATGGGACACAGTAGGGTAAATTAGGGGACAGTAGGTTAAAGTGGGGACACAGTAGGGTAAATTAGGGGACAGTAGGGTAAATTAGGGGACAGTAGGGTAAAGTGGAGACATAGTAAAGTGAATTAGGGGACAAGACGTTGAAGTGGGGACACAATAGAATAGAATAGGGGGAAAGTAGGTTACAATGGGGGACCTTTTGTAAAGTGGGGACAGTAGGGTAAATTAGGGGAGAGTAGGGTAAAGTGGAGATGTAGCAGAGTGAATTAGGGGACAGTAGGTTAAAGTGGGGACACAGTAGGGTAAATTAGGAGACAGTAGGGTAAAGTAGAAACACAGTTGTATAAATTTGGGGGTGGTAGGGTTAACTGTGGAAGAATAGGGTACAGTGGGATGAAGTAGGGGCACATTAGAGTAAACTGGGGACACTAGGGTTAATTGGGGGACAGTGGTGTAAATTAGGGACAGTAAAGTGGGGACACAGTTGGGTAATTTTGGAGGAAAGTAGGGTAAAATGGGGGTCAGTAGATAAACTAGCAGACAGTAAGGTAAATTGGGGGACAGTATGGTAAATGGTGTGTGTGTATGTGTGCGTGTGTGTGTGCGTGTGTGTGTGTGCTATAGACAGCTTTTATGGGATGTTAATGTGGTGTGTTTACATGGTTCAGAGAACTGAACCTGCACAGAACCTCTGCTAAACGTATTTTCCCTCCAGACCGTAGCGTCTCACTTGAGATTGTGCTCAGGTGTTTGAAAACCCCAACAGAATGCAGTCACGTTCTTGCAATGGTACTGAACAATAGTGCATAAGTTCACGCTGTATTCACTAAGAGGAAACAAATATGGAGACATTTTTGTTTTTGTTATTTAATAAGTGCATTTGAATTATCCAGTACAGATCTGCATGCGTAACATCTTGAGATATCAATATGAACAAAACAGTATAATAAAAAGTATACTCACAATGACAAACATAGATTTAATAAAACAAGTGATATGGAGAAAAGTTTTCAGACACCACAATGTACCTACATTACAGCTGAAAATGCCTGCATTAAGAAGTTTTTAGCTTTTTGCAGAATTGTGTTTCAATTTCATCTCACTCCTCTTCGCAAATCATCTTCAGTTCCCGAAGTTATGAGGATCCCTCTGATAGACTTGCAATTTCAAAACCTTAATAGTCTTTAATGTGAGTCAAGTCAGGAGATTTATTCAGGAGAATAAACTATTCTTCAGTTTGTCTTCTTGAAACAATCCATCTGATCTCCGGATTCAGTTTCTGTGATGATGTGTATTGTAGAAAACCTGCCTCATATCAGGATGCTCCCAACACCGTGCTTCACTGTGTGTGTGGTGATCTTCGATCATACATACAACCTTTTCTTCTCCAAACAAGTCAAGCTGATTCACTTCCAAAAAGCTCTGATTTTGCTTCTTCTTTAGTGGAGTCTACATGCTGTGCTTCTGTTTTAACCTGAGGAGTTTCGCTTGGCGGTGTAGAAATGGAGAAATGATTATCCTGCAGTTCATTGCTTATTGTTCTCTCAATAACTGTTGTTCCTGCTGTTTTCAGGTCAGCCTGCAGCTCATTTACAGTGATTGTTTACCTCTTACCTCTCTTAACATTAGTGTGGTTCACCTGTCTCAGTAAGATTAGTTGTGCTTCAATGACCTGCATATTATTGAAACCGACTGCACTGACTGAGGTATTTAAGGACTTTGCTATAGATCTGAAACTTTTTATAATTGAGTTTTGTGTAATAACGTTCCTGAACAATTTAGAAAGCCTATTCATCTTCACCATGATTGCTTATTCTTGCATGAATACAAGAACACAAGATCTTTACATACTGTATACACTGTATTAAAACCTGACTAATATAATGCAGGTCTCACTTGTGCCACCAAAACAGCTCTGACCTGATAAGGCATGGACTCTTCAAGACCACTAATGGTGTGTTGTGGTATCTGGCACCAAGACGTTAGTAACAGTCCTGTAAGTTGTGAGGTGGGGCCTCCATAGATTGGACTTGTTTGTCCAGGACATTCCACAGATCCTTGTTTGGATTGAGATCTGGGAACTCTCAAACAGTTTTTGAAGTGTGGACATTTTGGCATCTCTATTTTGGACATGATCTGACCCATTCATCTGGCTATCACAATTTGGTTCTTGGCAAATTTGCTCAGATCCATATGCTTGCCCATTATTCTGCTTCCAACACATCAACTTAATTTTGATAAATGATTGTTCACTTGCCACCCTTTGACAGCCGCCACTGAAACAAGATAATTAATATTCTTCACATTGCCTACCAGTGGTTTTAATGTTATGGGTGATTGGTGCATTTCTAGTGAAAGTGAGTTAATAACTGGTAACAGCTGTTATAGCACAAATGATAAGACCTCCTGGTGGTCCAGCGGCAGGATCTCTCATCTCTCTGCAGCATCTCTCACCCAGCCACTGAAGAGTTAACTCTCAGTGCCAGTCCCAAGCCTGGATTAAATGGGAGGGTTGTGTCAGGAAGGGCATCCAGCGTAAAACCTGTGCCAAATCGAAACATGCGGACCAAATGATCCGCTGTGGCGACCCCGAGCAGGGAGCATCCGAAAGAACAACATGGCATAGCGTAAATGATAAGAGGAACTAACTTGTTTTGCTGACGCTCTAACTGCAAATACAGTATAGAGATAAACATCATGTCTTGTTCTTTAATAACTAAAAAGAAAACCCTGTTTTATTCCTTAACAGTTATCATGTTATCATTTCAACTTATAGTATGAGGAGCACTGATAGACTGTAAAGTAAACAATAACTAAATAACTGTGATTACCTGTTGAGTAAGAAGCCATGCTTTCAATTCTACACTCAACACACACTCATTTATGGCTCACACTTCAGATGTGATGACTTCGGAAATGTCTAAGTTTGTTTATTGCTTTACTCTACCCTGTATATGATGACGTTTTTTCCAGCTTGGACAGAGATATGAACTTTGAAGATATGATGATTATGAAAAGCAAAGACATTTGGCGTAATATAGCTTGGTGTTCACTTAATTAGCCATTTAAGGGGAGCTATTAGTTCAGTAAACATCTCAGCCTGCCTCCTGGGATCTTTAATCCTGTGGGCTGCCTTTTAAGGGACGCTATCTAGGGCCTTAGTTTTTTTTGTTTTTTTTTCCAAGGCATGGAACAGAAAACTGCAGTATTTATTTGTTTACAGTCGACAATCTGAAAAGTGAGAGCTGGTTATATTAAATTCTGTGATCTCTTGGATGATTTATGATTTAATAACACTGCTACCTGCTAACTGCAAAGGATCACCTTATAACATCTTTTGTTCAGTCTAAATAATATTCTGGCAGATTTAATATAACTAGTGTTTGTTATAAAATCATGTGAAATTTTTGTATCTACATGAACAGTATGCTGAACAATATTTCTGAAAGGCAAACAGTTCCTTTCCCATGCTTGGGACTCCTCCTAGTGGTTTGTCTGCATCAGTGGGAGTGTGTATAAAATTTATGTAAATGAATTTTGTTTTGCTTTGACTTCAATTTTTTCCACTTCAAGAAATGACAGCTAGTTTAATCCATCCAAAGAACCAAAGAAATGGTGTACCGTCATATGAGGTGGAACAAAGCAGGACCAAAAATAAGGTTTTATTCACTCTGATATTTATATACCCAACATCCAGTTTATTAGAAACACCTGCACATTCATGCTGTTATCGGATCAGTCAATCATGTGGCAGGAAACACGATGCAGATAATCATGCAGGTACACATCAAGAGCATCAGTTAAAGTATACATCAATCAACAGAATGAAGGAAAGGTCTAAATCTCTGTTGATTTCCATTTGGCACCAGCAACCATTAAGAAGAAGAACATCTCCACACATACATTACAGCACAGTGGAATTCTTTTCTTTGCACATCCCAGCTGAGGAAGATGGGGTCAGATATGATACAGCACATCTGGAGCAGAAAGAGTTAAGGGTCTTGCTCAATTGCCCAACAGTGGCAGCATAGCAGTGCTGGGGCTTGAGCCCCCATCTTCCGCTCAACAACCCAGAGCCTTAACCACTGTAGCAACCACTCCCCACTCCCACAGAGATCAGACTTTTACTTCATTCTGATGTTTGCTCTGAACATTAACTGAAGCACTTGACCTGTACCTGTATGATTTTTATGCATTATTCTGCTGCCACATGATTGGCTGATTAGAATGAATCATTTAGAACATATTAGCATGAATGTGCACATGCACCAGTGTTCCTAATAAAGTGGATAGTGAATATATAAGATTTAAGAAATTGATTAAGTGGAGTTATTTTTCTGAAGGTGTGATGAATAAGACCATACTCACTTTTAACTCTCCTTTTAAGCGGTTTTGCTGTTTATAGAAATATCTACGATCTAAGAATGGTAGTCAAAAACAGATTTATAATCTCAATGAAGAAATTGAGCCATGTTGGATGAATAACTGAGAAAATAATTTCTAGTGTGATTCCACTTTTACTTTCACAAGCATCATCTGACCCAACGTTACGGTTAAACAGACAACTACAAAACACCTGATCTAAAAAAAAAAAAGCTTTGAGAAGGAAAAAGATCAGAAATCTCCTCTAGGAATAGCTTAAATAAATCTCTTAAAATCTTTTTTGCTTTGTCTAAAGGCACTTTAGAATATAGGACAAAACAACACACACACACACACACACACACACACACACACACACACACACACACACACACGCACAAAGAAATAAGATGACACAATTATTATAGAAACATCATTCTCAGCTGAGTAGTGAACAGGCTTCATTTTGGGAGATTCCCAAGATACACCAATCCCATTTGTTCTATGGTACAGATATCAGAGCTCTGGGAATCAGCCAGTATCCATGATTAGACACAGACTTCCTCACGGTAACTGATCTGAGGCTCTGCACACATTCATTGTGATGAAAGATATGAGAAACAGCATAAACATCTTGGAAGAATGCTTTAAGACACTTTTTCTTGTTTGAATTAATTGAATGGATTAAAATATGCACCTTGAACACTTTGTCATGTTCCTCAAACAGTTTTTGAAGTGTAGAGGTTTTGGCATCTCTGTTTTGGACATGATCTGACCCAGTCATCTAGCTTTAACAATTTGGCTCTTGTTAAATTTGCTCAGATCCTAACGCTCGCCTATTTTCTGCTTCCAACTCATCAGCTTTGATAACTGATCGTTCGCTTGCTGCTTAATAAGTAAATCCCACCCTTTGACAGCTGCCACTATAATGAGATAATTAATATTGTTCACATTGCTTGTCAGGGGTTTTAATGTTATGGCTAATTGGTGTATATATGTATTGTTAACTTTCTAGAGAAAGTGAGGGAATAACTGTTTATAGCAGGTATAGCGTAAATGATAAATCAGAAAAACTGAGCTGCTGGTCATCCCAGGTGATCCATCCCCAGCCCAGGATCTTGTGCTATCTCCGAACAACTCCATGATTTCCCCTTCAGCCACTGCTCACAACCTTGGGGTAACCATGGACAATCAACTGTCCTTTTCCTCCCATGTCACTAATGTGACACGCTCATGTCGGTTTCTTCTGTACAACATCGGAAGGATTCGGCCATTTCTATCCACACAGGCTACTCAGGTGCTTGTTCAGTCTCTGGTCATTTCGAGATTGGACTACTGCAACTCTCTTCTGGCAGGTCTACCTCTGAACGCAATTCGTCCACTGCAAATGATCCAAAATGCAGCTGCACGACTTGTTTTCGATGTGCTTAAGTTCTCCCACACCACCCCACTGCTGCGTTCCCTCCACTGGCTTCCGGTAGCTGCACACATCAGACCCAAAACACTGATGCTTGCCTACAAAGCCAAGAATGGACCAGCTCCATCTTACCTCAAAGCTCTCGTCACTCCTCGCACTGCACCTCGCTCACTCAGATCCACTAGCACTGCTCGACTGGTCCCACCATCTCTCAGGGTAAAAGGTAGGTATACATCTAGACTCTTCTCTGTTCTGGCACCGAGGTGGTGGAATGAACTTCCCCAAGATGTATGTACAGCCGAGCCAAACGGCGACCGAAGACCTACCTCTTCCTGAAACACTTAAACTAGCTCTTATTTTTCCCTGTTTGTTTTATGTAATGTTATATGTTGTATGTACATATTTAAAAAAAAAAAAAAAACCCAACTCAGTTTTTAGGCTAATGGTATCCTAAGTCCTTGACCTATTGAACCAGTGTTAATGTATTCACTGATAGAAACTTTAAAGCACTTTTGTATGTCGCTCTGGATAAGAGCGTCTGCCAAATGCCAGAAATGTAAATGGAACTAACTTGTTTTGCTGAATTAATGGAATGAATTAAAATATGCATTCATGCTATTCCAGTCCGATTCATGTTGGTGAACTGGATTGGTAAATCTGTCAAATGTCAGTGTCTGAAACCAGTCCAATGTTTTTAACCAAGTGTTTTTCCCAGTACTGATACTTACTGTCTGATCACTACATGTTTTCTTTAGGTGCCCTAGGTGGTGTATCAGTATATTGTGTACACGAGTAGGGACACTGGTAAGGACTCACTACATGCTCACTACACACTAGGACACTGATGACTCAATTTCTGGTGACCACCAGTGAAAAAAACCCCAAAACAATCAAATATTGAAATTTTATGTCATATAATTGTGTTAGCTTAATCAAACGTTTCTATCATGGTACTTCAAGCAGTACCGTAGACAAGCTAGTGGATTTGTTTGAAATTCTGAAACACTTAAAAGTTGTTAGAATCAAACAAAAGTTAAATAAAGTTAAACATTGCTTATGCAAGAATGTAATTGCCATTTTAAAGTATGTTCTGTACACATTCTCATTACTTCATACTGTATATTGGTGCAATACGCATTGTATGAGCAGCATGTTGGTTCTGGCTTGTGTGATTTTGGAGACAATGTAGAAACAATGTTAGCTAGCTGGTCATTTTTCCATAGATGTGCAGAAACTAACCTCTAGAAAAGATCATGTTACTTGTCACTTTGTGTAATGGCCACCACGGACTACAACTCCCAGCAACCACCGGAGCTCTCATGCTCACAGTCACCAGCCTGTGGTGGACTTTTCTAGCCCTTTTTTAGCCTAGTTGGGTTTTCTAACCCAACTCCTGTTGACCTGTGCCTGTTCTGTCCCGAGTATCGTCTGACGATTCTCTTCCTGTTTTTCCAAGTTCCGATATATTTGAACTGCTCCTGGTTTGCCTGTTCCTATTTTTCTGCATCGTTCCCAATATTTTGACTTTACATTCATAATATACGCCCTGCACTTACAGCCTTACATCCCCCCGTGTCTGCATTATGACGGTGCTAAGCTCTAACTGTATCATATAATTGAATTTTATCTGAGAATTTTATTTATTTGCTAGCTTTCAACCGTCTCTTCTGTATCACTGTAGCGACTGTAAATATTTTTATCTGTATGAGATTTGCGTCACATCTTTGAGCATGATGTCCATGAACATATAGCGTCATGTTTTCATCATGGCAACCCTCGTGTGCAGAATTTGCCATGTTGTTGCTTTGGAGAATGCATGATAATCACAGAATCTTACTATTTAATTTCAAGCCTCGAGCATGCACGGGGTTGAGTGGGCAGAACAAAGGCGGTGGAATTCATTACAAGGCCAAGTGGGAGCCACGCATCAGGCTCTAATTTGCTGGACGACTGCAGGGAAGGCAATTAAAGATTTTGTCTCCTGGCCAAAGCGGTGTGCAATTAAGAGGAATGAAATTCAGCCTCTTTATTTCGCAATCACATTGAGAGCTGTTAGCAGCTAGATTAGCGGCAGTGTTGCTAGAATTATTTGTGCTAGTTTATTTTTCCCCTCAGTGTACTTACATTTCTCCCAAAATGACAGACTTTTATTGGTTTCTGTTTTTAAACTTATGAGCTTTTTTGTAAGAGACTCCCAAAAATGAGAGCCTGGACTGTTTAGACTTTTTAGACTCTTTACAAATTTACTCTAACAAAAAATTCTATGCTAATGGTGTTATCTTATCTAAACTGTGTTATCCTCTGGTGTGGGATGTACAATATCCAAAGGGTGCATCTCAATCAGCTCTCTAGCTCCCTAGGTGGTCAATCAGTATATCATGTAAACAAGTTGTGGCACCGTAAGGGCTCATTACACCTACACATTGGGACACTGATCACTTAATTTCTTGGTCACATTCTAACTTCCTCATTAGTCACCAGAGTAAAAACCCAAACATATCAAATATTTAAGTTTTATATATCATTATGGTTAATCCCACACAGCTCTGTAATGACACATGCTGGACTCAAATACAGTTAGAAAATCGCTAATGTAAGTAATAATTTCAAAGCCACAAAAATGATATTTTGTTGGCTGAGAGTTTGTCCAACATTTATTTTTTCTTTCTTTCTTTCTTTCTTTCTTTCTTTCTTTCTTTCTTTCTTTCTTTCTTTCTTTCTTTCTTTCTTTCTTTCTTTCTTTCTTTCTTTCTTTCTTTCTTTCTTTCTTTCTTTCTTTCTTTCTTTCTTTCTTTCTTTCTAATTTCTTCGAGCTGAATGTATGAAGGGGGGCACGGTGGCTTAGTGGTTAGCACGTTTGCCTCACACCTCCAGGGTTGGGGGTTCGATTCCCGCCTCCGCCGTGTGTGTGTGGAGTTTGCATGTTCTCCCCGTGCCTCGGGGGTTTCCTCCGGGTACTCCGGTTTCCTCCCCCAATCCAAAGACATGCATGGTAGGTTGATTGGCATCTCTAAATTGTCCGTAGTGTGTGTGATTGCGTGAGTGAATGAGAGTGTGTGTGTGCGCGCCCTGCGATGGGTTGGCACTCCGTCCAGGGTGTATCCTGCCTTGATGCCCAATGACGCCTGAGATAGGCACAGGCTCCCCGTGACCCGAGAGTAGTTCGGATAAGCGGTAGACAATGAATGAATGAATGAATGTATGAAATCGTTTCCATGCTACCTGGTTTTTGAGGTGCAGTGTGGGATTATTTAGGGAGTAAGCCTTCCAGTGCACTGAAAGAATATTGTGATTGAGAGTGAGATAGAGAGAAAGAGAGATAGAGATAGAGATAGCACTTAAAATGTCTGACTCGCTGATCAGTGCCCTGAATACTAAACTAGAAATTGAGACTCACCATATGATCATCTTCACTGGTGCTGTTAGAAAGAAACTGTGTATATCTACAGACAAGTATAAAATCTGAGACATTTCTTGATAGAAAAGCTAGAAAGTTTCTTATTGGCAGAGATGGTCTTCATGTTGCAGCAGTCTGCACTGGGTTTTGGTAGCTGATAGCGGGACAGTTTAATGCTTGTTCTAGGTGGTCTGACAAGCCAATGATTTTCATGTACAAATAATCAGTAATATCTATTATTAATGGAAGAAACTGTCGCACAGTCTGGTTGTAAGAGCCTGAATGCTTCAGTACCTTCTTCCAGACAGCAGGAGAATGAAGAGTGTGTGTGAGGGGTGTGTGTGATCATCCACAGTGCGTGTGTTGTAAATGTCCATGATAGATGGAAGAGAGACTCTGATGATCTTCTCAGCCGTCCTTACTATCTGCTGCGGGGTCTTGCTGTTCGTGATGGTGCAATTCGCACACCAGGCAGTGATGCAGCCGGTGAAGATGCTCCTGATAGTCCTTCAGTAGAACGTGTCAGGATGTGTGGTGGGAGACCCGTTTCTCAGGCTTTGCAGAAAGTAGAGACGCTGCAGAGTTTTCTCGGAGATGGAGCTGGTGTCCAGGGATTAAGTGGTCGCTCAACACCAGCTCCATCACCAAGAAAGCCCAGCAGTGTCTGTACTCCCTGCGAAGGCTGAGGAAGGCTCATCTTCCACCTCTAATCGAGAGCATCCTGAGCAGCCACATCACTGCCTGGTTCGGGAATTGCACCATCTCGGATCGCAAGACCCTGCAGCGGATAGTGAGGACAGCTGAGAAGATCATTGGAGTCTCTCTTCCCTCTGTCACGGACATGTACACCACACGCTGCAACCGCAAAGCCAACAGCATTGTGGATGACCCCACACACCCCTCACACACACTCTTCACTCTCCTGCCGTCTGGAAAGAGATACCATAGCATTCAAGCCCTCACAACCAGACTGCTGAGCAGCTTTTTCCCTCAGGAAATCAGGGGTCTCTACAGAGAACTAAACTGAACTGAGGAACATGGACTCACACACACACACACCTGATATTGTTTACATGCACACGTCACTTTAAATATTTGTACTATAACTGTAAATATTATAACTGTGTTAACTCTTGCACTCACTGTACAACACCGTTCTTCTTTTGCACACAGTCGCCGTTATGTGTCTTGTTTGTCTGCACTGTCTCGTCATTCCCTGCACTTATGTTGTATGTTTATTCATTCATTCATTCATTCATTGTCTACTGCTTATCCGATCTATTCTCGGGTCACGGGGAGCCTGTGCCTATCTCAGGCGTCATTGGGCATCAAGGCAGGATACACCCTGGACGGAGTGCCAACCCATCGCAGGGCACACACACACACTCTCATTCACTCATGTAATCACACACTACGGACAATTTAGAGATGCCAATCAACCTACAATGCATGTATTTGGACCGGGGGAGGAAACCGGAGTACCCGAAAGAAACCCCCGAGGCATGGGGAGAACATGCAAACTTCAGACAAACATGGCGGAGGTGGCAATCGAACCCCCAACCCTGGAGGTGTGAGGCAAACATTCTAACCACCAAGCCACCATGCCCCCCCCTACTTATGTTGTATGTTTAGTTTAAAAATTCTGCACCTTAGTTTAGCTTCATGTTTGTACGCGTCACCCTGTATTTTGTTTTTGTTCTGTGTAGCACCTCTGGTCCAGGAGGAACGTTGTTTCATCTCACCATGTACTGCATCAGCTACAGGTGCATCTCAATAAATTAGAATGTCGTGGAAAAGTTCATTTATTTCAGTAATTCAACTCAAATTGTGAAACTTGTGTATTAAATAAATTCAATGCACACAGACTGAAGTAGTTTAAGTCTTTGGTTCTTTTAATTGTGATGATTTTGGCTCACATTTAACAAAAACCCACCAATTCACTCTCTCAGCAAATTAGACTATGGTGACATGCCAATCAGCTAATCAACTCAAAACACCTGCAAAGGTTTCCTGAGCCTTCAGAATGGTCTCTCAGTTTGGTTCACTAGGCTACACAATCATGGGGAAGATTGCTGATCTGACAGTTGTCCAGAAGACAATCATTGACACCCTTCACAAGGAGGGTAAGCCACAAACATTCATTGCCAAAGAAGCTGGCTGTTCACAGAGTGCTGTATCCAAGCATGTTAACAGAAAGTTGAGTGGAAGGAAAAAGTGTGGAAGAAAAAGATGCACAACCAACAGAGAGAACCGCAGCCTTATGAGGATTGTCAAGCAAAATTCATTCAAGAATTTGAGTGAACTTCACAAGGAATGGACTGAGGCTGGGGTCAAGGCATCAAGAGCCACCACACACAGACGTGTCAAGGAATTTAGCTACAGTTGTCGTATTCCTCTTTTTAAGCCACTCCTGAAATACAGACAACGTCAGAGGCGTCTTACCTGGGCTAAGGAGAAGAAGAACTGGACTGTTGCCCAGTGGTCCAAAGTCCTCTTTTCAGATGAGAGCAAGTTTTGTATTTCATTTGGAAACCAAGGTCCTAGAGTCTGGAGGAAGGGTGGAGAAGCTCATAGCCCAAGTTGCTTGAAGTCCAGTGTTAAGTTTCCACAGTCTGTGATGATTTGGGGTGCAATGTCATCTGCTGGTGTTGGTCCTTTGTGTTTTTTGAAAACCAAAGTCACTGCACCCGTTTACCAAGAAATGTTGGAGCACTTCATGCTTCCTTCTGCTGACCAGCTTTTTGAGGATGCTGATTTCATTTTCCAGCAGGATTTGGCACTGCCCACACTGCCAAAAGCACCAAAAGTTGGTTAAATGACCATGGTGTTGGTGTGCTTGACTGGCCAGCAAACTCACCAGACCTGAACCCCATAGAGAATCTATGGGGTATTGTCAAGAGGAAAATGAGAAACAAGAGACCAAAAAATGCAGATGAGCTGAAGGCCACTGTCAAAGAAACCTGGGCTTCCATACCACTTCAGTAGTGCCACAAACTGATCACCTCCATGCCACGCCGAATTGAGGCAGTAATTAAAGCAAAAGGAGCCCCTACCAAGTATTGAGTACATGTACAGTAAATGAACATACTTTCCAGAAGGCCAACAATTCACTAAAAATGTTTTTTTTTATTGGTCTTATGAAGTATTCTAATTTGTTGAGAGAGTGAATTGGTGGGTTTTTGTTAAATGTGAGCCAAAATCATCACAATTAAAAGAACCAAAGACTTAAACTACTTCAGTCTGTGTGCATTGAATTTATTTAATACACGAGTTTCACAATTTGAGTTGAATTACTGAAATAAATGAACTTTTCCACGACATTATAATTTATTGAGATGCACCTGTATATATGGTTGAAGTGACAAAGCTTCTTTGACTTGACTTTGAAGTGAGGTTCTCCACCAGGTGAGCACCAAAGAATTTGGTGTTTTTCTTGATGATCTCCACAGAGGACATCTCAGATATCTACTGCTCAGTTTAGGGGAGGAAAGAGGAACGCTGGAAAGTAACTTTTGATGGTCTTCACACTTGAGCTATTTGGACTGGGTTTGGGTAGCTGTTAGATGGACAGACCAAGCTAACAAGCCCTGTGCTCTCCTGACATCAACAACCATCTCAATCGTCACTCAAGTCTCCACCAGTCAATAGACCATTTCAGCATGACATCTTCATGTTAAAACTAGAATGAAGTTCCTGTACTTTTTGAGCATGTAGTACACAGATACAGGAGGGAAATGATTTATAATCACAGGCTTCGGTGGCACAAGGATGATGATCCCTTTTGAGTCTCAAGGTTTCTTCCTCATATTGTGTCAAGGAGTTTTTCCTCATCACCAACACCTCTGGCTTGATCATTAGGGATACATATCATGTTAAACATATATTATAGCCTGAATTTATACAATTTGTGACAATGTCTGTTGTTACAAGCACAATACAAATAAAGTTGAATCTCTCTCTCTCTCTCTCTCTCTCTCTCTCTCTCTCTCTCTCTCTCTCTCTCTGCGTCTGTCTGTCTGTCTCTCAATTCAATTCAATTCAATTCAAGGAGCTTTACTGGCATGACAAATTGTACATGTATTGCCAAAGCATTTAAAAGCATTGAAAATTACAAAATCAACAAACAAATAAATAAATATCAAAATGAAAGTCTAAAATGTATAGTTATGAGTGACATGTGCATGTGTGTGTGTGAGAGTGAGTGCGTGTGCATGTGTGTGCGCGCTTATTTGTATGAGTGCGTGCTTGTGTGTGTGTGTGTGTGTGTGTGTGTGAGTTCATGAACGCGTCACTGATTGGCTGACTCCTCCCTCTTGTTGTGGCACGTTTGGATGTACTGAGCTGCCAAGGAAATACAGTCTCTTTTCTCCCAGTAAATACTGGAGTTTTGTGTTGTTCTCCAGTTTGATGAAGTCAGGACAAAACATCTCAAATTTGGGAAAGAATTGTTTTCGAATTTCCTGATAGTTTGGACAGGATGTGAGGAAGTGGAGCTCTGTCTCTACCTCTCCTTGGTTACAGCACAGGCAGAACCTGCTCTCTCTGCGCAGCGGCTCTGTCTGTACCTACCCCCCTCTATAGCCAGGCTGTGGTCACTGAGTCTGTATCTGCCCCTCTCTATAGCCAGGCTGTGGTCACTGAGTCTGTATCTGCCCCTCTCTATAGCCAGGCTGTGGTCACTGAGTCTGTATCTGCCCCTCTCTATAGCCAGGCTGTGGTCACTGAGTCTGTATCTGCCCCTCTCTATAGCCAGGCTGTGGTCACTGAGTCTGTATCTGCCCCTCTCTATAGCCAGGCTGTGGTCACTGAGTCTGTATCTGCCCCTCTCTATAGCCAGGCTGTGGTCACTGAGTCTGTACCTACCCCTCTCTATAGCCAGGCTGTGATCACTGAGTCTGTACCTACCCCTCTCTATAGCCAGGCTGTGGTCACTGAGTCTGTATCTGCCCCCTCTATAGCCAGGCTGTGGTCACTGAGTCTGTATCTGCCCCTCTCTATAGCCAGGCTGTGGTCACTGAGTCTGTACCTACCCCTCTCTATAGCCAGGCTGTGGTCACTGAGTCTGTATCTGCCCCTCTCTATAGCCAGGCTGTGGTCACTGAGTCTGTATCTGCCCCCCTCTATAGCCAGGCTGTGGTCAATGAGTCTGTATCTGCCTCTCTCTATAGCCAGGCTGTGGTCACTGAGTCTGTACCTACCCCTCTCTATAGCCAGGCTATGGTCACTGAGTCTGTATCTGCCTCTCTCTATAGCCAGGCTGTGGTCACTGAGTCTGTATCTGCCCCTCTCTATAGCCAGGCTGTGGTCACTGAGTCTGTACCTGCCCCTCTCTATAGCCAGGCTGTGGTCACTGAGTCTGTATCTGCCCCCTCTATAGCCAGGCTGTGGTCACTGAGTCTGTATCTGCCCACTCTATAGCCAGGCTGTGGTCACTGAGTCTGTACCTACCCCTCTCTATAGCCAGGCTATGGTCACTGAGTCTGTATCTGCCCCTCTCTATAGCCAGGCTGTGGTCACTGAGTCTGTATCTGCCCCCCTCTATAGCCAGGCTGTGGTCAATGAGTCTGTATCTGCCTCTCTCTATAGCCAGGCTATGGTCACTGAGTCTGTATCTGCCCCTCTCTATAGCCAGGCTGTGGTCACTGAGTCTGTATCTGGTTATAGTTTTCCTCAGTGTGTTTTCTCTGATTGTACTCTCAGGTACTCTGCTATTGTGTATTCTCTGTTTAGCGCCAAATAACATTGTAGCTTACTTTGTTTTTGTGTTGTTTCAGTCCATTAAGTTAGATAATATTCTTTCTGTGTGTTAATCATTTGGGTTGGGCCGGATTCTGTGGATGAGGTGGTCAGTGTTAGTTGGATTAGTTTGTTTGTGGAGCCTCAGGACCAGCTGAATAAAGGGGCTTTTTTCGATGTTCGCTTCATGGTTCTTCTCTCTCTCTCTCTCTCTCTCTCTCTCTCTCTCTCTCTCTCTCTCTCTCTCTCTCTCTCTCTCTCCCTCCTTGTGTCTCTCTGTCTGTTTTTCTCTCTCTCTCTAATCTGATTGCTTACTAAATCATTGAGACAAGCAACATATTTGATACTGTGTGAGAGTGTGTGTGAGTGTGTGAGTGTGATAGTGTGTGTGTGAGTGTGTGTGTGTGTGAGTGTGTGTGCTTGAGTTCCCTGTTGCAGTACTGACCTTGTGAGACATAGAAGCAGCCAGCAGTGGTGATGAGTCACCGTATACAGAAAAGTATGCATCTAAACATCCTGTACATCTGAGACGCCATGCTGACGAAGTGTTATTTAGACGTACAGCTTGATATTTTCCTGACCAAACACTGCACCTAATGACCTTTCACGTGCCAGTGACGTCAGCTGCAGTTAAACAGGGAATCAGTACTAATTTCATGTTTTCAGTGGTGTATGACTGTAACTAGTCTCTGTGACTCATTTCAGGATGTTCACACACACTCTGTGGAAGGTTAAATGGACAAGTGACTTAAACCTGTGGCTGAATTGTTGACAGCTGACAACACTGTGCTCATTAGAGTCTTCACTCAATGAGACTCAGGCAGATAATCAGATTTATAATGCATAGGAAATAAAACATGGCATGATGTTGGATTGAGTATGGAATAAAACAACATATGAAAATATATGAAAATAATGCACTCTGGGGGTGGTGTGATACGGAACATGGTGCGAGACGAGTACTGCTACCCCCAACCCCAACCCCAACCCCAACCTGCTGAAGTGTATTATTTTGGTATAACAGCACTGTCTCTAGGGGTTATGCCTCTGTCTCTCTCTCTCTCTCTCTCTCTCTCTCTCTCTCTCTCTGCATCTCTCTCACTCTTTCTCTGTCTGTCTCTGTCGCCTTCTCTCTCTGTCTCTTTGTCTCTCTCCATCTGCATCTCTCTCTCTCACATACTATCTCTCTCTCTCTCTCACACACACACACACACACACACATCACATCAATAACTAAGAATTCATTTTTTAAACAACTTGATTTTTTAATGCTAATAGTCTCGGATTATATGGCACATCCACCGTACAAGTCCCTGCCTATGAGCTGTTACTATAGCAACAATAAATCAATACAATATTAGAATAAGTGCATTATTATTATTATTATTATTCGATTATTTGGTAAAGCCAGGAGTGTCTGTACTGTTTTACGAAATACTATACTGTTGTATAAGGAAAGTAAATCAGTGCTGGTGGACTGTAGTAAAGAAGCTGCACCAGGAATTCCACTCGAGCATTAACATGAAGTCTATGTTGTTGAAGTTATCACCTGTTCACTGATGGAGACCTGAGACCAGGAATAGATCAGACTGAGTGGTTAAGGTGTTGGATTACAGATCTGAAGGTTGTGAGTTTGAATCCCACCGAGCTGCCACTGCTGTTCCCCTGAGCAACACTTGTTGTGTAAATGACTTGCTCTGGATAAGGGTGCTGGAAATGTAAATGAGTCAAGACAGTTTCCTAAGGAGGTTGAAACCCAATGATAATTCCAAAGAGAAAGTAACAGGAGGTTCCCACAGTTTACCTGTCAATCCCTTAAAACAGATTACATCAGGTGACCTTGATGAAATGACAGAGGATGACCTCGATCACGGCAGAGACGATTCCGTCAGACCAATTTGCATGTTCATGTCTAATGAGTCTTCTCATTAGAATTACAAACAAAAGCCCAAGTGAGTGAAGAGATGAAAATGTTAATAAGAACTACCTCCCTGTGCTCTCGTTATGGTAAGAGGTGCCCTTTTAGACAATGGTCGCCGTAATTGTGCCTCATTGCCGAGCTGCTTGGTATTACATTTGCTTCTGATTATGCTAATTTTTCACCTTTTTTTTTAATTCTTTTTGTCCTAAATGACATGCTTGTACTGTTGTGTTTATTCTCAGTCATAATGATGAGATTTCAGTCATCATGTGCTGGTTCCTGGATAGAGTTTTTATTAAAGCCGGGAAGGTAGCCTTTAAAGGCAGATCATCAGAGCTGTAAATTCGGCTTTCTAAAACGCACAGGATTATTTAATCCTGGATTTTAAAATCCTGATCTGAAACTAGACGCGCTCCTTCGTATTTGGGACAAATTGCTGGACCTTAAAAACCTCCAGAAAATCAGGAAGAATTTCATGAAAACTTTAATTTCATGAAAATCTTAAAGCTATCATGCAAAAATGTGATAAATAAATATTTTTTATAATATACAGCACCTCTTTATTAAATCTCATCAGAAATATCAGCAGCTGCCGAAGCCTGGGTATGAGTAATGAGGACAAAAACACTTCGTCGTTATTTTTACTTTTATGAAACTGATGCTGCATTTGTTGATTTATTTATTGGGTCTTTGGTGAAGGAAAATTTGTCGAGATGCAGCCAAAAAAATCTAGTGTCCTCTGATGATCCAAAAATAAAGACATATTTTCAATTAGCCTGATTTTATACCTGCCATTTTTTTTCTTCAAGCACCACTGCATATTTTTTTTTTTAAACTTGTGGAGCTTCCACAATTGGAAAAAAAGTGATAGGTTTCAGAGAAGTGGTGCGTTTTCAACCTATGAATGGCAAGCAATTGAAAAACAACAACAACATGTGATTGCGTAAATATTCACCCCTGTAGCTATGACATCCCATAATGAGTTCATTCGCCACGGTTACACTGTTTAATGTTTAGTGTGTTAATGAAAATGTACATAATTTGCATCTGTAGCAGCTGAGTTTAACAGTTTCTCCAGGATTGTGCTATCTCAGAAATTCAAGCAGACTTGAATTTGATATTTGGAGACGATATCCGCTTGGAATTTTCCAGAATTTCCGTGGATTCCCTGCAGATTTGTCATGTCACATTATCCTGACACGCATTTAGCCAAAGCCCTCTCCAAATCATGAGTATAGCTCTCACAGAAAGTAATTACATATGTGTTTTCACTGGTAGGAGTTTAACAGAAGAATCCTCTAATTGCAGATTCACTAATTCAAGTAGTTTACCCATAGAAAAGTGCAAAAATCTCTGAAGTGTGTAGCACACAAAATTTGGGAAAAACTGCAGCAAAATCAAGCAGTTGTTGTTACTCCCTGTCCGGGGTTGCCACAGCGGATCAATTTGGTCCGGATGTTTCAGCTTGGCACAGGTTTTACGCCGGATGCCCTTCCTGATGCAACCCTCCCATTTAATCCAGGCTTGGGACCAGCACTGAGATTTAACTCTTCAGTGGCTGGGTTAGCGCTCTGCCTGAGAATCGAACCCTGGACACTGTCACTGGACAGTCATCAGGAGGCTCAGCAAAACCAAGCAGTAAAATGTGAAATCCTGCAATGAATAATAAATTGAGTTCCTGAAATTTATATATGCATTTGGCTACATAAATCCTTTATAATAAAAGGTGCTACATGACCTTAAAAAGGTGCCAGTAAACATAACTTCAGTTTTAGAAACATACTGGTTTTGGGTCACAGACTAGAATAATTCTGATTGATCAAAAATCTAATCTAAACTCATGTAAATCTGATGATTCCTTTTGCATTTTATTGACAAATTTCTTAGAATTTAACCTGGACCTTACCTCTGTAGTGGATGAGTTTATTACAGTTAGATAGATAGAATAGTGTGCAAAAAGCCTTCTCTAGGTTTGATCGAGAAATGAGTGAAATAACAATAAAGAAAGATGGATGGACAGATGTAATACCACTAATAATAATTGACTATTCGATTTCTGTGCTCTTAATTTTTTAGAAGAAAAGAAAGCAAGCCAGCCAGTCAGCCAGACAGACAGACGTAAGGATGAAAGGAAGGATTCAGTAATTGTCAAAAATGAAGAATGGAAAGAAAGAAAGAAAGAAAGAAAGAAAGAAAGAAAGAAAGAAAGGCAAGCAAAAACAGAAAGAAAGAAAAAAATCATATTGGTCAGCTTCTATGTCATTTTGCTGCAACTAAGTTGACACATGACCACAAGAGGGCTCTCTTTAACCATGCCATTTTTTTTGCAGCTAGAGACGTTTATGTAAAGGATGAGAAAACAACACACACACACACACACACACACACACACACACACACACACACACACACACACACACACACACACACAGTGAGGTTCTCATGGCCCTGATGACATGACGCTTCATAGCTTGTTTATCTCTGCAACTTGATAAATTCTTGTTCTTGTTCATCAAACTTAAATGAACACTCTTTAGTGTTTCCTCTTTCTTTAAAAAAAAATCCCCGAGTTCTAATCCTGATTCAGAAAAGCTGCAGTGATACAGACTCCACGTCGAGGAGCTTGGAGATGTCATGCTTTCAGAATAAAATGTATTCTACACTCTTTAGCTACATGTCTCATTTTCTAGCAGTATATTAGAAAACCTTAAACCCTCGTTTTTGTTTCAAATTGAAGTCCGATTGGTGGATATAAAAAAAAAGGATTCCTATAAATTCTGGATTAAAATAAATTTAAATAAACATTCATTCATTCATTGACTACCGCTTATCTGATCTATTCTCGGGTCACGGGGAGCCTGTGCCTCCGTAAACTCTAGTGAACAAAATTTGCATTCTGTAAGGTCCAGGCACCCCCGCCCTCGAACCCGGACCGCTGTGCTTGCCGCCTGCACGCCGTGGAAGGAGACCCAGATGCAGGATTCAAATAAGCGCTGCTTTATTAACATAAACACAAGACATGGGGAAAACTAACTAAAACACTAGGCATGACACTAATAAAACAAAACCTAACATACAGAAACAAGAAACATAAAACAATGACCAACAAGGACAGGTACACAGGGATCCCTATATATAGGGCTAAACATTAATGCTAATAGGGAACAGGTGAAACAGCGGGAACGAGAACAATAGGAAAGGCGTGGCACAAAATACAGACGATAAAGCAGGCTCCATAGAGTCACCTGCCAGCACCCTCTCAAGGCCTGGCAGGGAACTGTCCAGCAATTCCTGACAATTCAACTATTATAATGCTTAAGCTTAAGTAAAACTTCCGGAAAATCTCAACAGATTCAAACTCACAACCTTCCAACAAGTAGTCCAACACCTTAACCACATCCACCCTAATGTGTTTGTTGCTCAGCTGTATCGTATACACCGACCAGGCATAACATTATGACCACCTGCCTAATATTGTGTTGGTCCCCCTTTTGCTGCTAAAACAGCCCTGACCCGTCATGCACTGTGTATTCTGACACCTTTCTATCAGAACCAGCATTAACTTCTTCAGCAATTTGAGCAACAGTAGCTCATCTGTTGGATCGGATCACACGGGCTAGTCTTCGCTCCCCACGTGCATCAATGAGCCTTGGCCGCCCGTGACCCTGTCGCTGGTTCACCACTGTTCCTTCCTTGGACCACTTTTGATAGATACTGACCACTGCAGACCGGGAACACCCCACAAGAGCTGCAGTTTTGGAGGTACTCTGATCCAGTGGTCTAGCCATCACAATTTGTCCCTTCGTCAAACTGGCTCAGATCCTTAGGCTCGTCCATTTTTCCTGCTTCTAACACATCAACTTTGAGGACAAAATGTTCACTTGCTGCCTAATATATCCCACCCACTAACAGGTGCCATGATGAGGAGATCATCAGTCTTATTCACTTCACCTCTCACTGCTCAGAATGTTATGCCTGATCGCTGTAGTTATAAATAATAGATACAGATACAGTCGCTGTGTTGTAACTTACTGTTTATGTTTGATGGATTGATCTCCAGGCAGAATTCCTGCCTCATACCCACTTTCCCCAAGATTAGTTCTCGATCTACCTACTGAAAATGAATGGATTTGATTTTTACTCCTTGGGAGTAAAAATCATTAAACAATCAAATCCTGCTAGTAATAATCTGAGGAGATCTACTAGATGAGATGAAAAGTGTGAATGAAATGTAGAAAGAAGAGTAGAAAATGACTGTGGCCATCATATCGATTCCTTGCACAAATCTAGCTTTAATCTCTCAACATGAAGAACCTCTAGTGATTGAATTTCAACCACCGAAATGTCAGTTAGAGAGCACGCCGTCTTCCACATATAGTACACAGTTTACACACTGCCCGCTTGTACGTGATGGAATCGCTCGTGTTTGTGCTCCTTATGCAGATATAATCTCTGATTTTATTCAGATCTTTGGGGGAAAATACGGGTTATGTAACGGTTATGTAAGTATCAGTGTGCACAATGTAATACTGTGGCCTTTTCATCTTTTGTATTTAAATCACTTTAATTTGGGTTTTATATAAGCTACTTTTAAAAGAACATGGCGTTGCACTTTGTTTTTTTTTTCTGTTTTTCTTTAGGCATATGTAGTCAAGAATGAGTGACTGATTATATTGTTGATGTTGATGTTAAAAGGGATTGCTGCTGCGCTTGATATATATATTTCATAACGTTAGTCATGATGGGCGACACTCAGACTGATCAGTGTGTCACCCGAACATAAAGTGCTAACTGGTAATTTAGCACGCCGACACACTGAAGTGTTTTAAACCGGGCTAAGTGATGAAAAGGGATGAATTCACACTCCTGCATGTTTTTCTGAAATAAAACTCTGTTGTTTAAGAGATGGGGGGCATGGTGGCTTGTTGGTTAGCACGTTTGCCTCACACCTCCAGGGTTGGGGGTTCGATTGCCGCCTCCGCCATGTGTGTATGGACTTTGCATGTTCTCCCCGTGCCTCTGGGTTTTCCTTCGGGTACTCTGGTTTCCTCCAAAGACATGCATTGTAGGTTGATTGACATCTCTAAATTGTCCGTAGTGTGTGATTGTGTGAGTGAATGAGAGTGTGTGTGTGCCCTGCGATGGGTTGGCACTCTGTCCAGGGTGTATCCTGCCTGGATGCCCAATGACGCCTGAGATAGGCACAGGCTCCCCCGTGACCCGAGAATAGATCAGATAAGCGGTAGACAATGAATGAATGTTTAAGAGATCCAGTGCATACAGAATAACACACTTAATCGAAAACTGAGTTTGGGTGATTTTTGGACAGCTTGTTGGATTTTTAGAGACTACTGGATTAGCCAGGAAGTTACCCTGATAGCTAAAAGCATAGATTATAAAGAGACAATAAATCATACAGTTCACCTAAGAAATCTTATTTTGGGATTAAGAAAAAAAATCCTAAAAATTTAAATTGGAAACTTTTTAGAAATGAGAAACCTTCTAACTGGAATCTTTAAAAGGTTTCCCCACATTTCCAAACCTGAAGAACCTGCTGGAACCGCTAAATGAAACCTTGTTTGCGTCTTATCTTACGTTTGGCCTTTATTACGAATTTAAGACAGATTCTCCGACACCTGGTCAGGTGCCTCTAAAAGTGGAACATGAGCTTTTGACGTGATAGTGACGCATGACGAGAGGAAGAACATGTCACCGAGAGACTCTCCTGATTACACTGACACTATATAATATGAGCTCCTCAATTAGACGGCTATTTTTACGCCTCAAGACGTGAGATATTACCTGCCCTAATGTGTCATATTTTATTCACGACCTACATCATCTCTGATAGATAGCAAGCTGGAGCGGCTCCGAAGCTTCGATATCAGAGCGGATGTCATTAATCAGAGGTCATTTGGAATTACGCGGTATATTTAGACAATTATATTCTAGATGGTTTCATCTGGTCTTCATCACCAGTCGGAATTGGGAGGAGGAAGAGGGGAGGAGGAGGGAGGGAGGGAGGTGTTAAACAGTGGGGAGTGGGTTGTTAATAACATTTTATATCCCCACAAGTCTGTACTAGAGATGGCTGATTATAGTAATAATGTTATGGTGATTGCAATATGGGCAAAGTTTAGGTTTATTCTCTTTTAATAGTTCCTTAAAAGTTAATACTTGAGCACTGTGTCCTTAGAGGAGCTTCTTGTTCCTGGTGTGTATGTGAATTAAATTTATTTGTATAGCGCTCTCAACAATGGACATTGTATTAAAGAAGCTTAAAAGAAGAATAGAAACATAGAAAGAAAAAATGATAAAGTTTAAAGTTCACATACTATTTATCTCTAACATTTATCCCCAATGAGAAGGCCTGAGGTGATGGTGGCATGGAAAAACTCCCTGAGATGATATGAGGAAGAAACCTTGAGAGGAACCAGGCTCAGAAGGGAACCCATCCTTATTTGGGTAACACTGGACAGTAAATAATGTAAATGTTGGTGATGTCCTTTCTTTAAAAGCAACAGAGAGCTCTTGAGGAACTAATAGGTCAGTGTAGTTTCTGAGTTCATTACTGACTTAACACTAATTCCTTTCTCGTGAAAGCTGACTGATGAAAGACAGCGTGATAGTCTTCAAGTGGTTCTATCCACAGCAGTCCCCTGGGTCACAGGCTGTCCATGCAGATCTATCCACAGCAGCAGTGAGCACCACCAAGCCACGAGACTCCAACCAGAGGTAGAGCGTCTGGATGAATCAGGCAGGTCCGGAAAGAAGAAGTGGTCACACTGGAAACTCAGAATACTGGGAGCTCGGGTATACCTAGACAGAGAGAAAAGAGAGAGAGAGAAAATGAATAAATGAGTGAATATCAAAAGTAGATAAGATCTTTGGTGACATATATACAGAGGCAATTTCAAGAACTTGGGGTTACCCCAAGTTACTCAGATGCCTTTATAAAGAATCAGAAATTTTTCATAGCTTTAGAAATAAAATACATTTTTGTAGTACTACATTTACATTTCTGGTATTTGGCAGACACTCTTATCCAAAGTGACGTACAAAAGTGCTTAGAACTCTCTATTGATGAATAAAAAAAACCAATAGCAGAAATGGTATTCAAAACTACTCATGATGTCACCTCATCTTTTTACAATGACACAAATTCATATAAATCTAAAAAAATATCCCACACAGAGCAAACATAAAACACTTTTCGTGAGGCGGCCATGTTTTTTTGTTTTTTTTTCTACTTTACGTGTTGAAGCACATGTGAAACACCACAGATGCACTAGAAGTCAGACAAGCCACTCTGTAACTGGGTTCAGAACTTCAGTTCAGTACAGGAACTTACTTTTTTTTTTTTTTTTTAGAATAGTATAGAATTACAGCATATTTTCTGCAGATTTGAGGTGAGGCATTTCATGTGACATCATCACAACTTTCATTCAGCCACTAATTGTACTAATAATGGTTTAATTGCTATTATTGTGTCAATATACATATGCTGTAATTATTATAAGAATTATATATAATATTATTATTATTAATAATAATAATAACAACAACAACAACAACAACAACAACAACAACAACAACAACAACAACAACAACAACAACAACAACAACAACAACAACAACAACAACAACAACAACAACAACAACAACAACAACAACAACAACAACAACAACAACAATAATAATAATAATAATAATTATAAGTGGTTAAGGCTTTGGGTTGTTGATCAGAAGATCTGGGGTTCAAGCCCCAGTTCAATTGCCCCAGCAATTGAGTAAGGTTCTTAACCCTCTCTGCTCCAGGGGTGTGGCATCATGTCTGCCCCAATTTCCTCAGCTAGGATATGTAAATAAAAGAATTCCGCTGTTATGTATGTTTGTGTCACGATTCCGGTATCCAAGGCATGAGGAAAACAGACCCAGCGTGAGGATAGACAAAAGACAGGGATTTATTTAACGTAAAATAAACAAACATGAACACATGACCGACACCAAATGTAGACGCTACATAAAGACGAGGACTAGCCCCAAACCCTGGCAAAAGGCCACTATATATATCAAACATAATTAAGGGACACATTAGGAACAGGTGAACATCAATGAGGACACATTAGGAACAAGGCGGGGCTAACACAGGCACTACAGGCACTAATCAACTACCTTTAAATGATCCTGTGCTGTAGCTACACCTCTATAAATCTGTATATAAAGTAATGCATCACATTCGCACGCATGTTGTAGTTGTGTCTCAACTTGACTATACTTGTTTGGTGTCTATTTAGATTATTTAATATCTGAAAGTACAGATTCCTTCTCTAAACCCACACAAGCTGCAAATATATAACTGCTAATATCTATTCAAATGTTCCTGGGATGCTAATGTGGATGCTAATCACTTGCAGTGTTAACACAGTTCATGTGTAACATGCGGTTATAGCCACGAACAACTTTGGAATCATCAGTATTTGAGCTTGTGATCACTCGACAATCTGCTCTTGTATCAAAGTTCAGTGTTATTGAATTGCTTTAAAAGTACAAGAAATTATATTTATAATAACTTGTGTCTGGTGATTAGCTAAGAAGCTTGAGATCTTATCATTCATGAATTCATTCATTCATGCAATCATGCAGTAATTTTACTTTTTATTAAAATGAACACACAATGAACATATGGAAAATAATAATAATAATAATAATAATAATGCGATATGCAATCGTTTCTGCTTAAACATATCGGAACATGAACATAAAGATTTGTTTTAGAACATTAATTAAACAAAAAATCTTAATTAGTGCAAAATTCTAGTTTAAGAAATGTCTAGTTACATTTGGGAAGGGGTATAAAATTTATTTTTTGGGGGAAAAAGTAATAATTTATTCTGCTAAGATGCTCTAATGGGAATGAGGTTTTGTTAGAGGACTTCCAATTTATATCAATGAAAAATTCAACATTTTTTTGAAAAGAAATCTGCATTGGTATGTGATATAGATAGATAGATAGATAGATAGATAGATAGATAGATAGATAGATAGATAGATAGATAGACTTTATTGACTGACAATGTCTACATTTCATCTAACATAAATATAACATCTTCCACATCTTCAGTAGGCTCAAATATCGTACAAATCAGACGAGAATCAGATTACAGACATTTTTGTGAAGTGAAGAGAGATTGTAGACTAAATAGGAGAAGCCAGCAGGACTCTATTTGGCAAGATAAATATAAACAAAATTGAATAAAAAGTGCGTGGACGGTTGACGTTAAGCATGGTGCGCGGCAGACAGCCTGTCACCCGGACGCCAGGGCGCTTCTTTTGCGCTCTAGTGCACTTCAGCACACACACACACACACACTTCTCCTTCTCCTTCCCTAAATGGCCTTTTATAGAGCCGCTCAGCGCTTGAAAGTGTAACCTGCAGGCCTGCTTTGAGCTTGAACTGTGTGTGAATGGACTCAGACTGAAAACAGATACACGCTGAGGTTTTTCGCCCTTTGTGTCGATCGTCACACATTTACATTTCCGGCATTTGGAAGATTATCCAGTGACACGTACACGAGTGCTTTGAAGTCTTTATCAGTGAGTGCATCCTGATACTAGCTCACTAGGTGATGGAATTTCATCAGTCTGAATACTCTGTTGAGGAGGAACTATAGCGAGAAAAGCACACAAACAACACAAGTTTTCTTTTTAGAAAGAACTTCAGACTTCGTTTGAAGACAGCAAGTGGCTTAGCTGTTCATATGACTTCATAATGCGAGAAAAACACGACAGTTTTGACCTTATGGGAACATTTCTGTGAAGAAAAGGCGAACATGTGACGATTTAGACATACAGTTTGGATGATACTAAGATTCCAGCTCTTCCTTACTAGTTTCCAGGACCAGGGAAGTTTATGATCATTAAAATACAAACAATAAAGAAGTAGTGGGTTGAGTAAAGTCTTTATACTGGTTACAGCTGCTGTGTTTGAAATGATGTTTGTTTATAATTTAATATTAAATATCATGGATGGGAAGGTACTGGAAAAATCAGAAACAGACCAAATGCAGGTACTACGTCCCTCTCTCTCTCTCTTTCTCTCTCTCTTTCTCTCGCTCTCTCTCTCACATATACACACACACACACACACACACACACACACACACACGCTACACTATACTATACTCATGACAGTCACTCTGATGATAGTGAACTTTGTGTTGTTAACAGGACACGATTGACAGTTGTGCAGCATCAGATGCAGCGGTCTAATCAACTCATAGTGTCCTTTCCCTGCTATATTTAAGGTCATCTGATATTTAATATAAAATTATATTAGATGGATTTAGTAGTTTGTTACACTTTCTTGTGTATCCTATCTTGTGTATCCCAAAAACCATGAAGGGAAGATGAGGAATAATAATTGTAAGCAGTGTAATTTAATGTAAACAGTGCCATCCTTCAATGCAATTTGTTTCATAAATCATGAAACAAAGGCCACACCTCCTTCACTGATACAGACAGACACACAGGCCATGCCTCCTTTATGAATACTGACAGACAAAACATGCCTCCTACTGACACCTCCTGACACACAGCCCACACCTCTTTCACTGATACTGACAGACGCATAGGCCACACCTTCTTCTCTGTGACTGACAGAGACACAGGCTACAGTTCTTTTCATAATATTGGCACACATATAGATTACATCCTCTTCACTCTAAGTGATAGACACACAGACCACGCCTTCTTTATTGATACTGAAAGACATATAGTCCATGCCTCCTGGCCACACCCCCTTTTGACACATTGTGACATACAGGCATATGGACATCCACACAGGCCACACCCCTTTTGATTGATACAGACATGTACACAAGCAACACCTCCTTCACTGATACTGACACACAGGCCACGCCTCCTTCACTAACACTGACACACAGGCCACACCTCCTTCACTGATACTAATATACAGGCCACACCTCCTTCACTGATACTGATACTGACACACAGGACACATCTCCTTCACTGATAGTGACACACAGGCCACACCTCCTTTACTGATGCTAACACATAGACCACACCTCCTTCACTGATACTGACAAACAGGCCACACCTCCTTCACTGATACTGACACACAGGACACATCTCCTTCACTGATAGTGACACAGAGGCCACACCTACTTTACTGATGCTAACACATAGACCACACCTCCTTCACTGATACTGACAAACAGGCCACACCTCCTTCACTGATACTGACACACAGGCCACACCTCCTTCACTGATACTGACATACAGGCCACACCTCCTTTACTGATGCTAACACATAGGCCACACCTCCTTCACTAATACTGACACACAGGACGCACCTCCTTCACTGATACTGACAAACAGGCCACACATCCTTCATTGATACTAACACATAGGCCACACCTCCTTTACTGGTACTAACACACAGGCCACACCCCCTTCACTGATACTAACACACAGGCCACACCCCCTTCACTGACACTAATACATAGGCCACACCTCCTTCACTGGTACTAACACACAGGCCACACCTCCTTAACTGATACTAACACACAGGCCACACCCCCTTCACTGATACTGACAAACAGGTCACACCCACTTTATACATCATATTATACTATAAATTATAAATAATGAGAGCTGTGCGCGGATTACAATGTGTGTTTGTGTGTGTGTGTGTGTGTGTGTGTGTGTATACACTGAAATCCACTTATATTCAACAAGTGTCTGTATGTATTTCCGACTAAGATTTTTCCGAAACGTAGAAGGTCACAGAAACTCCAAACTTCACTTCAGTAAATAAGAACAAAACTTTTTAATAACACGATATGGCTAATGTGAAGTGAAGGCTGTAAGGTTGAGTGTTTATCTAGCTGTACACTCACAACACCCACACACTGGACCAGCCGTACTGATTATTATGTCAGAATTAATTATTATGGATTTGCTTAATGGGTTATAATTGCTTTTTTGTTGATTTACATGTTGATTAAATTGTGCATTTGGTCTTTGAATAACATGATATAAATCTTTCAGTCATGCAGAATGCTTTGAATCCTCCAAGTCATCTTCATGAATTTTTGATGTCAGATCACTTTTTGATGATAGATCACTTTCTATTTTTCTAATTTTTCCTGTGAATAATTTAGGCATGTTATTGGTCTTTTAGACTTCCCGTAAGATTCTTTTTCCAGAACCAAAAAGGTGTGCTTTAAGATGCTGTTGACACCATCTTGGAAAATCTTTGTCTCTGGTGTATCGCCCTGTTCTCATGACACCAGTGATAACGAATAACTCCAGTGAATTAATGGAATGGTTGTCCATTTAAAAAGAATTTTATTACAGCCACAAAAAATTTCCGAACAGAATAAGAAAACATAATTCAAGATTTTTGTGCAATTTGCTGGTTTGTTTGAAAGGGGGGGACAAGCTGATAGAATTTTTTTTGAGCTGTCTGCAACTCCAAGCCCGAATATCAGGGAAAAGCAGTGCCAAAAGAACCACACAGAGTCGGGGTTCGAGTAGAAATGCCTTTCAGAGTTTATTGAGACAGACAGCACGAGTGTCTGTGCTCGACGAATTGTTTATTCAATCAAAGCAAAGAATTCCTTGGTCTTAAACAAAGGATATCATGGACATAAGATACGGTGATATAAAAAAAGACATCACGAAATCAGCACAGAGTGTGTCAAGATATATTCAAAATATATCAATCACACACACACATGCACACACACCACAGCATTTCACATTATAAACAGTTTAGAGAATTCTTTGAAACTTGGGGAGCAAACCGGAGTACCTAGAGGAAACCCCCAAGCCTCGGAGAGAACACGCAAACTTCACACACACTTCTCAACCCAAGAGGTGCAAATTAACTGTATTAACCCTTAAGTGGCAGTAAGTGATAGCTCAGTGGATAAGATGTTAGCTCAGAAAGTTGTGAGTTCAGATCCCAGGACTACAAAACCTGCCTCTGCTGGGCCCTTGAGCAAGGCCCTTGACCCTCAACTGCTCAGGTGTATAAAAAGTCAGATAAAATGTCACTCTACAATACATTCAAATGCAAGCCAAAATGCCCCCTATTTATGTCTGTTCTTAGGATTCTACTGTAAAAGATCACCACTAAATCATTTGAGACTATCACTATAATTTAAAATAAAGCATTATGATTTCTATTGCTATAGACTTTATATAACATGCAATTTTAAGTAATAAAAATCTGGATTTTTTATTTTTTATTATGCATGAAAAAGTCTTTCTTTGCAAAAATGTTCATGGGATTGATTTCCACAAGAGGATTGGCTTTTAGTGGACATTTATAAGACATCTGGACATATAAGGACATATACATTACTATATTGCGTATATATCATATCAGAGATGAGGAATAATGTCTTAAAGTGGATGAGCATCAGCCCAGGTAGGAGTTATAGAGTTATATAACATCTCATTTCTTTTTGGTTGCACATAATTACTCAGAGCTGAAACCAGGTGGATGGTTAAAAGCTTCCAAGTATCTCTAATATCATACACCTTTTTTTCCACTGCCAGGGGAAGAAGTATGACGAGCTGAAACTCCATTAAAGTTGCAATGTATAATCATCATCCCGAGGTCTCTAATTCGTTCCGTTTGTGGGATTAATATGCGAGTGCAATTTCACCGAAAGCCTGAAGCTCTGAAAAAAAAAAAAGAAGTTTCATATTGCTATTGCTTTCTGATTGCCTGTTGAGTTCAGGGTGTACCAGTGTGATAATGAGCCACTATATCATCCATACCATAAATACATGCCATGTTCACCTCAGTCACTTTTTCTTTCTTAATCAGGATCATTATTTTCATTTTCGAGAGATTTTCGTTAGATGGGAAATATTTAAGATTCTGCACTATTTCTAAGTCGCTGTTTACACTTAATGAGCAAATTTTTGATATTGATCTTTCTTGTGAAAATATTTATATCCCTTCTGTTGAAGCACGACATTTCGATATGGTTACTGGAGCAAAAGGAGGACATAGCAAGTGCAAGGAAATGCTGACATATATGTATTTTTAAGAGTTGACTTTTTACTCAGATTGTTGCTGATATTATGATTTGTAATGCAAATTTCAGATCGCACTTTATAAATGGCCTGAATTTGACATTTTGACCAAAAATTGTATGTGTAAGGTAGAAAATGTTTATGTGAAAACATAAGAAAGAGCGTATTCAGTGTTTGTGTATGGAGAGAGTTGGAGCGGCAGAGAGAGAGAGAGAGAGAGAGAGAGAGAGAAAGGACTGATTATTATTGCAAGAAAACGTGAGAGAGAGATGAAAATCGAGCAGAAAAATGAATGCGAGTGTGTTTAGAAACAAATGTGAGACTGCAAGAAAGAGAGCGTTAGCAAGTGTTTATCTATCTATCAGCAATATATATATATATATATATATATATATATATATATATATATATATATATATATATATATATATATATATGAGAGAGAGAGAGAAAGGGAAAGAGAGGGAGAAAGGTGTGTGGGCGGTGAGCAGCAGGTGTGTCTGAAATCGGCTTGATTAAAATTTCACTTCGCATTCGCATAAACAACTGTGTCTAATGAAGCCGTTAGAGATGAGATTGACAGAGCAAGCAAATAAACGATGTCCTCAACCAGATCAACACTGAGTGAGAGGGAAAGAGAGAGAGAGAGACCACGGGACATGAAACAGAGAGAAAAATGGACAAGATCAGCAGAGACAGAAATGAAAAAGGGTAAGGAAGAGGAGAGGAAAGAAAATTTAAGAAAGTGAGGGAAATTGGAGAGAAGGGAGGGATACGAGGAATAACTATGTTTCCTGAGCAGATCCTCAAAGTTCAAGCTTTGTATACAGGCTCTATGTGGAAGAAACTAGAAGAATAAAGCAAAGGAGAAAGGAGAGGGAGATCAAAAAAGATAGTAGGGAGAGAAAAGAAGAAGGGGAGATGGAGAACAAAAATATGACATGATAAAAAAGAAGGAAGCATGAGATGGAAAGAAAAGAGAAGACGATAAGAAATAATAAAGAATGAGAAGGGTGTGAAAGGAGTCGAGGGGATGAGGATGATCAAGATGGAAAGGAAAGAAAGAAAGAGAGGGAGAACAAAAAACTGAAAGGGAAGAAGAGAGATGAATGGGGCCAGGGGAAAGAATTGAAATGAATGGCAAGAAAGGAGAGACGTGAAGAAAGGAAAGGAGAGAAATGTGTGTCGTGGCATTGCAGATCTCGGTAAATCAGATTTCACAGTCAGCCTGTATAAACATGTCTCCCGTTACCATGGAGAACCCGAGAAACAGATCCTCCAGCAAATCTCTTGAAGGGTGAAAATAAAGCATGACGCATTCGTCTTCCAGGGAAAAAAAGATGAATGCAACACACACAGGGTTAATCCAAGGCCACTGCATCAATCCTCTGACTTAACCTTTAACAGTATTTTTAAAAATTCATATTCATATTACAGAGATGGAGTTCAGAGCATTGTGTGGGTGTTGGTACCTGATCTATTACCCAGTGAACATGGCTTGTGTTATGACTCAATCTGCATTCGCTGTGTTGTTACCTATTACCTGATCTGTAGCCTCTGTGACGTAAAATAACCAGTCTCCTGTGTCACTGCCCAGTGTGGGTCCTTTGCGTCATTACCTTATCTGGATTCTGTGTGTTGTTATCCAGTCTAGTTTTTCTGTGCTTGTTATACAGTTTGTATTCCCTGTGCCATTATCTAATCTGGTTCACTTGTGTTGTTACCCAATCTACGTTTCCTGTTTAGGTTGACCAGTGTGGGTCCTTTACCACATTACCAAGTGTGGGTTCTCTGTACATCATTATCTAATCTAGATCCCCTATGTTGTTATTCAGTCTAGGTTTACTGCGTCATTCCCCAGTCTGGGTCCCCTGTATTGTTACTCACTAATCTCGATCCCCTGTGTCATTGCCTTATGTGGGTCCTTTGTGTCATTACCAAGTCTTGGTACCCTGTGTCTTTACCTAATCTGGATCCCCTATGTTGTTATCCAATCTAAGTTTTCTGTCATTCCCTAATCTGGGTTCCCTGTGTTGTTACCCAGTTTGCATCCCCTATGTCATTATCTAATCTTGGTCGACTGTGTCTTTACCTAATCTGGATCCCCTATGTTGTTATCCAATCTAAGTTTTCTGTCATTCCCTAATCTGGGTTCCCTGTGTTGTTACCCAGTTTGCATCCCCTATGTCATTATCTAATCTTGGTCGACTGTGTCTTTACCTAATCTGGATCCCATGTGTAATTATCCAATCTAGTTTTCCTGTATCATTGCGCAATATGTTTGCTTTTTGGCACTACCCAGTCTACATCCTCTGTGTCATTACCTTACCTGTTTTCCAAGTTTCTTTTTAATTACTTAATCTAGATCCCCTATGTTGTTGTCCTATCTAGGTTTCTTGTGGTATTAGACAGTCTGGGTCCATCGTGGCATTACCTAATCTCTGTTCCATGTGTCATTATCCAATCTGGCTCTACTGTGCTTTTACCCTATCTGGATCCCATGTGGCATTACCAGGTCTATGGTTTCCTGTGTCAATACTAAATCTGTATCCTTTGTTGTATTGCTCAATCTGGGTTTCCTGTGCTACTACTGAATCAGGGTTCCCTGTGTTTCACCCAATCTCCCCTGTTGCATTACCTACTCTGGGTTCCATGACGAAGTATCTAAGTGGCTTTGGCTTGCATATGGTGTCTATATTTGTCTGTTTATATGTGTTATAAAAAGTCACACACACCTGCCATCAAGACAGTCTTTGGATGTAGGAAGAGTTGGGGCTTCATTTCTTTATTGTTAAGATTGCTACCTGATAAGGTGTTAAAATAAATAGGATATTTTACCTTGGGGCATTAGGACCTGTTTTTGTGGTACAATCATAAACCACCACAGTCAGGTTACGTTAAATTATTACTTATTTATTAATTTTTATTTTTACCACAGCTCAATGCAAACAGCTCTGAGGGTAGTGCCATCTGCAAGAGAAATTACAAATGGTCATTTCTATGATAACAGCTAATTCAAACAAAAGAAGGTTCATATAACATAATTAAACGTTTTTTATAATGGAACATGGTGGGGGGGGTCCAACATCTTAACCACTAAGCTACCACATCCCATTGTTCAGTTAAAATTTGTGGAGTTTATTTAGGTTCTACTAACTTCTATTTAGTTAGCTAAGTTTAGGTTAGGTTGATTTGTCATGGAATTTGGCCAATTAAGTTCAGTTAGGGGGGGCACGGTGGCTTGGTGGCTAGCACGATTGCCTCACACCTCCAGGGTTGTGGGTTCAATTCCCGCCTCCGCCATGTGTGGGTGGAGTTTGCATGTTCTCCCCGTGCCTCGGGGGTTTCTTCTGGGTACTCCGGTTTCCTCCCCTGGTCCAAAGACATGCATTGTAGGTTGATTGACATCTCTAAATTGTCCGTATTGTGTGAGTGAATGAGAGTGTGTGTGATGGGTTGGCACTCCGTTCAGGGTGTATCCTGCCTTGATGCCCAATGGTGCCTGAAATAGGCACAGGCTCCCCGTGACCCGAGAATAGATCGGATAAGCGGTAGACAATGAATGAATGAATGAATGAATGAATGATGAAACATTTTTTAAAAGGAGCCTCCAGTGTCAGTGCTTTCTAACAGTCAGAGGTGGCACTGTCTCAGTAAGATTTGCACTAAGGGAAAATCTTCAGGCTAGATGACTTTCAGTGCTTTTTGTCATAAAGTCATCAAAGTATATCAGTTTAAAGCTGCTTTAATGTAAGTGATGACTAACTTTTTTCAAAACATTACATGTATCCATAAATGGTTAAATATATAATGTTGTTCATTAAAAATGTAACAGCTGGCAGTATGAAAGGAATGAGGTATTTTGGAACATGCTGTTATGGGAAATCAATATTTTCAGAAAGTTAAGAGTGGCTTCACATCACATCATCTTATCATGATTATTTTTCTATCCTAGATCATAGATCAGTCCGTACAAGCTTCATAACCATGTCCATGCTTGTTGACCAGATAAACCAGCACCAGACCAGAACTCATTAGAATATATCAGCTTGAACCAGATTGGAATTCATAGCGGTCTCAGCTGTTGTTTTTAGCAAGACATATTTTGGGGGTGTGTCTCATTGTCATGTCATTTCTTCCATGTTATGACCATGTTGTCTCTCCCTGCAGGCGTTTCCCTGCACTCCAGACCCCCGGTCCGAGCTAAAGAACATACAAGGGAGGCAGTACACTGGGCCAAAGACACCAGGATTAGGTATGAGCTCTGTGAAGAATCCAAATGCCACTGGCAGAAAGCCTTGAGTGAGCGTGTAAGCATGTGAGTGTGCGAGTGTGCACCGTCTTCGCTCAGTCAGGTCCAATGACTTTATGCACAATGATTCATTGACACCAACCTTGTGGCTCTCCAGGGTTCGATCGCCTGCGCACACACCATATGTTGTTTTGAGCATAATGTCAATCACGTGAGGAGTGCACAGTTAAGTCACGTCATATGTCTTGCTGTTTTCATTTTTATTTTATACATAATGCCATGTTACATAAAGCATTTCCAAATAATGACACACCATACTTCTGAATAACTGCCATATACACACACTGTTATAAATGCATAAATAATTCAAACAAAATATTACTTTTGCTAGTCCATTTACTATCAAAATCTTGTTTCATTTGGTTATACACTTATGGTTTGAAGGAGTTTGGAGTAGACGTCAGTGTGTGAGCTTTCAGTTCAGTTTTTTTTGCAGGGTCACGTAAGCTTTGCTATGTGACCAATAGAAATGAAAGGAAGTGAGCGGTATTAAAGAAATAATGAAAATAATGAAGCCATAAAATATCTCCTAAGTGAACACTTCCACACACTCGATGCTTTTATGTCATTTCTATTCACAATTTTCCATAATTTCATGCACAGGCATTCTTCTACACCTCCATAACTTCTATACACCAATAGACATTTCCATAGTACTCACACAAAGAGACTACATACCATTTGGGTGAACAGTCTAGGAAATACGTCACTTTTTATTAGTGCCCCCCCATTTTAATTGGATAAGGACACTCCATAAGATCCACATACTGTAAGTACACACTTCCATACATCTTCACCATAATTTCCACATCGTCTTCGTAATTCTGCACAACAATATGCACATACATGCTTCCATACTTCCTCTAACAGCAACATTCGCCCATACTGTTCCACAAAAAATACACACTTCCATACTTTTTCATAGAGTTTGCACACTTCACTATAACATCCACATAAACACATATTTCCACTAAAACATTCACACACTTCAATACGTCACCATAACTGTACATATAAATATGTCCTTCTTCATAACATCTACATCAGGACATCTACAACTTCAAAGCTTCATTATGACGTCATAAATACATACTTACATGTTTCTCCAAAACATCCACATGCTCCAAATGTTCTGCATAACGTCCATGTAAAAACAAACTTATAATTTCTCCATAACGTAAACTTTCATCCATGTGTGTTTTAAACCCTCACATAAATACATAATTCTGTACTTTCCCTAACTTTCATGTTAATGCACCTTTCCTTCTTCTCCATAACGTCTACATTCTTTCCTTCTTCATTGCAGCTTCCAAACACAGGTATATATACGCACTTCCAGATTTCTCCATATCATCCACCTAAATGCCATCTTCACTATAATATCCACATAAATGCACATTTCCAATGTTGGGAAAGGACAAAGTTAGGGAGGCCAGATTAAGATGGTTTGGACATGTTCAGAGGAGGGAGAGTGAGTATATTGGTAGGAGAATGTTGGACATGGAGCTGCCAGGCAGGAGGCAAAGAGGAAGGCCAAAGAGGAGGTATATGGATGGAATTAATGAGGATATGAAGCTAGTGGGTGCAAGTGTTGAGGATGCAGAAGATAGGGATAGGTGGAGAGAGATGATTCGCTGTGGCGACCCCTGAAGGGAAAAGCCGAAAGAAGAAGAAGAAGAAGAAGAAATGCACATTTCCAACTTCCACCAAAATGTTTACATATTTCAATACTTCACCATAATGCACATATAAATATGCCCTTCCATGCTTCATAATGTCCACATATGGGTCCATTTAATGCTTTATTAAATCTTTCACATAAATACATACTCCCACATTTCTCCCTAGTTTAGAATAACATCCACAAAATACATACTTTCATATTTCTCCACCATAAAGTCTGCATAATTTCATAGTTCTGCTCAATTTCTACACTAATACACACTTCCATACTTCTCCATAATGTCTGCATTCTTCACTATAACATCCACATAAATACATGTTTAGAAATTTCACCACAATTCTTTCATACTTTGGCATAACTTACGTATAAATATGTCCTTTTATAATTCTCAATATGTCCACATACTTCATCTGTCCATTATATTTATCCATTTGTCACATATACATTACTGCACAGTGAAAATCTTTCCTGGCATATCCCATCCTTGAATGGTTGGGGGATTGAAGACCTTAGAGCACAACGGTGGCAGCTTGGCATTGCTAGGGCTTGAACCCTGAGCTTCTAATCAACAACCCACAGCCGTAACCACTTGAGCTACCACCGCCCCATACATAGCTTCTAATACATGTTTTCAAATTATTGCTTCCGAATAAATGCATTCTTCAATATTTCTTCATAACCTCAACTTACTACCAAAACCTGCACAAGATCCATTTAATTTTCTTCATAACATCAACATTTAGCTATGCTTCTGCTAAACATCCATATAAATGCACAATTCTCTCCATAAAGTCCACATTCTTTCATACTTCACTATAATATACATGTAAATATATCCTTCCATACTTCTCCAAAACATCCACATACTTCCATAGTTCTACATAACATACTTCTAAACTGAAATAACGTCAACTTTCATCCATACTTCTGCTTAACTTCTACATAAATACTTCTCCATAAAGTTCTCATTCTTTCATACTTCACTATAACATCCACATAAATACATATTTTCCAATTTCCATACGTCACCCTAACATACAGCATTCAGCTTCATCCCCCTAACATATAACATACAGCTTCATTATATCTTTCACATAAACTCATACTTCTTCAGAACATCCACATACTTCCAAAGTCCTGCATTACATCGATATAAATACATACTTCCATATTTCTCCACTATGTCCACATACTTCCATAGTTCTACATTAATACACACTTTCATACTTCTCCATAAAGTCCACATTCTTTCTGAGAGGTCAAGAGTAAAAAAAAAAAACCCTATCAGAGAAACAACTGAAAAACACTCCAGGGTTCAAAATTGTCTAATGTATGCCTTCAAATGCTATCAGAATTATCATAAATACGAGTTCCCACTCGGAAGTTGCACATAAATAACCCAATAATTACGACTGAGAAAGTCTGAGAGTACAGTTTCTGTACTGAAGGACTGGATTTGTCCGTATTTGTTTGTTGCAGTTCATATTGTTTTGTTCGTATTTATTTATGTAGATCAGCAACCATTCTATGTGGCTTGTATTTGAACAAAATTTAATTATCGCCCACAAGCTCCACTAGCTAACAGATTAATCTGTGCTATTGTGTGAAAATAAAAGTAAAATAAATAGACAAAAAAGAAACATATGATTAATCATGGTGTTGTAAACGTTTCATGTTCTTTCCGACAAAAGAGCCTGAGAATGCAATGTACTCATAATTATCACTTCAGAAGTGGGAAGTAGGATCATTCAGATTGCAGATGAAGGCAGCCTAAGTGTCCATACTTCTCCATTACTCCACACCCACACACACACACACACACTGCAGTTCTTTACCAAACGCTCCATACTTCTTCATTTGCAGATGGTCACACTCACAGGAAGTATGCAGCGTGAGCGTCTGAAAATGACGGTGCATCAAAAGCGCAGTGAAATTTGGTGGGTCACCATGGCAACCTGCTAACTGAAGCATCTCTTCTTCACAGTAGAAAGAGAGGAAGTGCAACATGGCACATAGCTGTGACATTGTGCACACACATCCGAGGCTCTAAATGCCTTTTCATACATCTGCTTTAATCCAGTGTTACACCAAAACATCGAGGTCCAAGGGTGTTCTCTACACAGACACACACACACACACACACACACACACACACACACGCACACACACATGCTTGTTCCCTCTCATGTTCTCTTACTAAAGAGATCAGAGATTAAGGGTGACCTAAACAGAAAAGAAATTGCTAATGCCACAACTACAAAAAAACTAAACAAAACAATGTTTCCATGCAACAAATTGTCATTTTAATAGACAACTTTATGCTCATAATCCAAGCAATGAACAAAAGTGCAGATTTTGCCGCTAGGAGAAAGTTAGTAAATTTAATCGATCATTTTATTTGAGAAAATTTGTATTTGAAAAAATTGTGGTTGAATAGGCTTTTGTTGTTTGACAGATTTTGTTGTTTTATGAAGAATTTCATTTATATAACAAAATTGTGATAGTGTTTTTCTTCCTGACTACTGACAAATACATAAATGTGTCTATCTATTTAAATGTCAACCTATATGTCAATCTATTTATCTTCAACTCTTCAGGGAAGGCTTTCCACAAGGTTTAGTACTGTGTTTATGGGAATTTTCGACCATTCTTCTAGAAGCACATTTGTGAGGTCAGGCACTGATGTTGGACGTCTGGACCAAACTCAGACTCCTCCATCTGATTTCCAGACAGAGAAGCGTGAGTGATCACTCTGAAGAACACGTCTGTTCTAGAGTCCAGTGGCAGCATGCTTTACATCACTGCATCCGGCGCTTTGCATTGCACTTGGTGATGTAAGGCTTGGATGCAGCTGCTCAGCCATGAAAACCCATTCCATGAAGCTCTGTACACACTGTTCTTGAGCTAATCTGAAGGCCACATGAAGTTTGGAGGTCTGTAGCTATTGACTCTGCAGAAAGTTGGCAACTTCTGTGCACCTCAGCGTGTGCTGACCCCGATCTGTGATTTTACATGGCCTACCACTTCGTGGCTGAGTTGCTGTTGCTCACAATTGCTTCCACTTTGCTGTAATACCACCAACAGTTGACCGTGGAATATTTAGTAGTGAGGAAATTTCACGAATGGACTTATTGCACAGGTGGCAACCTATCACGGTAGCATGCTTGAATTCACTGAGCTCCAGAGAGTAACGCATTCTTTCACAAATGTTTGTAAAAGCAGTCTGCATGCCTATGTGCTTGGTTTTATACACCTGTGGCCATGGAAGTGATTGGAACACCTGAATTCAATGATTTGGAGAGGTATTCCAAAACCTTTAGCAATATAGTGTATTTATCAGTCTGTCTGTAAATTTCATTCAAAGCTATATTTCATGAATTGGAAACATTTGAGCTCTGTAATGGACTGGAATCCCGTTCTGGATGTATTTCCCCCTCACCCCCAGCTTTCCCAGGATCATTTCTGGATCTGCTGCAATCCTGAACATGTTCAAGAGCAGGGCTGGGCTACATAAAGGAAAATACATCAAATTTTGCTTCACTGATTTTTTTGCTGTTAATACATGGCCTCAATTTATTTATTTATTTATTTATTTATTTATTCATTCATTCATTCATTCATTCATTGTCTGCCGCTTATCCAAACTACACTCAGGTCACGGGGAGCCTGTGCCTATCTCAGGCATCATAGGGCATCAAGGCAGGATACACCCTGGACGGAGTGCCAACCCATCGCAGGGCACACACACACTCTCATTCACTCACGCAATCACACACTACGGACAATTTGGGGATGCCAATCAACCTACCATGCATGTCTTTGGACTGGGGAGGAAACCGGAGCACCCGGAGGAAACCCCCGAGGCACGGGGAGAACATGCAAACTCCACACACACGGCGGAGATGGGAATCGAACCCCCAACCCTGGAGGTGTGAGGCAAACGTGCTAACCACTAAGCCACCGTGCCCCCCCTTATGTATTTATTTATTTATTTATTTATTTATTTATTTAATGTATGTATGTATGTATGTATGTATGTATGTATGTATGTATGTATGTATGTATGTATGTATGTATGTATGTATGTATGTATGTATGTATGTAGGTAGGTAGAACAAGAGGGGGGCACGGTGGCTTGGTGCTTAGCACGTTTGCCTCACACCTCCAGGTGTGAGGCAAACACCTGGAGGTGTTGGGGGTTCAATTCCCGCCTCCGCCATGTGTGTGGAGTTTGCATGTTCTCCCTGTGCCTTGGGGGTTTCCTCCGGGTACTCTGGTTTCCTCCCCCAGTCCAAAGACATGTGTGGTAGGTTGATGGGCATCTTTAAATTGTCTGTAGTGCGTGATTACGTGAGTGAATGAGAGTGTGTGTGTGCCCTGCGATGGGTTGGCACTCCATCCAGGGTGTATCCTGCCTTGATGCCCAATGACGCCTGAGATAGGCACAGGCTCCCCGTGACCTGAGAATAGATCGGATAAGCGGTAGACAATGAATGAATGTTGAACAACAGCACCATAATCAGTCATGAAAAATAACTGTTAAGGATAGATATTTTAGATACTCAGGGGCTGATTTCTTTCTAGCCCAGACGGTACATTCAGCTGATTTTGTGTAGAGTAGGGATCAGGTCTTTCTAAGCTAGCTTGCTTTACTAACAGCATCATCAGCAGAGATTGATTAGTATGAACATTTCTAACACATGATAGAGCTCTCACAGGAAGACAACTTTCTTGGTCATTGAGTTTTCAAAAACTATACAAACAATGTACGATCAAATGAACAACACAACATCAGATGAACAACAGAACTGAACGTTTTGTGTGGTTTGAACAAAAGACCCGACTAACTGCGAGAGCTGTTTTCCGGTGTATGGTGTTGGCTATTCGGGAGACACGCTGCATGATTACAGATTTGAAACACTTGACAAAAAAAACCCCGCAATCACGACTGGTGCTGGATGTGTGTGTATAAAAAATAGTGTATAAAATCTATAATGAGTCATGGTGCTATAAGTCTCAGCCATGATGGTTTCATAATAGTAATCATGAGTTACTGATGGGGAATGGCTTTTTTTTATTCCTCAGTTTTATTATCATGACTAGGGATCGATGATGCAATAAAACGCCTGAGAGAAAGCACTGGCACTGGAGATCCTAAAGAGCAAATTGTAAATTGAAAAGGTATTCATGGTTCTAGCTTTCAAAGAGTTCATCAGTTTAATACATTTAACTGTATTAGCTGAAAATTCTAAGATAGAGCTTCTAAACCCTGCTTTTAGAGGAAGGTTTCACACTAGATGTTAGGTTCACTGTAGTGCCAAATGTGTAGCGTGTGAAACGATGTGGACTTCATGCTTAGCAGCAGACACAATCAGAATCTGAACAGTGCTTCATCTTCATATCATGTGAAGACCTGGATATAGCTTTAACAAAACACTTAACAAATACGGCTCGGTAGCGTCAGATGGCAAAACACTGAACATCACAAATTAGAAAGCTGTGAAGATGAACATTTCTGCTCACAACGGGTTTATCCACATAGATGCGAAAGCATATTAGCTTATTAATTATTTAAAGGGGTCACATGTTGTTTTTATCCAATCAAAAAGCAGATAAGAAGAAGGTTAAGGCAGGGTTTAGGAATGTACAGTGTGAGACGTCAGATTATGAAGAGCCAGGATTAATTGGATGAAAGTATGAGCAGTGTGAAACCTCAAACAAGATAACCCAGGATTCTGTTCACCCGGGGTTTACTATGACCTAGGGTTAACTATTTCAAGTGTGAAAAAACCCTAATGTTACTCCAGCCTTGATAGAATTTGACATAATGCTTGCAGGCTGCATAGTTACATATCATACATTGACATAACACATATTGCAGAGTCACCATACATTAGGGCTGAATGTTACAGACTGTTGTGGTAGTGTTAATATCAAGTGCAATAGTCATGTTTGCACTTTGCACAAAGGCTGCTGTAGTCACGCTGTTCAGTAACATTATGCTAAGATATTTTTTCTGTTTCATAGGACACGAAAACTTGCAATTCTTCAAGCTTCTTAAAATCAGTAAAAACTGATTTTAATCTTATTAGTTTAGTTCCTGGTTTTGCACAAACTGCGCATGGAGTTTTCACATGGACTTGGACATGCGCTTCAATTCCCAACAAGAACAACAAAAACAAGCCTGTTTTATTTCTCTTTTAAGTGAATATATGGAATACATGTTCACAAGTGTAATGCATATATGATATTTTAATTTGTTATTATACTCTTCAGGGGACACAGTGGCTTAGTGGGTAGCATGTGGTTGGAGGTTTAAGTCCCGCCTCCATCTTGTGTGTGTGTGTGTGTGTGTGTGGAGATTGCATGCTCTTTGTAGGTTTCTTCCTGGTACTCCAGTTTCCTTCCCCAGTCCAAAGACAGCTGATTGGCATCTCTAAATTGTCTGAGTGTGAGTGTGTGTGTGTATGGCCAGTGTGTCTTGAGTTGCCATCCCTTATTCCCTGAGTGTAATCCCACTCAAGTAATAAAGGAATCAGAGGAACTCCAGGTTCCTCGTGACCCTGTGTAGGATAAGTGCTACAAAAACAGTCTGATTATTCCCGTCTATGGTATCTAGGAGAAAAAAATACCACACGGACATACTCCTCTGAAAATAAGAATTTGCAATTTCATTTCAAAGCATTAAATCAGTTTTCTGTGTTTTGGATGAAATATATGGAGTTAGATTAAACCCATTAAAAAGGAACCAGGATATTCAGATAGATGTCAGGTTTCAGTTTCAACAGAACATTTTGGAATAATGAGAATTCATTGAGTTAGTTTTGTGTTATTGTTAATAGACTCTGACTGACGGATGAGCAGATAAGTCAGGTTTTTCTCATCAGATCGTGGATAACATGACATTGAACCCTCTCGCTACTGTCCTCTCACTGTCTCACTGTGTGTGTCTGTTTTATCATACCCCCAGGTATTGTCTTCTTACACACATCCCCTCTATGACTCACTCAAATGACTGGTATTTCCATTGCTAATATGAAAGCTTTGAAATTGGGATAATTGGGCTAAGCAGCGTTCAAGGACCATCAAGCAGAATCTTTCATCCGTTTATAACCTCGACTGTTTTTGACGAAGCCAAGGTGGACGTCCTTGCGTGTGGATTCTGTGACTAATTGCGCTAGCTGAAGTGATTTGTACGTCAGGACAGACCGCTACGGCCTTCACCTGCAATGACGTCATCGATTTCAAGACTTTCTTTTTTTTTTTTTATGCTTGTCTTTGGATAATGAGAGGAAAAGAAAAGGGAGAGAGGAGAATACTAAGGAAATGAGCAAAACATTTGTGTTAGAGAGAGAGAGAGAGAGAGAGAGAGAGAGAGAGAGAGAGAGAGAACAGGAAATGGGCTGAAAGGAAAATCAAAGAAAAGAGAAGACAAGTGAGATAACATGATAGCATGACAAAGAGAAATTATGAAAAAAGAAGAATCAGAGACTGATAGTGAAAGAGAGAAAAAATGAGCGTTACATATTGATGAAGCGAGAGAGAGAGAAATAGAGACATGCTAATGTCTTTGTTCTTGTCCTGGACAGAGTCTGACTGCTGTGTTATGAGCAGAATTACATTAGTGCCATGCTAATTAAAGACAGCGCAGGCTGAATTAGCTGAGCTGTGTTCTGTAGCTGATCTTTACCACTCTGCTGTTCCTTCCTCAGTCCTCTGAGTACTTCATATCCTCAGAACATGCTCCTCACTAATGTGTACCACATGTGAAAGACTGTGAAATATTTCTTTTTGTACATTGTGTACTCATTGTGTGAGGCTTGACGATTAATAATGACATCACACATCAGTCGCCACTGAGATCCCTGGAGCGTTTAATTAGAGCCTGGTTTCATGCAATAACAATTAGTGCAGTTAAGATAAAGCTTTTTTTGTTTGATTTCTGTTTGATTTTTCCCCATTATGGCCTCAGATTCTTGATGTTGACCACCAGCACCGGCATCTCCCGCTGTTGTAGCTATTCTACCTCAAAGTTTGATGTGCTGTGGTTTCTGACATGCTTTTCTGTTTACCACAGATGTAAAGAGTGATTATTTGAGTTAGCATAGCCTTCCTGTCAGCTCAAAGCAGCTAAGCCATTCTCCTTCCCTCTCTCATCAACGAAAGGTTTCTTCCCACTTACATTCAACACCATTGTGTTTAAACGCTGTTGAAAATCCCAGGAAATCAGCTATTTCTGAAAAACTTAAACTATCCCATATGGAACCTAAAACCATGCCACAGTTAAAGCCACTGAGATTATTTGTCTAAACTCTGATGTTTGGTGTGATCTGGCCCGTTTTTTATCCATCTGCCGCATGATTGGCTGATTTGGAAAATTACACAAATCAGCAGGTGTTTCTAATAAATTGGCCAGGGAAAAAATTGCATTACAATTGAATCTACAGCCTCTGGCGCACCTCAGACTCTTTCTTTACTAGCAGTGTGACCGTTTTTTTTTGTTTGCACTCTGAGAAAATGCTTAGCGCTGTCAGTCAGCCGCTCTGAAGTGGAGTCCATTGTTCCTCTGAGACCTGATCGATAACTAATGAGCTGGAGAAAATAATCTGTTGCTATTTGTTCGCTTGAACTAGCAGTCTGTGAACTAGCGTTTCAGTATATGACCTGCAGTTTTAGTGACTAACTTACAAGCTAGCATTTCAGGAAATATACGTTAGATTAACCTGCCGTTACAATACATTAGCTAACATATGAACTACAAATTTAGGTCAATTCGATAACAATAAGAACTAGCGTTTCAGCAAACAAGCTAACATTGATTAGTACTTCAGTAAATATAAACTAGCATTTCTGTAAACAAGCTAACATATGAACTAGCATTTTTGTAAACAAGCTAAATATAAACTAGCATTTCTGTAAACAAGCTAACATATGAACTAGAATTTCTGCAAACAAGCTAAATATAAACTAGCATTTCTGTAAACAAGCTAAATATAAACAAGCATTTTTGTAAACAAGCTAACATATGAACTTGCATTTCTGCAAACAAGCTAAATATAAACTAGTATTTCTGTAAACAAGCTAACATATGGATTAGTATTTCTGTAAACAAGCAAAAATTTGAACTAGCATTTCCATTAACAAGCTAACATATGAACTAGAATTTCTGCAAACAAGCTAGCATATGAACTAGCATTTCCTTAAACAAGCTAAATATGAACTAGCATTTCCGTAAACAAGGTAAATATGAACTAGTATTTCCATAAACAAACTAAATATGAACTAACATTTCTGAAACAAACTGACATATGAACTAGCATTTCAGTAAACAAGCTAAATATGTACTAGCATTTCTGTAAACAAGCTAAATATGAACTAGCATTTCCATAAACAATCTGACATATGAACTAGCATTTCTGTAAACAAGGTAAATATGAACTAGTATTTCTGTAAAGAAGTGAACTAGCATTTCAGTAAATTATGAATTAGTACTTCAGTAAATATAAACTAGCATTGCAGTAAATAACCTAATATATAAACTAGCGTTTCATAAAATTTTGTAAATACTAACGTCTGAACTACTATTTTATGTTTCAGTAAAGAAGTTAACAAGCTAACATGTGAACTAGCATTTCCGTAAACAAGCTAACATATGAACTAGCATTGCCGTAAACAGGCTTACATACAGTATGAACTAGCATTTTTTTTTTTTATAAACAAGCTAATATGAACTAGCATTTCAGTAAACAAGCTAACATATGAACTAGCAATTCTGTAAACAAGCTAACATAAGTACTAGCATTTCTGTAAACAAGCTAAATATGAACAAGCATTTCAGTAAAGAAGTGAACTAACATTTCAGTAAATTAACATATGAATTTGTACTTCAGTAAATATAAACTAGCATTGCAATAAACAACCTAACATATAAACTAGTGTTTCAGTAAATTCAGTAAAAGCTAACATCTGAACTACTATTTTATGTTTCAGTAAAGAAGTTAACAAGCCAACATATGAACTAGCATTTCTGTAAACAAGCTAGCATATGAACTAGCATTTCAGTAATCAAATGAATTAGTATTTCAGTTAATGAGCTAATATATGAACTAGTATTTCATTAGACAAGCTACAACACTTGAACGAACATTTCATTAGAGGAACTAACATTTTTATTAGCACTTCTGTAAACATGGTACCTGAACAAGCTAACATATGAACTAGCATGTTATTTAAATGTTAAATTTTTAAACAACCGTTTTAAATAAAGTTTTTATTTTTCTTATCTTTATAGATATCCAGAAATTGAATCTAGCCATGGGGGTCACAGTCCAGTGACTTCTGTGCCGGTCCCAAGCCCGGATAAATAGAGAGGGTTGCGTCAGGAAGGGCATCCGGCGTAAAACATTGCCAAACTTCATCATGTGATTCATCAGTAATCTGAATTTCATACCGGATCGGTCGAGGCTCGGGTCAACAACGACCGCCATCGGCGCCGTTGACCTACAGGGCGCCAGTGGAAATTGGGCTACTCTTGGTCGAAGAAGTAGAGGAGGGAGGAGAGTGCACAGACAGAGAGAGAAGAGGAAAGGTAAGAGTGTAGGACTGAGAATAGGAACTCTGAATGTTGGTACTATAACAGGGAAAGGTAGAGAGCTGGCTGATATGGAGCAGGAGACCAGGTGGAAGAGTAGCAAGGCTCGTAGTATAGGAGCAGGATTCAAGCTGTTTTATTATGGTGTGGATAGTAAGAGAAATGGGGTAGGTGTGGTCCTGAAGGAGGAGTTTGTGAGGAATGTCCTGGAGGTGAAGAGAGTGTCAGACAGGGTGATGAGTCTGAAGTTAGAGATTGAAGGGGTGATGTTGAATGTTGTTAGTGGTTATGCCCCACAGGTAGGTTGTGAGTTGGAGGAGAAAGAGAGATTCTGGAGTGAATTAGATGAGGTGATGGAGAGTATTCCCACGGGTGAGAGAGTGGTGATAGGAGCGGATTTTAATGTACATGTTGGTGAGGGGAACACAGGTGATGAGGAGGTGATGGGCAAGTTTGGAGTTATGGAAAGGAACCTTGAAGGACAGATGGTAGTGGACTTTGCTAAATGGATGGACATGGCTGTGGTTAACACTTATTTTCAGAAGAGGGAGGAGCATAGAGTGACTTACAAGAGTGGAGGTAGGAGCAAACATGTAGACTACATCCTATGTAGAAGAGGCAATCTGAAAGAGATTAGTGACTGTAAAGTGGTAGTGGGAGAGAGTGTAGCCAGACAGCATAGGATGGTGGTGTGTAGGATGACTTTGATGGTCTGTAAGAAGAAGAGGTCAAAGATAGAGATAGAGAAGAAAACCAAGTGGTGGAAGCTGAAAAAGGAGGAATGTTGTGAGGAATTTAGACAGAAGTTGAGGCAGGCTCTGGGTGGTCAGGTAGTGCTGCCAGATGACTGGGAAACTACAGCAGAAGTGATCAGGGAGACAGGGAGAAAGGTGCTGGGTGTGTCATCTGGAAGAAGATAAGGAGACTTGGTGGTAGAATGAGGAAGTTCAGGATAGTATCCAGAGGAAGAGGTTAGCCAAGAAGAAGTGGGACATGGACAGGACTGAAGAGAATAGACAGGAATACAAGGAGTTACAGCGCAGAGTGAAGAGGGAGGTGTCTAAGGCCAAGCAGAAGGCATATGATGAGTTGTACACTAGGTTAGACACTAGGACAGAAGGACTTGTACAGGTTAGCTAGGGAGAGGGATCGAGATGGGAAGGATGTGCAGCAAGTTAGAGTCATTAAGGATAGAGATGGAAGGGTGCTCACAAGTGAGGAGAGTGTACAGAGGAGATGGAAGGAGTACTTTGAAGAGCTGATGAATGAGGAAAATGAGAGGGAAAAAAGAGTAGAAGGAGTGAACTCTGTGGAACAGAAAGTAGATAAGATTAGAAAGGATGAAGTCAGGAAGGCTTTGAAGAGAATGAAAGTGGAAAGGCGGTTGGTCCTGACAACATCCCGGTGGAGGTCTGGAAGTGTCTGGGAGAGGCAGCAGTGGAATTTTTAACTAGTTTGTTTAACAAGGTTTTAGAGAGTGAGAGGATGCCTGAGGAATGGAGAAGAAGTGTGTTAGTGCCGATCTTTAAGAATAAGGGTGATGTGCAGAGTTGCAGCCACTATAGGGGGATAAAATTGATGAGCCATACAATGAAGCTATGGGAAAGAGTAGTGGAAGCTAGGTTAAGGAAGGTAGTGGAAATTTGTGAGCAGCAGTATGGCTTCATGCCCAGAAAGAGCACAACAGATGCAATTTTTGCTCTGAGAATTTTGATGGAGAAGTATAGGGATGGTCAGGGAGCACTGTGTGTTTGTAGACTTGGAGAAAGCGTATGACAGGGTGCCAAGAGAAGAGCTGTGGTACTGTATGAGGAAGTCAGGAGTAGCAGAGAAGTATGTCAGAGTGGTGCAGGACATGTATGAGAGGAGCAGGACAGTGGTGAGGTGTGCTGTAGGTCAGACAGAGGAGTTCAAAGTGGAGGTGGGGCTGCATCAGGGATCGGCTCTGAGCCCCTTCCTGTTTGCTATAGTGATGGACCAGTTGTCAGAGGAGGTCAGACAGGAGTCTCCTTGGACAATAATGTTTTCAGATGACATTGTGATCTGTAGTGAGAGCAGGGAGCAGGTGGAGGAAAACCTGGAGAGGTGGAGGTTTGCGCTGGAGAGAAGAGGAATGAAAGTGAGCCGTAGTAAGACTGAGTACATGTGTGTGAATGAAAGGGAGGGAAGTGGAACAGTAAGGTTACAGGGTGAAGAAGGTACAGGAGTTTAATTACTTGGTGTCAACAGTCCAGAGTAATGGAGAGTGTGGGAAAGAGGTAAAGAAGCGAGTGCAGGCAGGTTGGAATGGCTGGAGAAAGGTGATGTGAGGAGTTCTGTGTGATAGGAAAATATCAGCGAGAATCAAGGGGAAGGTGTACAGGACAGTGGTGAGACCGGCCATGCTGTATGATTTAGAGACAGTGTCACTGAGGAAGAGACAGGAGGCAGAGCTAGAGGTAGCAGAGCTGAAGATGTTGAGGTTCTCTTTGGGAGTGACAAGGTTGAACAGGATTAGGAATGAGTACATCAGAGGAACAGCTCATGTTGGACGTTTGGGGGACAAAGTTAGGGAGACCAGATTAAGATGGTTTGGACATGTTCAGAGGAGGGAGAGTGAGTATATTGGTAGGAGAATGTTGGACATGGAGCTGCCAGGCAGGAGGCAATGAGGAAGGCCAAAGAGGAGGTATATGGATGTAATAAATGAGGATATGAAGCTAGTGGGTCCAAGTGTTGAGGATGCAGAAGATAGGGATAGGTGGAGAGAGATGATTCGCTGTGGCGACCCCTGAAGGGAAAAGCCGAAAGAAGAAGAAGAAGAAGATAGATATCCAGAAATTGAAGAAATCATCTCCTGGCCATTTTTTCATCATGCTTTGAGCAAGTTGGTGAAATAAATTACCTCAGGATCTCTAAAGTTTCTCTTATCATGTGTGTGTGTGTGTGTGTGTGTGCATATGCATTATGCCACTGGTTATCAGTAAGAGGTGGAACTTAAATGATTAGCACATTGTTGTGTTATCTTTTGCATCAGAAGAGTCCATTAGCCACTTAAGTGTTAATTCAAACGGTCCTTAAGCAGTACCCAGGTTTGTGCAGTGCAGGGGATTGAACTTTGTGCAACGCTATGCAGCGTGTGATTCATACTGACTTGTTTTTGTCATTTTTGTGGGCGATGGTCTCCACCTTCACACAGTTTCTGGCAAATGCCCACACACTTGTGAAAGCATTTGTTTTTTTCCCCCAGTTATTGCCTGCTTTTGCCGATGTATCCATGGTGACAGTATTTGGCTGCTCTGCATTAGTGCGTTTGAATCAAGATGCATCGGGCGCTATCGTTAATGTTGGACTCTGTGTGTGAATGTTAAGCAGGTGGTTCAGAACATGTGGCCATCTGTAAAGACTCTTGGATCCATTAAAGTAGCGATTACCATTTTAAAGGACTGATGGCTATTATATGTAGTGACATGCGCAGAGCTAAGTATTAAAGGTTGTAATTAGAAAGGATTTGCAAAGGATTTATCAATATTTTGTAAAAAAAACAAAAAAAACCCCCCCAAAAAACAAGGGATTTGCTATATTTCTAGTTTGGCCTGAAAATGTACAATTATTAAGCATTATTTATTTATCTTTTATTTAGCTTTATTTATTTATTTATTTATTTAGATAGATAGATAGATAGATAGATAGATAGACAGACCGACAGCCAGATAGATAGATAAATACATAGATAGATAGATAGATAGATAGATAGATAGATAGATAGATAGAGAGGCAAAGAGACAGACAGACATATAGATAGACAGAAGGATAGATTGATAGATAGATAGACAGACAGACCGACAGCCAGCCAGCCAGATAGATAGATAGATAGATAGATAGATAGATAGATAGATAGATAGATAGATAGATAGATGTAGTAGTGCAATGTGATTGTTATCACCTGTCACACCCAGGTGAGCTACTGTACAATGTTATTGCAAATGGTATGAATGATCTCCTGTAACATTCTCTGTGACAATGAGCTCCGCTGAGTCTGTAGTGTGTTGTAGAGTGGGTGAGACGGATTGTCCATGATGGAGAGCAGTTTGTTCAGTGACCTCCTGTTCCTCACTGACTCAGATGTCCCCAGTTTGTGTCCAGTGATGGATTCAGCTTGTTCATCCTGCTGGTATCCCTGGTGCTGATGCCTGGAAGTCCCATTAAAATCTCTTCTTCCAGGAAGTCCTTATCAAACTATGTCACTATGGTTCATATGACTTTCTCCTACAATGATTCTCATGTGATGGTTGCAAAGATGGCTTGTGAAGATGGCAAGTAAATTCTGCCTTCAGACGCCAATTAGGTCAGGGACACCATTACTTGTAGTCACATTTAAAAATGGCACCCAGATGGTCCACAAAGTCATTTTCTGGCTAGCAGGATATTTTTTTCCCTGACTCAGTGTGTTACCTTGAGTGCAGCCGTAGTTCTAGCTGTCTTGCACTTCTGAGTCTAAGTATAAAATCTTGAGAACTCCAGCACTTCTTACATTGACCTTGCCAGAGTTGTGAGTATAAACAGCTTCGTCCTTCATCCGTTACTTGCTTGAGATAGCTGTGGGGGAGTGCAGGGGGGTTTTCCTAGCCAAAAGGGTTTGTCTATGAATCATACAAGTTATCTGCAAATCCAGCCAGTGCTTTGATAGCAGGAGATTCTGAATTTTTTTTTTGTTAGTTGTGCATCATGATATGATGAGAAACACAGTGCATCAATATGATCTAAATATACAAACATACAGCATACAATCCAAGCATATGGCCCAGCCTAAATGAAATATAATATTAAGATATAACATACAAAGCAAAGTGTACAATCATAATGTGATGAAGTGTTTCATCACAGCACTGTAGAGTTCTTGATTCTGATTGGATTCCTACATCAGCAGCTCTGAATGTTGATATGGCTACAGGCTAAATCACAGGTTTATATTAACACACATGTCCTGATACATTGCTGTTTCTACAGTAACAGATGATACGCATGGACTTGTATGGCAGACACTCCAAGTAATCTAAGAAGATTTAAACAAATAAGGAACCCTTTAATGTTATTCAACAACAAAAAATATTTCTTTATTCCTTTATTCTTTATTAAGTTTTCTCTAAGGAGATGTTACAGAAGGAGTCTCCATTTTTCTTAATGGAAGGAGTCTAAATTGTCTACCGTGGTAAAGACTTAAAGAGGCTGGTGAGGGCATGGAACAAGTGATAACACTGAACTTGCTTCATATTAAACTATAAACAGTATGATGTGATTGCTCATTAATAAATTAAAAATTGTAATTGTTGGAAAGCTGCTGTGGAACATACTGATGGAGACTAATCAGCTTGGGGGTGATGGCAGTAATTCTACTTTCCACTGGGTTGCATTATATCATGTTGATTGTTTTTTTTTTTAATAAAAACATGCCATGGAGTGTGAAGTGCTGCTGGATATGTGATGTTCAATAGTAAGTGATGAGTACATTTATGGCATTTAGAAGGCCCCTTTATCTAGAGCAACTTACATCTTATTTTATACAACTAAGCATTTACATATACATTTCTGGCATTTGGTAAACACCCTTATCCAGAGTGACTTACATTTTATCTCATTTTCTATACAACAGAGCAATTGAGGGTTAACGGTCTTACTCAAGGGACTTAGGATTCAAACTCACAATCTTCCGATCAGTAGTCCAACACCTTAACCACTAAGCTACCACATTCCCAGTTGAAGGTTAAGGGCCTTGCTCAAGGGCCCAGCAGTGGAAGTTTGCAAATCCCAGTGGTCCTTGGATTTGAAATGCAAACCTTCCAATCAGTAGTCCAATATTTTAACCACTGAGCTATCACATCCCTGTGTGATAATTGATTAGTTGAATACGGTGTCTGAAAAGTCGGGAACCAATGAAAATGTCGATCCAACTACCCATTCACCAATCCATCCATCCATTCACCAATCCATCCATTCACCAATCCATCCATCCATCCATCCATCCATCCATCCATTTTCTGTAGTGCTTATTCTAAACAGGATCACAGGGAACCTAGTCTATCCCAAGAGACTCGAGGTACAAAGTGGGATACACCCTGGACAGGGTTCCAGCCCATCACAAGGCACATTTATACATACACTCACACAATTTAGAGCTGGAAGGAGGACATATGTTGTAGGCTGACTAGAATCTTTAAATGCTGGGGGAGGAAACAGAAGAACCCCGAGTAAACCCCTAAACAAAGCATGGGCAGAACATGCAAGAGGGCAGAGGTAGGAATCGAGCCCCAAATCCTGTTTGGTATGATGCAAACATGCATAGAGCATAAGCGTGAACAAGTAGAAGGTGAGTATCTAATTTCATTAGTTCTTGATTTTCTGGACACATTTGTTTAGTTTCTTGAACTGAGCCACCACTTTTAGAGAGAAGATCTTTATGTAGATCAGTGTGTCTAATCTTTTCTGCAGCAGGTTGGTGTAGGTGCTGGTTTTTATTCCAATCAAGCAAGAGCCACATCTGATTCCACCTGTTTAATCAGTTGAGCTTGGCTCAGGTGTGGCTTCTGCTTGGTTGGAGTGAAAACCTGCACCTACACATCCGGATAAGTTCGGACACCACTGATGTAGAGTTTAAGGCTAATTAAAAAGTAACTTGTGTCTTGTTACTGAGGGTAGTTTAGGGAACAGGTGGTTGCCTTTCTCCCTCTGGCATTAGTATAATCTTGTTGATTGTGTGTCATAATTGAAGAACATCTCTCCCAGGATTTTTGCTAACCATGCTGCTGTAATCCTCTCGTTTTTAAACGTCTTTGTTCCCAAAGATTCCCACACACCGCTTCTGCTTGTGTTCTGTTTTGAGCTCAAGTGCATGTGTGTCCAGAGAAATGATCGGCTGATTGACAGTGACGAGCTAAAACAATGCCTGTCCTTTGTATTTGAGCCTCTCCTGAGATATTAACTTACCAAGTTGTGAAAAAAACCCCAAAAAAAAACCAAAAACGGCTACACACTTAGTTTAGTAATGATTATGATCATCTCATTTTCATTGTCTCTTGCCATATGTTCAGTGTACATGCAAATGTGGTCTGGATAAACCTGGTACAGTGGCTGAATTCTAGCAAACAGCAAACACCCACAGACTCCACACACTAAAGCTGTGGTAAAAATGTTCAGCTTGCATAAAGATGTCTAAAACCATGCTAGCTAGCTTTATATTTGCACTAGCATCTTCCGTCCTTTGTAGTAGATATTTTGCTTCTAATCAGTCCCTCTAGTATATTTTTTTTGCTCAAAATGCTTGATTTTGCTGCAGCTTTTTTTCAAAATTTGTGATGTGAAATTTTTTTGCACTTTTTTTAATGGAAATCTACTGAATTGTTGAAATTGCACACACATATACTAACTTTCTATAATAGCTGTAGTCATATTTGAAGCACCTGTATCGAAGAGAAAGGAAAATTTACGATAATTTTACAAGTTCCTTTGAATATCACAAAGTGTCCTTGAATTTGTATTAATTAATATGTTCACAAAACCACAAAATCCTAGACAGACTGTCTAAAGCTAGCTAGTAAAATAAGTGTTAAAATGTAAATGTTTAATTTTTATCACATGCTTGGCTTCATATTAGCATAGCAATGCAAACTAACTGTGCTAGCTAGCAGCTAACTACTCACAGAGGCAACAAGCATCAATGCTACTTCCTTTCAAATTTTATTTTTCTCTAAATCATATTGCCTCTAAATACATTTTCACAAGTATTTGGCCTGTTAATGACTTTCCCTAACCATAATGTGGTCAGGTGATCATTACTATGACTATTTATTTATTTGTTTTCATCCGTGTTTCCCTTAAGGCTTTGCACTATTATGATAACTATTGAATATTTCTGTATTGCTAGGCTAATCACAGGCATGGTTATTATGAACAGTTGACAAAAGTGCTGCAAGTTTAACTTTGAGGATTTAAGATCTACTGTGCACTGGAAAAATGGAATATGTGGTCAGCGAGGTTTAAGAGAACAATTACGTCTACTCAAAAATATCAAATTATGATTTTATTGCTTCTACTAAACTTTTAATTCATGACAGTTCAACGCAAATCAATGACGTTATGAATACATGCAAAGATATTGGCACTGACAGGAACTATAACTACAGTATTAAATTCTTCTTTCAGCTGCTCCCTGTTGGGGGTCGCCACAGCGGATCATTTGGTCTGCATGTTTCAATTTGGCACAGGTTTTACGCCAGATGCCGTTGGGACCGGCACTGAGTTAACTCTTCAGTAGCTGGGTTAGCCCTGCCCAGGAATCGAACCCAGGCCGTGTGCAATGAGAGCATGGTATCCTGCTGCTGGACCACCAGGAGGCTTGTAACTCCAGTACTAAATTAATGTGATTAAAATGTGTGAGTTTCACACCCAGGACCCTGATGCAAACAGCACACAAAATTGAAACACTTCAAACTCGTCATCTGATTGGCTGGATTCTACAGGTTTTCCGGGAGACATGTACGTTTGTTTGTCTGTTTTTAACACTCCGCCCGGAAACAAAGCCGTCGTAATGCTCTATTTCCCTCATGAAAGAAGGAAGTTGTCATGTTTACATCTGTGACTCTGAGCACTTATGAGGATCAATTAACACTGGATTTTCCAATCGATGCAAAGTTCACAGTATAGACTCATTAATTTGCACTACATTCTTTAATGAACCATCTGTGATTTCACACCGGTCTGTTTTTGTAGATATTTCACAATGTTACTTCCCTAAACATGATCCTGAACAAAACAGACCGTGATTAGTTGCTTTACAGGTCAGTCAGACACCCTCTTGGCCGGTCATTGGCCGATAAAAAGTGGTGACACACAACAGATGATGATGTTATCACTTTGCCGTAAACTGCACCAGGTGTATTGTGTTCTGATAGTTTGGCCTGTATATTGATCTCGATCCGCTTAACTGATGCTTCATCTACTGAATATAAATAGTGTTTGTGTGCTCGGGTGTCTAACATATGGTTGGTGACATTTTCTTTTGGAAGGAATTGTGAGGACAGCGCTCTCTCTCTCTCTCTCTCTCTCTCTCTCTCTCTCTCTCTCTCTTTATTACACTCTCCCTCCCTCACTCCCTCTCTTTCTCTCTTTTCTCTCTACCTATCTGTCCCTCTTCACTTATCTCTCTCAGTCTCTCCCTCCCTCTTTTTCTCTCCTTCTCTCTCTCTCTCTCTTTTTTACACTCTCCCTCCCTCACTCCCTCTCTTTCTCTCTTTTCTCTCTACCTATCTGTCCCTCTTCACTTATCTCTCTCAGTCTCTCCCTCCCTCTTTTTCTCTCCTTCTCTCTCTCTCTCTCTCTCTTCTCTCTCTCTCTCTCTCTCTCTCTCTCTCTCTCTCTCTCTCTCTATTTTACCCTCTCCCTCCCTCCCTCCCTCCCTCCCTCCCTACACCTATCTCTCTCTCTTTCTCTTTTACACTCACTCTCCCTCTCTCTTCCTCAGTATTTTGTCTTATTGTCTTTATTTTCTAATATTTCTCTCTCTCTCTCTCTCTCTCTCTCTCTCTCTCTCTCTCTCTCTCTCTCTGTTGTTGAAAATATTAAGTCATGACACATTTCCTTATAGCATCATCAGTATTTTGTCCCATTATGTCTCATTGTTTTTATTTTCTACACTATGTATTTTCTGTGCTGTAAGTCACCGAGGCTAGCTCACTGATTTCTAGCCAACTCTATCCGACACCACCATTTCACGATTATGATCATTTTAACAGACATTAATAAACAACCTCATCCTGGGTTTAATTACGTGATGTGTAGGTAGAACATTCTAATACACCCTGAATATGCTCATCAAGTTAAGAACTCCTGATTTAGCACAGAGCAAGGTCTCATTTTATTAATTACATTCCAGCGTCATCAGGCTTCAGAGCTGAGCGGCTTATGTTTGAAAGGCCAACACATCACGATTAATTATGTAATGACAGATTATCATGATAAGCACCAAAACATGATTAAACTAGATTTAAATTGGTATTACATTCATTACACTCTTTCCTTAATGCGTCACAGTAGCGCATAAGTCATGTGTTTCGCTCCAGAAATGTTTAGCAGTTCCTCATTTATAACATCACTGAGCAGCATTTTACTGGAAAAATACTGCCTAAGCGTTTGATGCTCAAAAATAATTTTCATTACGTGACCAAAGTGGACAAGAAATGTTTCCATAAAGCTGTGAGCCAGCAGTTTCTCTGACGTCAGTGATGTGGAGCCTCTCTCAGCTTAATACAAGATTAAACTTAAGTGTTAGTAAATGACCGAATCGTATTTATTGGATCGTTAGTCTTTTGTGAATGCTCAGACAGATACTCTTCACTCTTTCCGGCACTGGAAGGGATCATCACCGTGGTTTAAGGTTTTTAAGTTTTAATGCGGTGCCTGTTACATTTTTGAATGGCAGGTGTGTGGGTGGGAGATCATGTGACATCCGTATCAAATGTTCAAGTGCCCGGGGCATCTACGTTTTTCAGTGGCAGTGTGAAAGACATCGCTAATGTGAGGTAACATAAGCTGCGATCTTGGGCACGGTGAAGGTTTTCATTTAACTTCAATGTTCCCTTTGGGAGAAATTACTTATTTAAAATGTCAACAAATCAAATTTGACTCCCATGAACTCAAAACGTTGTAACAACATTTGATAATTATTACTGTAGCTAACTAATGATGTGCTTCATTTAATAACCCAGACCTGAAGCTCTATTTTTTGCTCTTTTTTATCATTAAAAAAAGCATCCGCTTTTCTATTGGGGACCATAAGATCAAAACTAACAGATATTTTTGTTCTGTATGTACTACTACTACTACTACTACTACTACTACTACTATCACTACACACACACACACACACACACACACACACACACACTGCACACCCCATACCAGGGCCTTTTAGGACTCATTTCATGCAAACAAACAACCATGCAGATAAACAGACAGCCATGCAGATAAACAGACAGCCATGCAGATAGACAGACAGGTAAGCAGGCAGACAGACAGGCAGGCAGATAGACAGAAAGGCAAGCAGACAGCTAGACATACAGGCAGACAACTAGACAGACAGGAAGACAGGTAGGCAAGCACACAAACAGGCAGCTAAACAGACAAATAGGCAGACAGACAGACAGGCAGCTAGACTGACAGGCACATAGATAGGCAGGCAGACAGATAGGCAAGCATACAGACAGGCAGCTAAACAGACAGATAGGCAGGCAGACAGACACGCAGACAGATAGATGGATTGATAGATAGGCAAGCAAACAGACAGACATCTAAACAGACTAATAGGCAGGCAGGCAGACACTTGGATAGATATAGACAGATAAATCTGTTCAGACAAAATGACATAAAAGAACACAGACATAAACAGGCGTAAACAGACATAAACAGACATAGACATACATAAACATACATGAACAGGCATAGACAGACATCTAAACATAAACACAACATCCAAACAAACCATAGAATAACAGACTCGGGATCTGAGTCGCGTATGGTGGAAAGTTGAACACATGGCAGGAGCCTTCATTATACTGATATAATATAGTAAAGTCTGATCCAATAAGCATTATCATCAGCGTGACTACTGCAGTCACGACAATGTGTTTTGTATATCATTTCTAAAACCTTTCCCCGACAACCATTTTGCTGTTATATTTTAAAGTGAATATGGAGTAGTTCGTGAGGTCCTTGTGTTGTTTTTTTGTGTGAAATTCCTCATCATTACAGTATTAATATTAATAAACCTGTCCTTGCTGTTCTCTGAATGCAGCTTTAATGAACTGCAAACACAAGGTGATTTGATTGACGGGATTATGAAGGTCAAACATCTCTAAGGTGATTATTGCCATAGTGACGATCACATCCTGCTCTGTGCAGTGTGCTTACTACGTGTGTTTGGGCTTGTGTGTTCTTTCGGGAAGTCATGTTAATAATGACAGGATCAGATTGTAAATGAGGTTGCAGCTCCTTGTGTGTTGATGAAGGTTTAAAAAAATACAAGGATTATGGACTTTCCTGGTGAAGGTAGTGTGGATGCAGTGTAGTCTGGATCACTGGAGGAGCTGTGGTTTTATGGAGGGGTGAGAGGAAACTGTAGAACCCAGGGGAAACCTAGGATTATTTACATTTACAAGGGTGCCATTATCTTGACTGGTTTCCTCCCCAAATCCAAAGCCATGCATTGCAGGCTGACTGGCATCTCTAAATTGTCTGTAGTGTGGGAATGAGTTGCAATTTTGCCCTGATATAGACTGGCATCCTGTCCAAGGTCTTCCTGCCTTGTGCCCAGAGTGTCCTGGGATAGGCTTCAGGTTCCCATGACACAGTAGGATAAGCCAGTGGGATAAGCAGTGTAGAAAATGGATGGTCTTAGAATTATCTCAGTTATTCAACTGAACAGTTGAGTGTTAAGGCCCATCAGCAGCTGCTTAGCAGTCCTGGGATTTCAACTTATGACCTTCCACTCAATAGTCCAACGTCTTAATCACTAAGCTATCATTTCCCACAAGATTTGACAGGAAATTGCAAAATTCCACACAGATAGTAATCATGAGCTGTGGATCGAACCTGGGACCTTGGAGCTGTGAGGTGTCAATGCTACTCACTGCTCTGCCTAGTACTTAAACTCTGACCATGTTTCTTGACCAAAAGACTGTAGAAGAAAGCACATACTGTGTTTTTTCAAATTTCTGACAAAGTACTGAACGAAATTCTCACAATTATGTCTTTGCAGAACAAACTACTCATACTGGTTATGCCAACAAATCAGATTCGAACTGCCTGTTTGTACAAGTCCATGGCAGATTGTAATCATGAATAACAGCCAAAAAAAGCCCTTAGAGCCAAGGATAAGTAGTGCTGCAGTCCTCGGGAACACGCTGTATAAATATGAGGCTGGATGTTTACGTAATGTTTTCGGAGGTTTTAAAGTAGGTGATTTAAGCTAGAGGACATCCTAAGACACAGTAACTTCTCTATTACACCTTTAACATTCTTGAGTGGTCAGTGGAAATGGTAAAGGGACAGCAGCTTGTTCTCAGTAGACTCTCAGTGATCTGTGATGTGGGTTCCTGCTCTGTATTGAGTGCCTGAGCGACTCTGTTGAAATGAGTAGTGCTCTTAGGAATGCTAGTTGTTATGTAAGGCATAACACACGACAATATTCGAAAATAATCCATGCTGGGGTGGCATGATACGGCCCGACGTGAGCCACCGTGAAGTGGATTGTTTTTGTAGAGTCTGCAGTTAAGTAGGCTTTATTTGTCACATATACATTGAAATACATACAGTGAAATCCTTTCTTTGCATATACCATCCTTGGGGATTTGGTGTCAGAGCACAGGGTCAGCCATGATAGAGCACCCCTGGAGCAGGGGAGGTTGAGGACCTTGCTCAGGGGCCCAATGGTGGCAGCTTGGTGATGCAGTGGCTTGAACCTTGATCTTACAATCAACAACCCAGAGCCTTGAGCTACTAGTGCCCCAAAAAATTAACCAAAACTGTCGCCTTCTCAAAGCCAGACTAAAGAACACAACATGAACTTAGGCAAAAGGTTGAGAAGCAAAGTGTCTTAGTCTGCTACAACGATTTTTCAAACATTAGAATTGGTTCCCCCCAAAAATGTTGTAATTTCCAAGCTGACAAGCACTGTGTGTTTTGCCATGTTATTGTGTTTTAGTTTTGGTCATGCATGGTGGCTTTGTGGTTTGCCTTGCACCTTCAGGGTTCAAATCCTGTCTCTGCTGTGTGTGGAGATTACATGTTCTCCCCATGCTCTAGGGGTTTTCTCCAGGTACGCCAGCTTCCTCCTCCAGTCCAAAGAAATGTGTTGTAGGCTGATTGGCAACCCTGAATTGTCTGTGTGTGTGTGTGTGGGTGTGTGGATGATCGTGCTGGGTTGGAACCTCATCTAGGGTGTCCAAGCCTTGTACCCCAAATCCCCTGGGATATGCTCCAGTTTCCCTGTGACCCTGTGTAGGATAAGTGCTACAGCCAAATTTGCAGTGATTAATGTGTAATTAATACAGCAATATATAAGTGACTCCTAATAAATGTTTATTCCAAAGATTACTATCTTCTCATTCATATATAATAATAGTCTTTTAATCTTTTATTAATCATCTTTTTTATTGTTCATATTTAGAGTGCATTTGACAGCAAAGAAAAAAAAATTTCTTCTTTAGTCTATCCTTCATATTTTTAATTTTTTAACATATCCTTTACACACACACACACACACACACACACACACACACACACATACATATATATATATATATATACACACAGTGGGGCAAAAAAGTATTTAGTCAGCCACCAATTGTGCAAGTTCTCCCACTTAAAAGATGAGAGAGGCCTGTAATTTTCATCATAGGTACACTTCAACTATGAGAGACAGAATGAGAAAAAAAAATCCAGAAAATCACATTGTCTGATTTTTAAAGAATTTATTTGCAAATTATGGTGGAAAATAAGTATTTGGTCACCTACAAAAAAGCAAGATTTCTGGTTCTCACAGACCTGTAACTTCTTCTTTAAGAGGCTCCTCTGTCCTCCACTCGTTACCTGTATTAATGGCACCTGTTTGAACTCGTTATCAGTATAAAAGACACCTGTCCACAACCTCAAACAGTCAGACTCCAAACTCCACTATGGCCAAGAGCAAAGAGCTGTCAAAGGACACCAGAAACAAAATTGTAGACCTGTCCCAGGCTGGGAAGACTGAATCTGCAATAGGTAAGCAGCTTGGTGTGAAGAAATCAACTATGGGAGCAATTATTAGAAAATGGAAGACATACAAGAACACTGATAATCTCCCTCGATCTGGGGCTCCACGCAAGATCTCACCCCGTGGGGTCAAAATGATCACAAGAACGGTGAGCAAAAATCCCAGAACCACACGGGGGGACCTAGTGAATGACCTGCAGAGAGCTGGGACCAAAGTAACAAAGGCTATTATCAGTAACACACTACGCCGCCAGGGACTCAAATCCTGCAGTGCCAGACGTGTCCCCCTGCTTAAGCCAGTACATGTCCGGGCCCATCTGAAGTTTGCTAGAGAGCATTTGGATGATCCAGAAGAGGATTGGGAGAATGTCAGATGAAACCAAAATAGAACTTTTTGGTAAAAACTCAACTTGTCATGTTTGGAGGAGAAAGAATGCTGAGTTGCATCCAAAGAACACCATACCTACTGTGAAGCATGGGGGTGGAAACATCATGCTTTGTGGCTGTTTTTCTGCAAAGGGACCAGGACGACTGATCCGTGTAAAGGAAAGAATGAATGGGGACATGTATCGTGAGATTTTGAGTAAAAACCTCCTTCCATCAGCAAGGGCATTGAAGATGAAATGTGGCTGGGTCTTTCAGCATGACAATGATCCCAAACACACCGCCCGGGCAATGAAGGAGTGGCTTCGTAAGAAGCATTTCAAGGTCCTGGAGTGGCCTAGCCAGTCTCCAGATCTCAACCCCATAGAAAATCTTTGGAGGGAGTTGAAAATCCGTGTTGCCCAGCGACAGCCCCAAAACATCACTGCTCTAGAGGAGATCTGCATGGAGGAATGGGTCAAACTACCAGCAACAGTGTGTAAAAACCTTGTGGCGACTTACAGAAAACGTTTGACCTCTGTCATTGCCAACAAATGGTATATAACAAAGTATTGAGATGAACTTTTGTTATTGACCAAATACTCATTTTCCACCATAACTTGCAAATAAATTCTTTAAAAATCAGACAATGTGATTTTCTGGATTTTTTTTTCTCATTCTGTCTCTCATAGTTGAAGTGTACCTATGATGAAAATTACAGGCCTCTCTCATCTTTTTAAGTGGGAGAACTTGCACAATTGGTGGCTGACTAAATACTTTTTTGCCCCACTGTGTATATATATATATATATATATATATATATATATATATATATATATATATATATATATATATATATATATATAAAAATTTTTTTTTCATTTAATAAAAAATAATGTATTTAAAGATGGTGGTCTAGACACCAATGAGAAGCCCTTTTTTCATTGTTTTTGTTTTTGAAATATATTTTATAATAACATTGCAATAATATTTTACTTGCATCCAAGTTTAGACAGAAAAATATCTATTTTTTTTTTTACCAACGTGTCGTGCAGTATGTACATATACAGAGGATCTGGTCTCTGATTGAATCATTGAATGAAATAAAATGAAATCGATTTTTTTATTGATACAAGATGATCCTGCAAGCACAAGATCAGACAGAATCACAATACAGACTCTACATACTGTATACTGTGTGAAATACAGAATGTAAATACGCAATACCAAATACAGAATAAATACAGGACACACACGGTGCGACACATAGATCATCGGGGAGTGTGTGTAGAAGGAGTACAAAAGAGCAGCCCTGTAAATGGAAACATACTCCTTCATTGTGTATTACCACTTATCCGATTTTGAACTGTGGTGCTGAAGAGCTGTCCTGGAAATGTAAATATAGTCATTAATTTTTCCTTACTGTTTAGCCATTTCAGGGTCATGAGGAGCCGGCTTTCTACGGGGGAACTAAAAGTGAAGCTATTTGTTGAATGGTTCCACATAAAACCTTTGGAGGGTTCCTGAGAAAATGAACCATCATGCTTGTGTAATATGGCATGTGAAAAGGAATTATTATATGTGTGATGCCAAAAAGAACTGTTGTACTATTGTAGATATCTGAGATAGAGAAGATAAAAAAATGATGGACACACTTTTAATGTGACACTTAATTAATGTTGCATTCCATGATTTATTAATTTAGTCGCTGATTTCTAATTCTCTGAACAAACACCGGGAGGCACGGTGGCTTAGTGGTTAGCACACCTCCAAGGTTGGGGGTTCGATTCCCACCTCCGCCGTGTGTGTGGAGTTTGCATGTTCTCCCGTGCCTTGGGGGTTTCCTCCGGGTACTCCGGTTTCCTCCCCCAATCCAAAGACATGCATGGTAGGTTGATTGGCATCTCTAAATTGTCCGTAGTGTGTGAGTGAATGAGAGAGTGTGTGTGCCCTGCGATGGGTTGGCACTCCGTCCAAGGTGTATCTTGCCTTGATGCCCAATGATGCCTGAGATAAGCACAGGCTCCCCGTGACCCGAGAATAGTTCGGATAAGCGGTAAACAATGAATGAATGAATGAACAAACACCATGTTGTTTTTCTGTTCTGGTCCTGCTTTCATCCTTGTCCTATTGGCTTGTTCCCCCATTGTGTTCACCTGTTCTGTGTTTTATTCTGATCACTTTTCTATTTATTCTAATTCTTGTTGCATACCCTATTTGTATTTTTTTTGTTAATTCCTAGCCTTCATTTCCAATATCCCCATTATTTCCCAGTTCCTCATTTCCCTGGTTACCATTGTCCATTGGATTTTACTTGATTTAGTCTTATGTAGTTGGTCCTTTAGTCTAAGGTCTGGACTCCATATCAGCTTTTATTGGTCATACAAATGTAAAGTCAATGTCTCTACAAAAACAGACTGGCTTGCAACCACAGATAGTTCATTTAAGAAGGTCGTGCAAACTAGTGAGTCTATACTGTGAACTTCAACATCAATATTCCAATATAAGTAATAAAAAATGCAATATTCCTCATAAGTGCTCATTCTTCAGGTTGTAAACACAATTTTGTTCAATTCAGTTTATTTGTATAGTGCTTTTGACGATGGACGTTGTCTCAAAGCAGCTTTACAGAAGCATAGAAACAGAAAAAATTGTAAAGTTACTATTTATCCCTAACATTTATCACAACGCCTGAGGTGACTGTGATGAGGAAAAACTCCCTGAGATGATATGCAGAAGAAACCTTGAGAAGAACCAGGCTCAGAAGGGAACCTCATCCTCATTTGGGTAACACTGGAAAGTAAATAATGTAAATGTTGATGATGTCCTTTCTGCAACAGCAACCAAGAGCTCTTGAGGAGCTAGTAGGTCAGTATAGTTTCTGAGTTCATTATTGACTTAGCACTAATTCCTTCCTGCTGAAAGCTGACTGATGAAACATCAGTTCAGGGACGGTGTGATAGTTTCCAAGTGGTTCTATCCACAGCAGTCCCCTGGGTTACAGGCTGTCCATGCAGATCTATCCACAGCAGCAGTGATCGCCACTAAGTGATGAGACTCCAACCAGGGGTAGAGCGTCTGTATGGATTGTTTCCCTACTTCTACCTGTTTCCCTTCTTCTACCTATCCCGAGACATATAGAGATTGTGCCAGCTCCAGTGGCATCCAGAGATGGACAAACTCCTGCCGGTTTCTGCTTTGTGAGGACTGGAGTATTCAAACGACAACAACCTCCTAATTAATTCACACAACTTTCTACACATGCTGTATCTGCATCACACAGTTGACTATACATAAATGCAGAAAGCACACAGTTCATATCACACTTTCCGGGGTCACCCAGATGAGGATGGGTTCCCTTTTGAGTCTGGTTCCTCTCAAGGTTTCTTCCTCATACCATCTAAGGGAGTTTTTCCTTGCCACAGTCGCCTTAGTCACCTCAGGCTTGCTCAATGGGGATAATTTTGTCTAACATCTAGGACTGTTTGTTTGTATGCTTGTTGTTTCTTATGTTCTGTAAAGCTGCTTTGAGACAATGCTTTTTGTTAAAAGCGCTATACAAATTAAACTGAATTGAATTGAATTGGATCAGGCAGGTCCGGATAAAAGAAGTGGTCACACTGGAAACTCAGAACACTGGGACCTCGGGAGTGGGACAGATTGACAGAGACCAACAGAGAGAGAAAAGAGAGAGAGAGAGAGAGAGAGAGAGAGAGAGAGAGAGAGAGAGAGAGAATATTAGGTATGCTTGTGATTGTGTGATGTTTAAAGACAATGTAGATTATGTGCAAAGTACAGGACTCTGGCAAGACTAGCTATGACAGCATGACTAAAAGGGAGACCCAGAAGGTGACAGACATGAAGGCTTCCCTGGACATAAAATGTCCAACCACTTCACAGTTAGCAAACCTGAGTGACTTGCGAGAGTGGTAAACTCAACAGCTTCCTTCTTCTATGAAGGAAGTAGAGCGTCAAAAGGGCTTTGTTTCCAGTTGGAAAGTTAAAAAACGTTACACACACCTCCCAGAGATTTCCAATTTTGGAAAAAATGATCAGATTTCCACTTGTGTGTGCTGTACGCATCAGATGTGCAGCTCAAGGTTCGTAGGTATGACGTCTGAGGCTGAGACTATACTTGATTAACTCTTCCTGTGTGCGTCTCAATCAGCTCTCTAGGTGGTGAATCAGTGTATCGTGTACATGGGCAGAGGTTAGGACTCTGGCTTACTACTAATTGTGACAGTAATGACTCAATTTCCGGCCACATGACAACGAACTTGCGTTGTAAAACGTCATCACTGGCATTTATCAACAGCAGACAAGACCAGTATCTTTTTTTTTCTGTCATGGTATTTCAGGCAGGATCGTAGGCTAAGTAGTGGGTTTTTTAAAGTCACTAAATGACTGATTAAAAGTTATTAGACTGAAACAAACTGTATATAGAACTTCAAATAAAGTTAAAAATCGTTAAAATAACATTTTCTGAGAGTTACAGAATATGATAAACTACTTACATTTGTAGATGAAGTTTGGCTGAGAGTTTGCCCACCAAGCCTGAAAGACGACAGAGAATTTAATGTCATCATTTCAAGTAAGGGAATGTAGTGAGCTATGCTGCTCAGAGAGAGAGAGAGAGAGAGAGAGAGAGAGAGAGAGAGAGAGAGAGAGAGAGAGAGAGAGAGAGAGGAGAGAGAGAGAGAGAGAGAGAGAGAGAGAGAGAGAGAGAGAGAGAGAGAGAGAGAGAGAGAGAGAGAGAGAGAGAGAGAGAGAGAGAGAGGGGTAAAGGAAACTGAAATTATTAAGCAGAGAGATCAAGACAATGAGAATATGAATGCAGCACAGTGAAGGACGAGTAAAAACGGAGACAGAAAAGAAAGAGAAAGAGAACAGGAGAAAGAGCAGCAGTAAGATAATATAAGAGTGATATATCGAAGGAGATAGAGGGAGAGAGAAATTGCAGGAAGAGAAAGAGAGCTTTTAAAATGTCCGACACCCTCATCAGTACCCTGAACTGATTACAAAGTCTTTTCATATTTTTTCTTAATTCCTAGCCTTGATTTGCTCAATCCAAACTACTTCCTAGTCCCTGATTTCCTGGTTGTCTGTTTTTTCATTACTGGTTAGAGATGAGCAGGGTTTAACTCTACATGGCTCTGCTTTCACCCCAACATGGACTTGGATTATGATTTTTGGGTGCAGCCAAATAAAAATCATACCAAGCATCATGTTTGCTGTATTATTTGTGCTGGACTGATTTTCACAATTTCCACTCAGATATTTCTGACCAAGAAAGTAAACAATGGAAAAATGTCAAGCCATGCCCAAACATCATTTTCTACTTCTTGCTATAGCTTTATGAAGTGTGAATCTGTCCAAATAATAATAATAATAATAAAAAAAACCATATGTGATACAGTAAAAAAACACTGCTGCTAGATGACCGGAGTCCAGTAAAAAGCACATTCTTGGATGATTGAATAACAAAAAAAATTGAACCATAGACTAGGGATAGATATTATTTTTCAGTTCATTATAAATAATAATAGAAAATGTAAAGTTACACAACATAAAACATTAAGTCTTTATCCTCTTCAATGTGTGTGGATACCTCATATGTTAAGTGTTATAAGCCACACTAGCTATTGCTATAATTTCATTTCACAGCATCACTGCAGGTAGAAAGATAAATAGACATATGCTTATTGGTCCCCAAGGGGAAATTAGGGAGGTGAAGTAGTGAGTTAACTTCTTATTGTATGACCACGTTGTTGCATACAGATAATGAATAACAAAATCACTTCCCATTGGCTAAGCCAGAGTTTTTGTATGCTTTTTGTGAAGTTTAATTCAGGTTTCCTCCCCAGTCTAAAGACATGTAGACTG
>JAUCMX010000006.1:6616757-6719257 GCA_033459395.1 Hemibagrus guttatus | reverse complement strand
CACTCACCTGAATGCTAGATCTTCCGGGTTGCAGGAGTTCACTTCCGATATTTCACTTCCGCATCTACGGACATGCCACAATTCAACGCAAAGTATCATTAGTTCTGCTACATACCAAGCCGTGTGTTTACTGTTGTTTAATTGCTATTGTGTCTAACCGTTTGCTCTGTTCTTTGCATTTATCATTCTTTAGTCTTTTGTGCTATTGGATTTGTTTGCCATGCTGACTGTGTTTTCTGGTATATTTACTCTATGCCTGTTCTATCAACCTGCCTTTTGTCTTGCTGTATTTGGAATATATTCTTTGGATTTGTTAAAGTTGTCTTTCACACCGCACATGGATCCAGCCAATACCCTGTTACAGTATTCATTGTAATATTGGTTGGTGGGCAGTAACTAGATAGTGACTAGATTAATATATCTATTAATATATAAATATTAAATTCTATTTATATTCCATCGCGTTGAAACTGGAAAGTGTGATTATAAATCATTCCCTTCTATAAATGTATATGTGGTCAAAAAGTGTGTGTCTTGTTGAAGTGTTCACTGATGGAGACTTCATGGGTTCTAAGTGGTACCATTTACAGCAAGCTCATGTATCTCCAGGCTGTTCATGTGGTTCTTCCTCAGCAGCAGTGAGCGACCTTCCAAGTGATGGGACTTAAACCAGAATTAGAGCATCAAGTTGGATCAGCATGGGAACAGGATCACTAACCCACTGCACTCTCATGTTGTGGCCTGGCTTCGATTCCTGGGCAGGGAACTGACACCGCCACTAAAGGGTTAAAATACTCAGTGCTGGTCCCAAGCCCATTTTACATGAATGGAGGTTAGCAGAGGAACTACCTTATCTTGCATGATGAATCAAGATACCTTGAACCAACTTTAGAAAAGAAAGTTAATAATAAAAAAAGTCTTTCAAGCTAAGCTAGTTATCTAATGTTGGCAGAGACATGGATGTGCATTCACTTTTCTATCAGTAATAATAAAGTAGAGTGAGAAACTCAGCTCAAGGTTGATGGCCACATTCCCTCTCAGCACCCCCTTTCTCTTTATCTCGCTCTTTCTCTAGTAATCCGTCCCTGCAAAGCCATTTTGTGTAGCCAGGCAGCGCGTGTGTTTCCATGGCAACATGTCTCATCCATCTGAAACGTGAATGTGAGGTTTTTGCACTTTGTGTTTTAGTTTGCGTCTGTCTCTGCTTTATGGATCTCATGGTTTATTACAGTCGCTTTGGATGAAACAAAGCGCCAGTGTATGTCTTCACTGTGTGTGTGTGTATGTGTGTGAGTGTGATCTCGTTCTAAATGATAATTCCTCAGTGCACTGTTCATAATTAAGAACTACACAGCAGTAAAACATTCTCTGTTGCATTTTTTATCCTTCATTCCTCACACTTCCTGCTTGGGAAAATAGCACATCCAGTCAAATGATGGAAAAGGTCATGCCAGATGTCCTGCTCTGCCACAATGCTAAAAATGATCAGGATATTAAAAATTAACACCCTGTTTTTTCTTCATTAAGTCCTAAATGAAGGGAGATTTTTCTCTGTCCAGCGAGCTGCTAATCTTCCCATTTCCAGGCGCACTGATTTAATAGAGGAAACGACCTGTTTTTTGTTCCTGTGCTAATTGTGAAATAATTAAGCTGTTTTACATCACCCAGTGTAATCCAATAGAGTAGCATCCTTCAGGAGTAGATCATTAGGACATGACCTGGAAATGCCCCCGAATGTACCACAGGAGAGTAAAAAAACAAACAAATAACTTAATAAAAGTTTTGTCCTTAATGTAAACGACAGACCCCAAAAGACTGTTAAAACATCTCACTAATTCTGATTACACTGTGATTTCTTTTCAATTAATGAACACAGTCCTAAATTCACATTTAAAAAATGACAATAATGATTTTTCAGTACTTTTGTGGGAAAAAAAAAAGAATTATGTATGAAGTCACTTTTGTGATCTCAAAAACTGCCACTGCTTCTTCTACTACTGCTTCTACTGCTTCTACTACTACTTCTGCTACTACTTCTGCTACTGCTTCTACTACTACTTCTGCTACTGCTTCTACTACTACTTCTGCTACTGCTTCTACTACTACTTCTGCTACTACTTCTGCTACTGCTTCTACTACTACTTCTGCTACTGCTTCTACTACTACTTCTGCTACTGCTTCTACAGCTTCTACTACTACTGCTTCTACTATTGCGTCTGCTACTGCTTCTGCTACTGCTTCTACTACTACTGCTTCTGCTACTGCTTCTACTACTACTGCTTCTGCTACTGCTTCTACTACTACTGCTTCTGCTTCTGTTACTGCTGCTTCTGCTACTGCTTCTACTACTACTGCTTCTGCTACTGCTTCTGTTACTGCTTCTGCTTCTACTACTACTGCTTCTACTACAGCTTCTGTTACTGCTGCTTCTGCTACTGCGTCTGTTACTGCTGCTTCTGTTACTGCTTCTGCTACTACTATTACTGCTTCTACAGCTTCTACTACTGCTGCTTCTACTGCTTCTGCTACTGCTTCTACTGCTGTGTCTGCTACTGCTGCTTCTGCTTCTGCTACTGCTGCTTCTGTTACTGCTTCTGCTACTACTGCTTCTACTGCTTCTGTTACTGCTTCTGCTACTACTGCTTCTGCTACTATTACTGCTACTACCGTTTCTGCTACTACTACTTCTACTGCTTCTGCTACTGCTGCTCCTGCTTCTGCTACTAGTGCTTCTGCTACTACTACTTCTGCTAGTATTACTGCTACTACTGCTTCTGCTACTTCTTCTGCTACTATTACTGATTCTACTGCTTCTGCTACTATTCCTGCTACGACTGCTTCTGTTACTGCTTCTGCTTCTACTACAGCTTCTGTTACTGCTGCTTCTGCTACTGCGTCTGTTACTGCTGCTTCTGTTACTGCTTCTGCTACTACTATTACTGCTTCTACAGCTTCTAATACTACTGCTTCTACTGCTTCTGCTACTGCTACTATTGCTTCTACTGTTGTTTCTGCTTCTGCTACTGCTGCTTCTGTTACTGCTTCTGCTACTACTATTACTGCTTCTACTACTACTGCTTCTACTGCTTCTGTTACTGCTTCTGCTACTATTACTGCTACTACTGTTTCTGCTACTACTACTTCTACTGCTTCTGCTCCTGCTGCTCCTGCTACTACTGCTTCTGCTACTATTGCTTCTACTACTTCTGCTAGTATTACTGCTACTACTGCTTCTGCTACTACTACTGCTGCTTCTGCTACTGCTTCTGTTACTATTACTGCTAGTACTGCTTCTGCTACTATTATGGCTTCTACTGCTTCTGCTACTATTACTGCTACTACTGCTTCTGCCATTGCTGCTTCTGCTACAACTGCTTCTACTACTATTACTGCTACTACTGCTTCTGCTTCTTCTACTATTACTGCTTCTACTGCTGCTACTACTGCTACTGCTACTACTACTGCTTCTGTTACTGCTTCTGCTTCTACTACTACTGCTTCTGCTACTGCTTCTACTACTACTGCTTCTGCTATTACTGCTACAACTGCTTCTACTACTACTGCTTCTACTACTGCTTCTACTACTACTGCTTCTGCTATTACTGCTACTACTGCTTCTGCTTCTAATGTTTCTGCTACTACTGCTTCTATTACTACTGCTTCTGCTACTGCTTCTACTACTACTGCTACTATTACTGCTACTACTGCTTCTACTACTACTGCTTCTGCTACTACTGTTTCTGCTACTATTACTGCTACTACTGTCTCTACTACTACTGTTTCTGCTACTATTACTGCTACTACTGCTTCTACTACTACTGCTTCTGCTACTACTGTTTCTGCTACTATTACTGCTACTACTGCTTCTACTACTACTGCTTCTGCTACTGCTTCTACTACTACTGCTTCTGCTACTACTGCTTCTACTGCTTCTGTTACTGTTTCTGCTTCTACTACTACTGCTTCTACTGCTTCTACTATTACTGCTACTACTGCTTCTACTACTACTGCTTCTACTACTACTGCTTCTGCTACTGTTTCTACTACTACTGCTTCTGCTACTGCTTCTGCTACTGCTTCTGCTACTACTGCTTCTGCTACTACTGCTACTACTGCTTCTGCTACTATTACTGCTACTACTGCTACTGCTTCTACTGCTTCTGTTACTGTTTCTGCTTCTACTACTACTGCTTCTACTGCTTCTGCTTCTACTATTACTGCTACTACTACTTCTGCTTCTACTACTACTGCTACTACTGCTTCTACTACTACTGCTTCTGCTACTTCTTCTACTACTACTGCTTCTGCTACTACTGCTTCTACTGCTTCTGCTACTATTACTGCTACTACTGCTTCTACTACTACTGCTTCTGTTACTGCTTCTACTTCTACTACTACTGCTTGTGCTACTATTACTGCTACTACTGCTTCTGTTATTGCTTCTGTTACTGCTTCTACTTCTACTACTACTGCTTCTAGTACTGCTTCTACTAGTACTGCTTCTACTACTACTGCTTGTGCTACTATTACTGCTACTACTGCTTCTGTTACTGCTTCTGCTTCTACTGCTTCTGCTACTATTACTGCTACTACTGCTTCTACTACTACTGCTTCTGTTACTGCTTCTACTTCTACTACTACTGCTTCTACTACTGCTTCTGTTACTGCTTCTGCTTCTACTACTGCTTCTACTACTACTGCTTCTACTACTGCTTCTACTACTACTGCTTCTAGTACTGCTTCTACTAGTACTGCTTCTACTACTACTGCTTGTGCTACTATTACTGCTACTACTGCTTCTGTTACTGCTTCTGCTTCTATTACTGCTACTACTGCTTCTACTGCTTCTGTTACTGCTTCTACTTCTACTACTACTGCTTCTGCTACTGCTTCTACTACTACTGCTTGTGCTACTATTACTGCTACTACTGCTTCTGTTATTGCTTCTGTTACTGCTTCTACTTCTACTACTACTGCTTCTACTACTGCTTCTACTGCTTCTGCTACTATTACTGCTACTACTGCTTCTACTACTACTGCTTCTGTTACTGCTTCTACTGCTTCTGCTACTACTGCTACTGCTACTATTACTGCTACTACTGCTTCTGTTACTGCTTCTGCTTCTACTACTACTGCTTCTACTACTACTGCTTATGTTACTACTTCTACTACTGCTGCTTCTACTGCTTCTGCTACTGCTTCTACTACTACTACTGCTATTGATCCTATTAATTCTGTTACTGCTACTACTAACAATACTACTGCTTCTGCTACTGCTGCTACTTCTACTGCTTCTGCTACAGCTATTAGTGCTTCTGCTGCTACTACTACTGCTGCTTCTGCTAATGCTATTACTGCACCTGCTACTGCTACTACTGCTTCTGCTTCTGCTACCGCTTTTGTCACTGCTACTGCTTCTGCTACTACTACTTGTTACTGCTACTGCTTCTGCTTCTACTGCTTCTGCTACTACTACTGCTACTACCGCTTCTGATAATACTACTGCTTCTGCTACTACTACTACTACTGCTTCTGCCACTGCTGCTTCTGTTACTGCTTCTGCGACTACTGTTTCTGCTACTATTACTGCTACTACTGCTTCTACTACTACTGCTTCTGCTACTATTACTGCTACTACTGCTTCTACTACTACTGCTTCTGCTACTACTGCTTCTACTGCTTCTGCTACTATTACTGCTACTACTGCTTCTACTACTACTGCTTCTGCTACTACTGTTTCTGCTACTATTACTGCTACTACTGCTTCTACTACTACTGCTTCTGCTACTACTGCTTCTACTGCTTCTGCTACTATTACTGCTACTACTGCTACTGCTTCTACTGCTTCTGCTACTGCTTCTACTATTACTACTACTACTACTTCTGCTTCTACTACTACTGCTTCTACTACTACTACTTCTACTGCTATTGCTCCTACTAACAATGCCTACTGCTTCTGCTACTGCTGCTACTACTATTGCTTCTGCTACAGCTATTAGTGCTTCTGCTGCTACTACTACTACTGCTTCTGCTAATACTATTACTGCACCTGCTACTGCTACTACTGCTTCTGCTTCTACTTCTGCTACCGTTTTTGTCACTGCTACTGCTTCTGCTACTACTACTTGTTACTGCTACTGCTTCTACTACTACTGCTTGTGCTACTATTACTGCTACTACTGCTTCTGCTTCTACTGCTTCTGCTACTATTACTGCTACTACTGCTTCTACTACTACTGCTTCTACTACTGCTTCTACTGCTATTGCTTGTGCTACTATTACTGCTACTACTGCGTCTGTTATTGCTTCTGCTTCTACTGCTTCTGCTGCTACTGCTTCTGTTACTGCTTCTTCTGCTTCTGCTACTACTGCTTCTGCTACTATTACTGCTACTACTGCTTCTGTTACTGCTTCTGCTTCTACTACTACTTCTTCTACTACTACTGCTTCTGTTACTGTTTCTACTACTACTGCTTCTACTGGTTCTGCTACTGCTTCTACTACTACTACTTCTACTGCTATTGCTCCCACTAATTCTGTTATTGCTACTACTAACAATACTACTGCTTCTGCTACAGCTATTAGTGCTTCTGCTGCTACTACTACTACTGCTTCTGCTAATACTATTACTGCACCTGCTACTACTGCTTCTGCTTCTACTTCTGCTACCGCTTCTGCTACTACTACTTGTTACTGCTACTGCTTCTGCTTCTACTGCTTCTGCTACTACTACTGCTACTACCGCTTCTGTTAATACTACTGCTTCTGCTACTGCTTCTGCTACTACTACTACTACTACTACTGCCTTGTTACTACTACTGCTTCTGCTACTACTACTACTACTACCGCTTCTGTTAATACTACTGCTTCTGCTACTACTACTACTGCTTCTGCTACTACTACTACTACTGCTTCTGCTACTGCTGCTTCTGTTACTGCTTCTGCTACTACTGTTTCTGCTACTATTACTGCTACTACTGCTTCTAGTACTACTGCTTCTGCTACTACTGCTTCTGCTACTATTACTGCTACTACTGCTTCTACTACTACTGCTTCTGTTACTGCTTCTGCTTCTACTACTACTGCTTCTACTGCTTCTGCTACTGCTTCTACTATTACTGCTTCTACTACTACTGCTTCTACTACTACTGCTTGTGCTACTATTACTGCTACTACTGCTTCTGCTTCTACGGCTTCTGCTACTATTACTGCTACTACTGCTTCTACTACTATTGCTTGTGCTACTATTACTGCTACTACTGCTTCTGTTATTGCTTCTGCTTCTACTGCTTCTGCTGCTACTACTGCTTCTGTTACTGCTTCTTCTGCTTCTGCTACTACTGCTTCTGCTACTATTACTGTTACTACTGCTTCTGTTACTGCTTCTACTACTACTGCTTCTGCTACTGCTTCTACTACTACTACTTCTACTGCTATTGCTCCCACTAATTCTGTTACTGCTACTACTAACAATACTACTGCTTCTGCTACAGCTATTAGTGCTTCTGCTGCTAATACTATTACTGCACCTGCTACTGCTACTACTGCTTCTGCTTCTACTTCTGCTACCGCTTTTGTCACTGCTACTGCTTCTGCTACTACTACTTGTTACTGCTACTGCTTCTGCTTCTACTGCTTCTGCTACTACTACTGCTACTACCGCTTCTGTTAATACTACTGCTTCTGCTACTGCTTCTGCTACTACTACTACTACTACTACTGCCTTGTTACTACTACTGCTTCTGCTACTACTACTGCTACTACCGCTTCTGTTAATACTACTGCTTCTGCTACTACTACTACTACTACTGCCTTGTTCACACAACCCAGCATAAAAACATTCCCCAAACATCATGCACTATTTTAAAATAAGGGAAAGAGGAAATATTAATAATGAAACATATTCAAAATCAGTTTACATACATTAACTCAACCCGTGTGGAGGAATTTTGGCCCACTCATCTTTGCAGAATTGTTGTAATTCAGCCACATTGGAGGGTTTTCGAGCATGAACCACCTTTTTAAGGTCATGCCACAGCATCTCAATGGGATTGAGGTCAGGACTTTGACTAGGCCACTCCAAAGTCTTCATTTTGTTTTTCTTCAGCCATTCAGAGGTGGACTTGCTGGTGTGTTTTGGATCATTGTCCTGCTGCAGAACCCAAGTTCGCTTCAGCTTGAGCTCACAAACAGATGGCCGGACATTCTCCTTCAGGATTTTTTGGTAGGCGGCAGAATTCATGGTTCCATTTATCACAGCAAATCTTCCAGGTCCTGAAGCAGCAAAACAGCCCCAGACCATCACACTACCACCATCATATTTTACTGTTGGTATGATGTTCTTTTTCTGAAATGCGGTGTTACTTTTAAGACATAATGGGACACAGACCTTCCAAAAAGTTAAATTTTTTTCTCGTCAGTCCACAGAGTCTTCTTCTTCTTCTTTCGGCTTTTCCCTTCAGGGGTCGCCACAGCGAATCATCTCTCTCCACCTATCCCTATCTTCTGCATCCTCAACCCTTGCACCCACTAGCTTCATATCCTCATTTATTACATCCATATACCTCCTCTTTGGCCTTCCTCTTTGCCTCCTGCCTGGCAGCCCCATGTCCAACATTCTCCTACCAATATACTCACTGTCCCTCCTCTGAACATGTCCAAACCATCTTAATCTGGCCTCCCTAACTTTGTCCCCCAAACGTCCAACATGAGCTGTCCCTCTGATGTACTCATTCCTAATCCTGTCCAATCTTGTCACTCCCAAAGAGAACCTCAACATCTTCAGCTCTGCTACCTCGAGCTCTGACTCCTGTCTCTTCCTCAGTGACACTGTCTCTAAACCATACAGCATGGCCGGTCTCACCACTGTCCTGTACACCTTCCCCTTGATTCTCGCTGATATTTTCTGATCACACAGAACTCCCGACACCTTTCTCCACCCATTCCAACCTGCCTGCACTCGCTTCTTTACCTCTTTCCCACACTCTCCATTACTCTGGACTGTTGACCCCAAGTACTTAAACTCCTGTACCTTCTTCACCTCTTCACCCTGTAACCTTACTGTTCCACTTCCCTCCCTTTCATTCACACACATGTACTCAGTCTTACTACGACTGACCTTCATTCCTCTTCTCTCCAGCGCAAACCTCCACCTCTCCAGGTTTTCCTCCACCTGCTCCCTGCTCTCACTACAGATCACAATGTCATCTGCAAACATCATTGTCCAAGGAGACTCCTGTCTGACCTCCTCTGACAACTGGTCCATCACTATAGCAAACAGGAAGGGGCTTAGAGCCGATCCCTGATGCAGTCCCACCTCCACTTTGAACTCCTCTGTCTGACCTACAGCACACCTCACCACTGTCCTGCTCCTCTCATACATGTCCTGCACCACTCTGACATACTTCTCCGCTACTCCTGACTTCCTCATACAGTACCACAGCTCTTCTCTTGGCACCCTGTCATATGCTTTCTCCAAGTCTACAAACACACAGTGCAACTCCTTCTGACCATCCCTATACTTCTCCATCAAAATCCTCAGAGCAAAAATTGCATCCGTTGTGCTCTTTCTGGGCATGAAGCCATACTGCTGCTCACAAATTTTCGTCAGTCCACAGAGTATTTTCCCAAAAGTCTTGGGGATCATCAAGATGTTTTCTGGCAAAACTGAGATGGGCCTTTATGTTCTTTTTGCTCAGCAGTGGTTTTCGTCTTGGAACTCTGCCATGCAAACCATTTTAGCCCAGTCTCTTTCTTATGGTGGTCATGAACACTCACCTTAACTGAGGCAAGTGAGGCCTGTAGTTCTTTGGATGTTGTTGTGGGGTCTTTTGTGACCTCCTGGATGAGTTGTCGCTGCGCTCTTGGAGTAATTTTGGTTGGCCGGCCACTCCTGGGAAGGTTCTCCACTGTTCCATGTTTTCACCATTTGTAGATAATGGCTCTCACTGTGGTTCGCGGCAGTCCCAAAGCTTTAGAAATGGCTTTATAACCTTGTTCAGTTTGTAACCTCAAGCTGAAGCGAACTTGGGTTCTGCAGCAGGACAATGATCCAAAACACACCAGCAAGTCCACCTCTGAATGGCTGAAGAAAAACAAAATGAAGACTTTGGAGTGGCCGAGTCAAAGTCCTGACCTCAATCCCATTGAGATGCTGTGGCATGACCTTAAAAAGGTGGTTCATGCTCGAAAACCCTCCAATGTGGCTGAATTACAACAATTCTGCAAAGATGAGTGGGCCAAAATTCCTCCACAGCGCTGTAACAGACTCATTGCAAGTTATGGAAAACGCTTGATTGCAGTTGTTGCTGCTAAGGGTGGACCAACCAGTTATTAGGCTTAGGGGGCAAACACTTTTTCACACAGGGCCATGTAGTTTTGGATTTTGTTTTCCCTTAATATTAAAAACCTCCATTTAAAAACTGCATGATGTGTTTACTTGTGTTATCTTTGACTAATATTTAAATGTGTTTGATTATCTGAAACATTAAAGTGTGACAAACATGCAAAAAAATAAGAAATCCGGAAGGGGGCCAACACTTTTTCACACCACTGTGTGTGTGTGTGTGTGTGTGTGTGTAGATCTATATATTAAATATGTATAATATGAATATGTATATATGTAATATAATATAGATGTATATATTAAACCCCAGAAAATGACAGAAAAGAGCAGAAAGAGCACTGTGAAATTGTGATGCATGCGTGGGAATGGAAGCGAGGGGGTAGGGGGTGGGGGTGTAAACGGGAAGTAGCACTCCGTGTAATTCCATTAGCCTTTACACACCATCAGTGCTGGAAAACAACAGCATCACAGCTATTCTTCAGGCTGTTGTCACTGCATTAGCAGTTGTTTATAGTGCGTGTGTGTGTGTGTGTGTGTGTGCACATGAATCAAGAGAGAAGCTGGCGGGAAAGGAAAAGCCGAGGAGCAGGTGCACAATGAAGATGATGATGATGATGATGATGATATCAACGCCCATTTCCTTATTTGTCTCTCTCCCTCTTTTGTGGTTTTGGTGTGTCTAAGGCTGCTTTGCTGGTGCATCACCAGAGAAACAGGGAGGGTGTGTGTGTGTGTCTGTGTGTGTGTGAGAGAGAAATAGAGTGAGAGAAAGAGAGAGAGAGAAAGAGAGAGAGAGAAAGAGAGAGAGGGGGGGGGGGGAGTTGCCTCACAGGCTAAGCCCATCTGCTCACTGTCTGAATCTGGTCGACACGGAAACCATAGCTATGACGCTTCAAGCTGTGCCAGGCTCTTTGACTGTGTAGGATCGTGTGTTTATGTGTGTGTGTGCGTGTGTGTGTTTATCAGGAATATGAACGTGTCATCATCGGGAGATCAGATACCCTAGTGTCATGAGGAGAGCACGCCTCCGTCATAACAGTGAGAAAAGGAGCGAGTGAGGAAACAGAGAGGGGGGGAGGAAGGGAGAGAAAAGAAGAGAAGAGAAGAGGAGTTGAAGGGAACTGGAAAGATTTCAGATATAGCGAGTGTGATGGATCCTCAGTAAGCTGCAGTTCCGATTAGAGAGAGAGAGAGAGCAAGAGAGAGATAAAGAGAGAGAGATAGAATGATAGATAGAGGGCGGGAGTCTGTGTGAACAGGACCTTTGTGCAACTGTGTCTGTGCGTGTGTATATGTAGCTTGTGTGTCACTGCGAGAGGTGTGTTGTGCTGTCAGTGCTGCGACGCTACTGTCTCTCTCTCACACACACACATACACTCGCACTCATTCACACACACACACACACACATTTTGCCTGATGCTCTGTGCAGCCTGTGGACTCCAGGATGGACGGAGTCTGAGGACGGCGAGCGCCGACACGCACATGCTCAACCTGCAACCTGCTGATTCCGTTACACCGTAGGACAGTACACACACTCTCTCTCTCACTCACACACATACACACATTTTTGCAAGCCATGGATTCACTCTCCAACGACGTGGACGGGCTGGAGAACAACTCCATGAAGTACAGCAGGAACGAGCAGACGGAGAAAATGTGGCTCCGGCTCAAGGGAATGTAAGTTGCTGAAGACACTTGTCTCTTGATCAGACATAAACTTGTTTACGGATGCAATTCATGCAGGTGGAGGTTATGCAGTGTGCAGATTTTGATGCATGTTTTGAATGCTGACACATACCATAGCTTCTCAGTAATGGAACTGGAAGAGTGTTTGTAGTTTGTGATGTAATAAAACATAAAGAAGGAAAAGGAAGTGAAGAACTGTAATGCTTGGAGTGTAGCGTGAGCGCAGCATGCTGTTTTTATCTTACGGCTCTCTTTAAATTTGTTTCATCACCTTAACCTTACATATGCTACACATCTTACTTGGACTTATGGTCTTGTTTTGGACTTTGCCTTGAAAGCATGCCACATGAACGAGAAGCCAGTGCCATAAATCTATTGATGTTTAATGTTCCTCATGATTACCTAGAATTATAAAAAAACTGTATTCATTCATTCTCATACAATGCTTATGTTAAATTTTGCATCACTTGGCTCATTCTTTACTGTGTGCTGGCAAAACAAATGAATAAATGAGCAGTTAATAGCAATTATTATCTACACAAGCAATAACATTTTATGCATTTAAATAAATTTGATCAATCTTCACTATTTCCATGCGCACATCCATGCTCTGTTTTATATATTCCAACGCTTCACACGGGGTTCTGTAGTAACGTCCTGTTTCTGAGACTATTGCTGCTGCAGGGGAAAAATTAAAGTCTAGAGAAGGTCAGAACTTGGCTTCTTAGTTCACTGTATGTTTGTTTTATTAGTCTCGGAGCAAAATGATTCAATGTTTGATATAAAACACTATTAAACACCAATAGAAAAACTACCTATTCTGCAAAAACACCTACTTACATCAGTACTTTACAACAAACAGTAACATACCAAACACCATCAGACACAAATACCAACATTCTCCACTAAACAACAAACAACAACATCTATCAAATATCAACAAAAGCGTTTTCTGTAAAACATCAATGCTCTACAAAAACACTAATATACTGTAGTCTATCAAACACAAATATCAACATTTGACCAACAAACACCAACATCCTCCATCAAACGAAAATGTTCTGATAAACACCTACTTACACCAATACTCTACAACAAACACTAACATACTGTACAACATCAAACACAAATCCCAACATTCTCCATTGTGCATCAACAAATACCAATGCCTTCCATGAAACAGCAACAAAAACAACCTATTCTTCCAAACACCTACTTACATCAATACTCTTCAACAAACACTAGCATACTATACACCATCAAATACAAACACCGACATCTTCCATCAAACATCAACGAAACGTTCTCTGTCAAACACCTACTTAAGTCAATACTCTACAACAAACACTAACATACTGTATGACATCAAACACAAATACCAACATTCTCCACTAAACATCAACAAACACCAATGCCTTCCATGAAACACCAACAAAAACAATCTATTTTCCCCAAACACCTACTTACATCAATACTCTTCAACAAACACTAGCATACTAACCCCAATTTTATTCCAACCCATTGCACCACAAACAACATCTTCCATCACACAAAAACGTTCTCAAACACATGCTTACATCAATATTCTTTAACAAACACTAACACCAACATCTTATGCTTAACAAACACTAGCATACTATACACCATCAAATACAAATACCGACATCTTCCATCAAGCATCAACAAAAACGTTCTGTCAAACACCAGCTAACATCAATAATCTGCAAAAACACTAATACTGTAGTCTATCAAACACAAATAACAAAATTTTCCACTGAACAACAAACACCAACATCCTCCATCAAACAAAAATGTTCTGATAAACACCTACTTACATCAATACTCTACAACAAACACTAACATACTGTACAACATCAAACACAAATCCCAACATTTTCCATTGAACATCAACAAACACCAATGCCTTCCATGAAACACTAACAAAAACAACCTATACTTCCAAACACCTACTTAGATCAATACTCTGCAACAAACACTAGCATACGATACACCATCAAATACAAATACCAACATTCTCCATTGCACAACAAACACAGACATGCTCCATCAAACATCGACAAAAATGCTCTCTGTCAAACACCTACTTACACCAATACTCTACAACAAACACTAACATACTGTAAACCATCAAACACAAATCCCAACATTTTCCATTGAACATCAACAAACACCAATGCCTTCCATGAAACACCAACAAAAACAATCTATTTTCCCCAAACACCTACTTACATCAATACTCTTCAACAAACACTAGCATACTAACATGTGTCATCAAACACAAATGCCAGTATTCTCCATTGAACATAAACAATACCAGTGTTCTCCATAAAACATCAACAAATACAGCATTCTCTGTCAAATGCTATTTTTCAACAGTAGATTCTAATAAACATGAACATCTTTCATCAAATCCTATTCCTAAACCTAAAACATATGTACATCAATGCTCTACAAAAAAATATCAACATATCACTCCATCAAAAACAAATACTACCATTTTTATTGAAGATCAACACCAATGTCCTCATAAAATACCAGGATCCTCCATCAAACACCAACAAAAATAACCCTCTACTGTATATTATACACCTACTCACATCAGCATTCTCCAACAAACACCAATCTACTACTATTATCAAATTCAACACTAATTCAACACTAACACTAATGTCCATTAAACACCAACAAAACTTCTCTGTTAAATGCCAATTCATGATAAGATTATCCATCAAATATTACCAAATTCCATCAAACACCAAAAGACAACAAACCAAAACCCTTTTCTGTCAAACACTTACACCACCAGCAAACACCATCAATATTATAAACATCAACATTCCATCAAACACAAATACCAACATTCTCCATTAAACACCATCAAACACTAACATTCTCTATGGAGCACCAACAACCCAGCATCCTATATCAAACACTAACTTTCTTTTTAAAACAGTAACAAAGAAGGTATCAACATTTTCCATTAAACACCACAATTCTATTTAAAACACCACACATAAGCATTCTGCATAGAACACCAGCAGGTTTATGACAAAAAACACCAGTTTCCTCCAACAAACAGCAACACATTTAATCAACATTCTTCATTAAACACCAAAAAGGACAAAGCATTCTTCAAACAACAAAAACAAACACCAGCATTCTCTATTTAACTTGTTTCGCAACAATAACAAAAAAACACACACCATCATTCTTTATTTAACACCAATGTTTCACAAGAATCACCAAGAAACACCTACTTTCTCCACAGCAACAATAGCATACTATCTCTATCAAACACCAGCTTCTGTCTATATTCTTCATCAAACACCAACACTGTCTATTAAACACCAAACTCCTCAAACATTATCCAAAGAATACGAACACTGACATTCTCCAATTGAGCTGTAAATGTTCTACATTGATCACCAAGAAATACCAAAATTCTTCTTAAACCACCAAGAAACACCAGCATCTTCCTTCAAAGACCTAGAAACAATAGTCTTCTTCAAAGACCAAAAATACATTAAATGACATCTACCAAGAGTCAGATTTCAACATATGTTAATATTCTCCAACATTCCCCATCAAACAGCAACATTTAGCTAACATTCTCAAATAAACATCTATGCTCACAGTTAAATAGCAAATTCTCCAACATACACTAGCATACTTATACCAGAAGATCGACCCAGGAACACTGAGCATGAGGTGGAGCACCTATCCATCACAGGGCACCATGCACACTCACAACCCACACTCACACACTCATTCACAGCTTGCAGCAATTCAGCATAACCATTCCACCAACTGGTATTTCTGGGAGGAAACTGGGAAACCCAAAGGAACCCCATACAGACACGGGGAAAATGTGGAAGAACATGGAAGAACTTCCACACAAACAACAACCAACCATCTTAATACTGTTCATTAAAACGTAAAATGTAAAAAGCCAGAAGTGATGAAGAACGTTCTAGAAACATCTAAACAATCAGTACAGTTTTTTTTTTAGCTAAAAAGTACAGTTTAAGCTAAAAGTTCACAGTCTGTCCACCAAAGTCCATATTTTTATTCTGTAACACATCTGACCAGGTAATCAGCATTCTCCAGCATGTTTCACCTGCTCAGCTGTGCAGCTTCGGGAACAGAATAAAACATTTTGGAGAAAGAGCAGAATGAAAAGAAGAAAGAAAAGGTCTTTATTGTACTGATGTTTTTTTTTTTTGTTTTTTGTTTTTTTTTAAAATATATAGTGCATTTCCTGTGTACAGATTTGAAAATAAATAATAAATAAATATAATATAATAAAAATAATAAAATAAATAAATAAATAAATAAATTTTGCATTAAAAATGTATTCTTTTTTAACCAGCATGTGTTATTATAGTTAAACAGTGATATTTTAAGAACATTAGAAAAGTCTTGTTGATTAAAACAGAGCAGCTTGGTGCACTGCATATAGTGTGAAACTGTGAACTTCTGATAGATTCACACATGATGAGGCATCCTACACACATCGCTTGGCTCTGAACTCTGGCCCTCTGCATTGAGAAAGTATTGAGGACACACACACACACACATATGCACACTCATAGAATACACCCAGGACACCTAACATGACGCTTACTTAACACACACTCGAAGCAGAGGGAACTCTTAGCTTTTCTTTTCAAGCGTTCATCTGAACTTAGTTCCAGATTCTTACATTCGGGTCTAATCCAATCATTTTTATTTTTTTTTGTTTTGCAGGCAGAAGTACAAAACGACTTCTCAGAGGTAAGAATGACGCCATCCTCTTCCTTTGGGATTTGCGCTACAGTAACTTGTCTGGCAAATGAACAACAAAATGCCTCAGTGAATATTTCATGCATGACAACAGCTAGCCATATGGAGAGAAAAAGCGCTAAAGATGGCTGTTTGTTTTTTTGCACACTATTGCTAGACTTTCATATTTAGAGCTGATCTTTACCAAATCGTATTTAAAAAATAGTACGTTTACTTGTAGCTGCTCTCATTATGAAGCAGTGAAAATATACTTTAAGAGACATGATATTTGAGAGTGTGTAGACTGCTGTGGACGCCTGTTTATATGCAGTCGGCAAAAACAAATACGGTCACATTTGGGCATTTAATAATACATAATAACACGGCTTCGTGCCCGGCACTTTGAATATAAGAAGCCATATTTACCAATCAATTCCATTTCGGAGAAATTGACCGATGATGTTATTGTGCTTGGATCTATCAGAGGAAGGAGTCAAACTCTAAGAACTATTAATGTTATCCACTTACTCATCCCCCAGGTCTCCATAATCATAAAGGAAAAATGCACCCTGAATGACTTGCTTATAAATCTTTTTAATCTTCTAGTCTTCAGTGGCATCCACAATAGATTTTGGAATAAAATACTAGTTGTAGTTTTTCATCCACATGCCAGTTTATTTACTTTGGATAACAGTTTCCTAGAGTCCAGAAAGTATTCACAGCGCTTCACTTTTTCCACATTTTGTTGTGTTACAGCCTTATTCCAAAATGGATTAAATTCATTATTTTCCTCAAAATTCTACAAACTACCCCGTAATGACAACGTGAAAGAAGTTTATTTGAAATCTTGGCAAATTTATTAAAAATATAAAACAGAAAAAATCACATGTGAGTATGAGTATTGAGTATGATGCTACAAGCTTGGCACACCAATTTTGGGGCAGTTTCTCCTCTTAAGCCCTATCAAGTTGGATGGGGAGCGTTGGTGCACAGGCATTTTCAGATCTCTCCAGAGACGTTCAGTCGGGTTCAAGTCTGGAATCTGGCTTGGCCACTCAAGGACATTCACAGAGTTGTCCCCTAGCCATTCCTTTGTTATTTTGGCTGTGTGCTTAGCATTGCTGTCCTGTTGGAAGATGAACCGTCGCTCTAGTCTGAGGTCCAGAGCGCTCTGGAGCAGGTTTCTATCAAGGATGTCTCTGTACATTGTTGCATTCATCTTTCCATCGATCCTGACTAGTCTCCCTGTTCCTGCCCCTGAAAAACATCCCCACAGCATGATGCTGCCACCACCATGCTTCACTGTAGGGATGGTATTGGCCAGGTGATGAGTGGTGCCTGGTTTCCTCCAGACATGATGCTTGCCATTCAGGCCATAGAGTTCAATCCTTGTTTCATCTTTGTCCAGAGAATGCTGTTTCTCATGGTCTGAGAGTCCTTCAGGTGCGTTTTGGCAAACTCCAGGTGGGCGGTCATGTGCTGTTTACTGAGGAGTGGCTTCCATCTGGCCACTCCATACAGGCCTGATTGGTGGAGTGCTGCAGAGATGATTGTTCTTCTGGAAGGTTCTCCTCTCTCCACAGAGAAACCCTGGAGCTCTTTCAGAGTGACCATCGGGTACTTTATCACCTCCCTGACTAAGGCCCTTCTCCCCCGATTGCTCGGTTTGGCCGGGCGGGCTGCTCTAGGAAGAGTCCTGGTGGTTCCAAACTTCTTCCATTTACAGTTGATGAAGGCCACTGTGCTCACTGGGACCTTCAATGCTGCAGAAATTTTTCTGTACCCTTCTCCAGATCTGTGCCTTGATACAATCCTGTCTCGGAGGTCTACACACAATTCCTTGGACTTCATGGCTTGGTCTGTGCTCTGACATGAACTGTTAACTGTGGGACCTTATATAGACATGTGTGTGCCTTTCCAAATCATGTCCAATCAACTGAATGTACCACATGTGGACTCCAAACTAGTTGTAGAAACATCAAGGATGATCAGTGGAAACAGGATGCACCTGAGCTCCATTTTGAGTGTCATAACAAAGGCTGTGAATACTTATGTACATGTGATTTTTTTCATTTTTTTATTTTTAATAAATTTGCAAAGATTTCAAACAAACTTCTTTCACGTTGTCATTATGGGGTATTGTTTGTAGAATTTTAAGGAAAATAATGATTTTAATCCATTTTGGAATAAGGCTGTAACACAACAAAATGTGGAAAAAGTGAAGCGCTGTGAATACTTTCTGGATGCACTGTATGTATTTGTGCAACTTCTTTTATAGCTAAATTGTATGCTAGATCTTGCTTGGATTTCCTATTACTATGATATTGAATGTTGCTGGGAAATGGTGAGTGAGAAAAGAAGCTCTAGCTCATTTATTAGCTTAACCTGACTGCTTTGCAATTCTCAAAGATTAAACACTATAATAACTGAGCTGTAATAGTGATGATATCAATACTGCACACAAACCCTTACAGCAATAACAAAAATACATACAGATTATCACCTGAATCACACGCTCAACACACAAATGTTTCAATTAAACGTTTAATGTGCATCAAGGTTAACAGTTCCTTTAACATCAGATCTACAACATCAATGATGTAATTACTTTCCTTAGACCTCATTATCTTGATTAGTGCTGATGGTTCTGTCGATAGTTTTTGACCGGCAACGATCTGCATAAACTTATAATTCTTTTCCAATATATACTTATGTGAAGTTTTTGAATCTTGGGAATGTTTCTAGATGCATCTAACAGTGTTTTTTTTTATTGTTGTTGTTGAAATGTGAGATATTGATATCGGTTAACCCATTTTTAATCAGTATACACAAACAAATTATTTTATTGCCATAATTCTGACTTAAAATTAGTCAGGACATTTTTGTCTTTCAGAGTGAGACATTTTAATTTTTTTTAGATGCTAATGTACAGTATAAGCACTTGGGGCATGTCATAGAGCAGAAGTGTGTGGCTTTGACTTCACCATATACTTTAAAGGTAGAATCATGTGTGGAAAAAACGAACAGTTTTTGTTTTTTGGAGCATTAATATATAGCTCCTAGTAGGCTAGAGAAAATCAGAAATGCTTCAGAAAAACGAAAAACACTACAAAATCTCAAAGCCAGTGTGTCTATTTTCATATGAGCCATTAACCACCATTAACCCCAGTCCCACAATGAAGAAAAAAATTATGGGAATGTTATTGCTGAAGAAGATATGATGCCGCTTCCAATGTTCCTTTTTTCATTTTCTGATTATTTTTGAAGCAGCTTTGCATTCCAAGGCCCTCCTCTAAAATAATAGCACCGGCATGAATCACATTTTTAAAGTCCATAATAACAATATTCTTCACTGTAACCGGTTATTAACTTCTGCATAAGACGTGGTGTGTTGAAGTGTGATGGATTATTGGAAACCCAGTTGTAGATGAGTGATGCATAGACAAAAGGTGCTGCTGAGGGTAGCAGAGTGAAGAGGTTGTTGAAATGTAAAGAGACTGACACTGATGAATTGAGTAAGCAACATGGCTCTTGTTGTGTGTGTGTGTGTGTGTGTGTGTGTTTGTGTTCTAATGTCTCCACTATAGCCTGAGAGCTTTGGCTGCAATGAAGTAGCCTGGACACACACACAAACACACACACACACACACACACTCATAATATTAAAATATTTCCTGTTACATAAATACATTCTGCTTGTACCATCATGTACTTTCATTTCTGAACAAAACCTCATGTACAAGGATGCATTGTCATCTTGATAGCTTTTCCCCTTACTCTAACACGGTTTTAATCTGGTCCCAGAGTCTATCCTTAGGATAGACCACCATCACCACCTTCACCACCCTATTACCCACACCACCACAACCACCCCAGCACCATCACCTCCATCAAAACCACCACAACCTCCTCACCATCATCACCGCCATTAAAAGCACTCTCACCCCCAACACCATTGCCACCCTAACCACTGTATCACCCTCACTACCACCATCACCATCCTCACCACCATCACCACAACCAAAACCACTCTCAACTTCATCAACATCACCACCATCTGTGCCACCACACTCAAACCCCCACCACCCCAACACTGTGAGGCCCCTGAGCAAGGCTCTCAATCCTCCTTGCTGTACTGTATCCTGGCTGACCCTGCACCTCTGACTCCAACTTCCAAAGTTGGCATATGTGAAGAAAGAATTTCACTCTTCTGTAATGTATATGTGACAAATAAAGATTATTATGCAGTGCTGGTCCCAAGCCTGGTAAAATGGGAGGGTTGTGTCAGGAAGGGCATCCGGCATAAAACCTGTGCCAAGTTGTTGGCCAGGTGTTGGCCAAGTTGTGTTACCAGTTGGTCCGCTGTGGCGACCCCGAACAGGGAGCAGCCGAAAGCAACTTCTTTTCTATTCTATTCTGTTCTGTTCTGTTCTGTTCTGTTCTGTTCTGTTCTGTTCTATTCTGTTCTGTTGTATTCTATTCTATTCTATTTTATTTATTTATTTATTTTTGTTATGTGTTGGAGGGGGCACGGGGGCACGGTGGCTTGGTGGTTAGCACGTTTGCCTCACACCTCCAGGGTTGGGGGTTCGATTCCCGCCTCTTCCATGTGTGTGTGTGGAGTTTGCATGTTCTCCCTGTGCTTCGGGGGTTTCCTCCGGGTGCTCCGATTTCCTCCCCCAGTCCAAAAACATGCGTGGTAGGTTGATTGGCATCTCTAAATTGTCCGTAGTGTGTAATTGTGTGAGTGAATGAGAGTGTGTGTGTGTGCGCCCTGCGATGGGTTGGCACTCCGTCCAGGGTGTATCCTGCCTTGATGCCCAATGACGCCTGAGATAGGCCGAGAATAGTTCGGATAAGCGGTAGACAATGAATGAATGAATGTTACGTGTTGGTAGGAGGTGTAACAGGCAGGTTAGTGTGCTTGATGCTATTGTAACACACACAGGTTAGTGTGATCGTGAAGCCGAAGTGTGAAGACGCCTCCCTCGTGAGCTGATAAATGGTTGTTGAGAAGAGGCTCATGATTTGCCTCTTTGCTCTGAATGGAAACATTGCATCCAGCTGCGCTGAGTGAAAATCCGCATAATACAGTACATCGGAGTATTATGAACTCTGAGTATGCAGGAAAATATTCAGGAGAATGGTAAAGATTCTTTAAAAAGAAGGTTTACCAGAATCAAATAACTGTTTTTATAAGTGGACGTTTACAGTTGGTCTGTTGTCACATAAATAAACAGATACACCTAGTTGCCAGTTCATTATTTGCACAGATTTAGTAACAAGTCAACTGGAACCCTGAGGTAAATGTTAAATTATTGTACGTCTATATCAGACGTTTAAGATCTGATTAGAGCTGCAGCCTACACAGTGAAAAAAACCTTTTTGATGATATTATGTTTTATTTGAAAATGGATGAATGAATGGATGGATGGTTAGACTGATGGATGGATTGATGAATGGATGGATGGATGTTTTTTGGATGTTTTGAGACTCACAACGAATAGTTTAACCTTCAGCAAAAATGGATTCCTGGAGCTTTTCTCTCTACAGTGCAATACGCTAGAGCTAAATTCAATTCAACTTTGTCATTTTAGCAGTAAAGTACAATCTAAAAAGAAAACTTTCTCGCTATTCTCTTCACTGCAGCAAACATTAAAAACACAGCACTATTAAATAATACAATTACAGTGCAGATACAGTATTAAGGTAGTGCAATGCAGTGACAAACAGTGCAGGGCAAAGCACACTGCAATTCTGGAAGATGGTATGACCAGTGAATATTTTCTTCAATTTGTGAGCAAGCCATGATGAATCAGTTTGGACATCAGTCTCACCTCTACCTCTAGCAGATGGTCTAGATTTGAGCCAAGGAAAACTCTCCAACATGTATTGTAGCACTCTAACTAAAATAGCACTCATTAGAATATATATAGGGAAATTTAATACATACATTCACCAGAGACCAAAATTTTAGTTTAGCACTATGCTTGATACTCCTGGGGTTTGAATGAAATGCTTAGACACTGGAACATCATGATTTACTTTGTGACAATGGCTAAATGACAATGCGCTGTGTTATTCTGACTAGGTACCATAATCGCCTCAAAGATCAGCCTTGTTACATAGTAGAGATTTATTTGTACACAAACAGGAAGTAAATATCACAGAAATAGCCTGCTTTCGGATTTTGAGCCCTTTTATCCAGACACTTTCTTGCTCTCACACAGGGCCTTGGCTCCATACACTAGTCTCGCCACTAATGAGGCACATTTGTCTCTCATAATAATGGGAGGAAGCACCAAAATAAGAAGCTTGACAGCCCTCTGACCATCACAGTCCAAATGTTTTAGATCTGTAAAAACATTTTAATATACAGTATAATACCATCAGGGTCAGACCCCATGGCAGTCGTGCTGATATATGAGAATCAAATGACAGAAGTAAAAGAAAAAAAAGGGAGAAAATGACCCCGTAGATTGGTCCTTAGTGATGGTGTATCCACTAGAGGCCCCCATAAGCTGTTCCACCAAAACGTGCAGTTTTCAGAGCCATGACCTCTGTTGCTTAATTCCTTAAACCATTCAGTAGTGTGAGAAGATTTATAGACCAAGCTCTCTTTATAAATACAATGAGCAAGACAAGACAAAAACATATTACAAAGTGGCTTGTTTTGTTAAGGTCATCGTATATGGATTTCTATTTGTCTCCATGGTTCTATTAACAGGCAGATGTTAAGGCTGTTATTGGAATTGATAATGTGGCTAAGAGTAAATGCAAGATGGAAGCTAGTGCGACTTCAGGCTTTATCTATGATAGACTGAATGTACTGGTCGCTATGTCGTCTATTAAAAATGTGATTTAGGGAAATTAAAATTCTGCTCTAATTTTAATGATATTGAGTTATAAAGTTACCAAACCATTAGCTAGAATACATTTGACACCTTGTGAGTTTAGTGCTTTTATTTATTTATTTTTTTTAAGGATAAAGCCAAGCCCTGAGTCCAGTCACTTTTCAAGTGGTTATCAGTCTGTCTAGGATTTCGTGATTTTACAGTGATCACAGAAATTAACGAAAAATCAAGCAAACTCTGAGGAAGCTGTAATTTTTAAAAACTGGCCATTGGACGCATCAGGTGACATCATCACATTGCACATTTAGCCAAAACAGTCTTCGATTCATGTGTCGCTGCACAAATCAAGCATTCTTTGGTAAAACAATAGCAACAAAACACTAAACAGACAATTTACACAGGCAATTTACACAGGCAATTTACACAGGCAATTTACACAGGCAATTTACTGACAGGGGGGCACGGTGGTTAGCATGTTTGCCTCACACCTCCAGGATTGGGGGTTCGATTCCCGCCTCCGCCGTGTGTGTGGAGTTTGCATGTTCTCCCCGTGCCTCGGGGGTTTCCTCCGGGTACTCCGGTTTCCTCCCCCAGTCCAAAGACATGCATTATAGGTTGATTGGCATCTCTAAATTGTCTGTAGTGTGTGAATGAAAGAGTGTGTGTGCCCTGTGATGGGTTGGCACTCCGTCCAGGGTGTACCCTGCCTTGATGCCCAATGACGCCTGAGATAGGCACAGGCTCCCCGTGACCCGAGTATAGATCGGATAAGCGGTAGACAATGAATGAATGAATTTACTGACAACTTTATACAGACAATTTACTACTAAAGGTGTTGTGCCAATGGGAAGAAAACTAAATTCATTTCCAACATCAACATTAGTCATAAACAGTAAATTACTGTGAAAAGTCTTTATATAACACTTTAGTTACATCTATCATAGATACCTTTCCTTTGAAACACTGCATCGCATAAATTTAGGTTTGTACATTTTTCTATATTGTATATAACCCCAGCATATGTAATTCTTTTGGGATTTTCTTGAAAACATGGCAGAACGGCTGCCTCATTTTACTCTACCAAGGAGTTAAATGTCATCCAATCAGATTTTAGTCAGTTCTAGAGTAAAATTTTCCAAACATCCTTGTGTAATTAATGGCTGAAATCAGGACAACTGGGAGGTCACAAGGCAATTTAAAATGCCCTTTGTGTAGCATGCACACAGAAAATGAAAGGATTATCACAAGAGCTTTGGCCGAATTCCTGTTTCAGCTCATTAGACGGTTGTATAGTAGGGGATTTGTCTATGATAACACCTGGATTTTAACACATATGGAAATAGTTGTATTAATAGAAGGCAGAGTGACAGGAAATTAAAAAAAAAAATCATAACAATAAAGGACAAAGGTCTTGAAAGGGTAGGCAAAGTCTTGGCAAACTGAAATGGCATTTACGCTCCACTGCAGCTTGGTTAAGATCCCAAAATATGGAACTTTCATTCATCAGCTTTTTATTGTTTTCAGGATTCAGCATTGTTCTAAGTTCTGTTTTGTGCCCCAGAAAAGTCATTAACTCTCACCGACACGCCATTACTGTCTGGGATATTTGTTTTCCAGAACCATGTTCCCATCATACGACATACCATGAACCCAAGGTTAGCTCATAGAACTGCGGTTAGAAAATGAAGCATGGCTTTGGGTTGTGTTCTTTACAGCACAGAAAGTGCTTAGAAAACAGGGCCCATGTATGAGATCTTAATGGAGTGGATTTAAGTGTAATTGTAATAATAATGATAATAATAAAAAACCTAGCAAAGCAAATGGCGCAGTATGGAGAACAACAAACGTCTAAAAAAAACCTTTGTAGTTGGTGGAAGTGGTAAATCAATGTGTAAGACATTGGACTATTGATTTGAAGGTGCCACTGCTTGGCCCTTGAGCAAGGCCCTTAACCCTCAACTGATTAGATGTATAAATGAGATAAATGTAAGTCACTCTGGATAAGAGCTTCTGCCAAATTCTGTAAATGTTGTACTTGGAAGATATTGTGGTAGATTAGTGGTTAAGGCTTTGGACTACTGACCGGAAGGTTGTGAGTTCAACTCCCAGGTTCACCAAGCTGCCACTGCTGGGCCCTTCAGTAAGGCCCTTAACCCTCAATTGCTCAGTTGTATAAATTGTAAGTCACTCTGGATAAGGGCATCTGTGTTCGAAATGTAAAAATAAATGAGGTGCTTTGAAGAGAGCATGTGATAAATACAGGATTTAAGATCTAATACGTTCTTAATAGTGATACATCAATACTAATACTGGTATCAGTCTGCTACTGTGCTCATTCACTCATTTTCATACCTAATGTTCCAAAATATTATACATTTTAAACATTATAACCAAAAGACAGTGTGTGGAGTTTGCATGTTCTCCCTGTGCTTGGTGGGTTTCCTCCGGGTGCTCCAGTTTCCTCCCACAGTCCAAAGACATGCTTCTAGGCTGATTGGAGCCTCTAAATTGCCCGTAGTATGTGATTGCATGAGTGAATGAGTGTGTGGGTGTGCCCTACGATGGGTTGGCACTCCGTCCAGGGTGTATCCTGCCTTGATGCCCGAGTACGCCTGAGGTAGGCACAGGCTCCCTGTGACCCGATGATAGATCGGATAAGTGTTACAGACAATGGACAATGGAACCAGAATACACAATGATGATTTAGATGTGTTTCATTATTTATGGAGGCAAACTAAAACTACTCAAGCACCATTGAGATGCTCTCAAGGGTCCAGGGTCTACACATTGCTTGTGAATCAAGGCGCAATTGCAAAGCCATGACGCCTTAAACATAAAACCACAAGTACTAAGAGTTCATTGCTAGCAGCACATGACAGCAACAAGGGCTGGCTAGGCAAGACAAAATGAGTGAAAATAATAGCTCTTGACCAGTATGTTGTTCTTGATGATCGGCTGCTATTGGTCATTGACAGCGAGGAATTGTGCAACACTGAAAGCAGTTCTTACAGCTGTATATTAGTGTTTTTCTGAAGTTAAAAAACAAAACAAAAAACTTTTCTCCACTGCACCCATGCTATAAATAGGTAACTAATGTACGTAGCTAGCTAATGCACTTTATTTAATATCAACTCAAATATGTTATAAAGAATGAGCCTAGTGCCAGGACATACACATAAGCAATACAATACAGTACAATATTCCATGATGCCCCCGAATGCTTAATACCACATTGGTAAGTATGGAAGGGGTGGAGCTAGGTGCCGCCCTGGAGGAGTGACACGTCTCAATTAGAGCCTACATGAGATGTGTGTTTAATTCTCTCTCTGCAGCTGTATGTATTGTGTTGATTGCGGTAATCTCAGTAGGTTCTTTTGGCCTCTGTCCCATTACACCTCCCATCCATGTTTCACTCGAGGATTCAGATGATACCCAAGGATTTGCTGTCTCTTGGCAACTGCGTGCGCCTTCCTCGATGGATTTCTGTTTGTTTCAGGCGGTCCAATTATTGGCACATGTTAATGGGAAATCCAAGCCAAAATTACTAATGCACCAGTGAATTGCTAATGGAAGGTAGCAGTTAGCCAGCTACGGCAGCTAGTTGTGATGGATTCATTTTGTTCTTGGCTCATACTGTCAGAAATCCAAGCAAGGAGAGAAGGGTCAATGTGCTAAAAGGTGATACACAACTGGGTCTCAAAATGTGTTTCCAAATCCGATCATGATAATGATGATGATGATGATGATGAGGGTGTGTTAATGTGTGTCTCACATATCTGCCGCTACAGTTTTGTACAGTAGCACTGGGTTTCAGTAGATTTCACATTAATTAGGAATTTTAGGATGAAGTTTTAGTGAAGAGGTGCTAGTACTGATGAGTAGTGACAACAACTAACCACAATTATGGGCTAGCTTTACAGAAAAGTACATTTTTTAAAAATTTGATTGAATGTATTATCACAGAAAAAAAAAGTATAAAATTTGAGTGAAATTCTTATGTTACAGAGCTACACGTTATAGCATTAATAATAGTAAAAAAATACATAAATCTCGCTTTTTGCTATTATAACTCTATATTGCATGGTAGATATGGAAGATAATATATGTTAGATATGTATCAATAGAGGAGACTTTTGACTGCCAGAGATGTTTGGTTTAATATCAAATGGATGCGTATTGCTTTGAAGCAACAGGATGTTTTTTGTCCACCCACTGACTCTACGGTCAGAAAAACACAAGGCAACATTAAGTTCCCATTTGTGTGTGTAAAACCAAATGGCAGCCTTTGTTGTGCTTCTGCTGCTTTGTGTGCCGCAACCATTTATTGTCTGTTTACTGGCTAAATAGATCCGCCTGCCTCTGGCTTTGATTAGATCAGAGCCTTGGAGCACTGCGAGAAAATGGAAGTGTCACTATGCAATGACCGTTTCCTGTCCGAGTGTTCCAGGCTGTTAATCATTTACACAAACAACAAAATATTCTATTTCTTTCAACCATGTTGCTCAAGAGAATGGTATTTACCGAAACAGTGAAAACAGCAGGGTTAGACTTGGATCTGACCTAACATCAAACCCCATAGTTTGTTGAGGAAATCTTGAGGCCATTAATAGCCATCAAGGATTTGTGTATCATCTAAACTCAAACTTCATCAGTACCTCAAGTTTGAGGATCGTGTGAAAGTACACAGCGAGGAAAACAGAGCTGTCTATTTTTGTGCTGCATATCAACGCTATCCGCTTCACAGCAACTGTCTCCTTCGTGACGGTTGCTATAGCAGCATGGATCACCAGATGACTCTCTGAGAGGCTTTAGGGACGCTTGTGGATCAAATTTCTTGGAATACCAATGCTGATCTGGGATCAGTTCTTGACTTGGATGTACTAATGATTATACGAGTGAATGGCTGATTCCGGATCAGTTCCTTTAATCAGGCATGGACTTTTTCTCTTGCTTTTATTCTGATGTGTGAGACTCCAATGAAGGTATAAGCAATAAAAAGTGCGCCTATCTTTGGGTTAAAATCATACTAATATTATTTTGTTGAATGATTATGCATCCCATCCAAAAACATAATCAGCCATGAATTTGCGTGAAGACCGATTGCTGACTAGTCATAGTCACAGAGTACCCACATTGTCAGTCGCACATAATTATGCTTCATGAATGTGGTGGAAAAAGGCAGCTTACTTTCTTGTCATTTCTTAAGCCAAAGTGATGCTGAAAAAGTGAGATGTCAATTTCTGTTCCTAGAATGGATTTTTCCCTATTCCCTCTTGTACTCTGGCCATTCTTCATTGGTAGGAAATTGAACCGATATCGGATCTTACTTCATCAGGAAAAAAATCTGGGTCATTGGCCGAGTGGATAACATGCCTGATTATTGATCAGAAGATTTAACGGTTTGATCCTTGGCTGGCTTGATCCCTGGATGATGGTATACTATATAATGGGGAAAAAAAGGTTTGAATCTTTTAGTTCCAGTTAAGAGAAACTGTAATGTGACATTATACATAAAAATTCTTGATAATAGTGTGGCAACAGTTAATGTGATAGTCAGGGATACGCTTGGGCATGTACTCTAGCTTAGTAGTTAAGGACTTCTGGGTTTAGCTTATAGATCAGAAGGTCATGAGTTTGAATCTCATTGCTTGCTTGTGTCCTGTCTCAATTGCGTGTCCTTTTTGGGACTTTGAACTGTCTTAGACGAGCAGGGCAAATCCCAACATTGGAAGGAGACACCAGATTAGCATTTGGAGTAATCTGGACAATTAAAGCTAAGCTAAGAATGATTCAAGATTCAAGATTCAAGAGGTTTATTGTGATATGCACAGTGAAAACACAATGATTTAGACCATACAATGAAATTCTTACTTTGCACATCTCCCTTACAAAAAGAATAAAAATAAATAATGAATGAACAAAATCCAATAAAAAAATAAAAAGACAGTATATACAGATTAAAACTTAAATGATAATAGTATTGGCATTTGTGTTTTCATTCATTGTCTACCGCTTATCTGATCTACTCTCGGGTCACAGGGAGCCTGTGCCTATCTCAGGCGTTATTGGGCATCAAGGCAGGATACACCCTGGACGGAGTGCCAACCCATCGCAGAGCACACACACTACGGACAATTTAGAGATGCCAATCAACCTACAATGCATGTCTTTGGACTAGGGGAGGAAACCCTCAAGGCACAGGGAGAATATGCAAACTCCACATACACATGGCGGAGGCGGGAATCGAACCTCCAACCCTGGAGGTGTGAGGCAAACGTGCTAACCACCAAGCCACCGTGCCCCCCACGTTTGTGTTTTATTCAAGTTAATTTGTTTAGTGGATGAGCAAGGCCCTTAACCCTCTCTGCCCCAGGGGTGCTGCATCATGGCTGACCCTGTGCCCTGACCCCAACCTCCAACGTTGGGATATGTGAAGAAAGAATATCACTTTGCTGTAATGTATATGTGACAATAATAAAGTCTTTATAAAGTTCTTCGTGACTATAAACTGTTGAAGAAAGGACATTATTAACAGTTACATTATTTACTGTCCAGTGTCACCCAAATGAGGATGAGGTTCCCTTCTGAGTCTGGTTCCTCTCAAGGTTTCCTCCTCATATCATCTCAGGGAGTTTTTCCTCGCCAACGTCACCTCAGGCTTGCAAATTAGGGCTAAATGTTAGGGACAAACAATAACTTAACTTTAAATTTTATATTTTTTCTATGTTTCTGTATTTCTGTAAATCTGCTTTGTCCATTGTTGAAAGTGTTATACAAATAAACTGAATTGAATTTGTTGTGAGGTGAGTGCATATTAGGGAGACATAGGAAATGTTTGTCCTCCCACAACATCACTCAAACATTTGGGTTGCAATCTGACATTGCACTGTCATCATCATCATCATCATCATCATAACTACTCTATTGGGCTTAGCCTTTAATAACAGCATTAATTGCTGCTGTATTGCATGAAGCATTTGGAGGACTGTGTGTGTGCTTTTCCTTTCCTGTCCACTTACTGGTACATCTCTCCTTTGTTGTTACTTCATATTCTACAAATTAAGCACCGGATACATTCTTATGAGTTTAAAAAACCAACAGCAAACAGAAATAACAAAATATGACCCACTTTTTTTTCCGTGATGTGGAGCAAAGAACGATGTTTATCAACTCTGGGAGAATCTCTCTCTGGGAGAACCTCTTAAGGTTTCCTAAAGGTGTCGCCTAACAACTGAGTGTTTTCTGATCGCAGAAAGTTCCAAGTGAAACTAATAACCATTAGCTAACCAAAGAACGCTTGGGGAATTTTTTTTTCCCCTAAGAGTGTACAAGAGGTCTCATTCCTTCCATGAGGACACAGATTCATCACTATGATGTTAAGCAAAGTTTCAGGGTTAAAGAAATGCAGGCGCTTGTATGAAATATATTAATAAAAAAATTGAAGTGGTTGGAGAGCATTCTGCGGTCCAGCTTATAGTTATCCTTAGTCACATTTTTGGGTTGAAAAAAAAAAAAAACTTTTCAATTAGAATGTTCTCGAAGGTTAAGACCTAGGCATTATTATCAAGAGATGGCCGCGGCATGAGTTATGTTCATGTTCGGAGCTAATCTATTCAGCACAGTCTGGTCTGGACAAGAGTGTGTGTTGAGCTTCAGCTAAAAGATTAAAGCATTCTTCCATGCGCCACCGTTTCCCCCACCGTTTCCCCTCATACAGCCGTGGAGTTTGAGAGGCGATGCAGTTGATTTTTCCTACCCGTCTTTTTTCCGTGACATCATTCAGAAATTGCGGCGCTAAATGAAGCGTCCCCTGCCGGTCCTGTCAAGCAGAGGACTGCCAGGCCACAGATCCTTCAGAGCAAATGTAAATGTCACAAAGCCAACCTGTCCTGATGGATAAGAAGGAGTGTCCTCAGCCACAGGAAGTCCATTACTGAGCCAAAGACACTTTTTAAGTAAAGGTACTAATTTGGGTTTGAAAGGCAGTAATTTAGTCCATGGGACTAGAGCAGAAAACCCCAGAAGAAGGTTTAAAGGAAAACTGCAGGACTCTCCTGATTTTATTTAAAGGTGTTAATGCTTCAGGAACAATTCATTTTTGTTGACTTAGCAGAAGTACTGAAGTAGCCATCTATTATATTGCTAACATTTGGAAACAAGTACTGAAAAGACTGCAGCCAAGTCTGTCATTCATCAGTTTGGACTTTAAAACCTGGACAAAAGATTTTGGAACCTTGATTTCCAGTGGAGGATATAATTTTACAAGGAGAAAAAGGAGGAAGTCTAACATACTACTGATGTGTCATTCACAAACGAGTCAGCTCATTCAGTTGACTCTTTTATTTAAGAACTGACCCACATTTAGGCAGTGCTGCTTTTATTGCAGTGTAATATAAATGAGTTGAAATGCTTCCATGGAAACCTTTTGAGTCTTTTTTTCCCTAATCTGAGAAAGTGTAATCAATGAGATGTTTGATTTTCTCAGGTGTGTGTATGAAGCAGCATGACAGGGAGGATCTGTTTCACGGCTGCTTGTTCACGATGTGCGTGCGTTTTATTCAAATATTTCGTTTTTTGTTTTTTTGTAGAACAATTTCAGATAAAGAATTCATACGAAGAACAATCACTGGCTGAAATATTACAAAATTTATCTGGTTTAATAAAAAAAAAAAAAAAGTCAATGAGTCGTATGGGGGATGAAAGAATTGACTCACTGATGAGTTGAATCAAATCATCTGACTCACTGAACCGAGCTGGAATTTCCATCACTACAAGATCCATCACAGAGTACAAGAATGTAAAATAAGAACAATTACACACTGTTTAATTTAAAGATTTTAACCGTGTGATGAATAAATAAGTTAATAAACTAGCTAGCATGTATCTATTACAACAGAAATGAAATGTAATTGAGAGTGAGTGCAAAAAATATAGATAATTAGGAATGTTTTTGGTGTCTCTTCATTATTATTGAAATACATAGTAATTAAACATTTATTATATGTTTTAAATATGAAAATGTGGCTAGGTGGGAATTTTTTAATCTGATTTCTTCAAGCAGGATTTTCCAAGTTGAATTATCGTGTCACTGACGGTGATGCACACACTGTGATCGATTTTATTTACTTGTATTAGCTAAAATCTAAAATATTGCCCAATTGCATCACAGGCCTAAAATACTACCGTATTGGAGTGATTTTGAGAAGTTTTTTCCGAACTTCGTGAGCTTCACTGGGAAAGCTGATGAATGTTGACTCACATAACATTCAGATATTTTCCTTGATAGACGATAAGGTTATTTTCCCCCTAACCAGATGTTCCCCCATAGCCATGTAGCACATTAAAACATAAGGAAACATAATCCAAGCTGCAGAGCACAGACAGTGAAAACACTACTGCTGTTACGCAGGACAATGCACAGAGGATTTCATTCTTCTGCATTAGCACTTTCTTCAGCTACATTCATTTCTGCTCTTTCTTAACGTCTTAAGTCCACTCATTTTTCAACATGGCAATGAGCACCAGCTTCTCACTTATTGCCTTTAATTTTCTTATATATTAGAAAGACTGACAAAGCACTTAGCCTCCCGGGGGGGTGGTGGTGTAGGCTTTTAATGGCTTCATCTTAATAGTAGCTGACAGGCTAATTAGCATGTTTGAGTTAACGTGCTAATTAAGCATATGTCTGACACTGTGCAGTTGTGTTGTGCAGTAACCTGCTGATTCTCTATAGCACATTGCAGAACACTGATTGAGAACATTGGCTTCATGCGCTGCGTGATCAGTCATCTGAAATGCCATGTTACAATGCTGATGAAGGCTTTGGCCACGGAGAAGCACACATGGGACAGTGTTAGACATCTATCTGAAAAAAGAGAAGCGGTGCTCTTTATATGACACGACACTGCACTCAGTTTTGTTTTTTTGTTTTTTTACTTTACATAAATAATTTTTTTACAATTTACTCACTGACTGTAAAAATTAATTTACTAATGGTACAAAAATTTTTTTTTTTTTTTTTTTTTTTACAATTACTGACTGTTCAAAGAACCACAAAGGAAGCCATTTTTCTACACACCTTAAAAAAAGCAATTAAATAAAATTAGCAATTTAAGAGTTATTTGGTTTCCATATTGGCAAACCTTATAACAAATACCTTAAGTTTTTTCCCTAGAGTGTAAAAAAACATTAAGAACAGCGAACAAATCTAAACTGAGCTACCATCCTAATTTCTCAAACTCATACATGTCCGATATGTATTAGAACATTTTAATTCTTAGACAAATGCATCCCTTTGGCCACCAACTGAACCACTAACTCTGTCTGGCCACCATTACCTGTCTCTTATGTTTCTCAATAATTTCTCTAGCGGTTGTTCAGCTCCCAAGATGCAGACAGAAGACTGTAGATCTGGCAGATTCCTCTGGGTTTAAAGTCACAAGCTAATCTGATTGAGCCATGATGTCGCACTTTGGAATCAAGGCACTCACTTGATGACCTGTTAAATAGCAAGGAGTCTAATATCTTCTGGATCTACTTACCCAATTTTGGAAGAATGTCTGACATGTTTTCTAATGAAACACAGCCATATAGGTAATGATGGAAAAAAAAAAAACTCTTGTTATTTAAAATCAATTTTGTGGACTAGGTTTACAATTAAAACCATCAAACTTCTGAACCTGCTGATGATCGAAATAGTGTTTGTAGATGTCTGCAAACTATTTCTGAAAACAGTGTTGCTTTATTTACACAGCGCAGATTTGCATGATGCACACAATGAAGAAGCCTTTATTGTCACCACACATACATTACGGCACAGTGGAATTCTTTTCTTCACATATCCCAGCTGAGGAAGTTGGGGTCAGAGTACAGGGGTAGCTATGATGCAGCACCCCTGGAGCAGAGAGGGGTAAGGGCCTTGCTCAATTGCCCAACAGTGGAGCTTGGTGGTGTTGGAGCTTGAACCACAATCTTCCGATCAACAACCCAGAGCCTTAACCACTTAAAGCCACCACTACCCTTCAAAAAATTTGTATAACCCCTTCGTTCTGTCATGCAGCCTTGCATTTCCTGGGACTAAGAATATAAAATAGAATATAAAATAACTATTACTCTTCACCTAACTTTTCCATTTTGTGCATTTCAGCTTTGTGGACTTTTTAAACGACAAGGAAGATTTTGTTTATTTATAAAACATGGCCATTGCCAGGCAATCATCTCAGTGTCATTGAATAGCACAATTATAATATGGATGTAGAAACACATCAAGTTTGGACATCAGCAACCTTAGTGACAGGAACTGCTCTGATTCATTAAGTCAATTAAATAATTTAGCTATGATTTTATACTTCCATCACCATAAAAATTCCCATAATTTTGTATAACTAGCCAAGGTTGATGGAAGGATGGATGGATGGATTGATGGAATAAAGTCGAATGTGAAATGTGTATCTGACAGGAAAACACCTGCAATGCTAAGTGTCAAAAACTGTAATGTTAATACAGTGTTTCTTTTGCTATAATACCTTCCTTATGTCTACACTGCTTGAAGTATAGATTTGAGATAAGGTTTGAGTTTGAGGTTTGAGTTGGAAGCACACAGTCATCTAGAATGAGTAGCATTACAATTTCTCTTCACTGGAACTAATAGGCTCAAACACTGTTCCAGCATGACAATGCTGCTGTGCACAAAGCACAGAGCTCAATGAAGACATGGTGTGGAGGTTAAGGTTGGAGTGTCCTGGAGTGTCCTGCTCAGAGCCCTGACTCTGACTCATCTCCACTGAACACCTTTGGGATGAACTGGAACACCGACTAAACCCCAGATCTCCTCAACATCCTAACATCAGTGTCTGATCTCACTAATGCTCTTGTAGATCAACATCAGTGTCTGATCTCCACAGCCATGCTCCAACATCTAGCGGAAAACCTTAGCTGAGATTATTAACAGCAAAAGAGTCAAAGTCTGGAATTGGATTGGATGTTGATCAAACCACAAACCTTAGGTTATAAAGTATATATGATGACATGTTTGGACTGTCACTAAAATGGCATATTAGTGAGCCATGTTATAGCAACCTTTGCTTTGCTTTATAACCTTTGCTTGTCTTGAGCTTTGCACAATTTTTAAAGTTAAATTAAAGTGAATTATGTTTTTTTTCAGCACATATTAAATATAGGAATATTGAAGTTATTTGGATTGACTTAAGATTGACAATGAAAAATTAAACTAGCTAAAATCTTGTAAATCCTTTTTCTTCTTCTTCTTCTTCTTCTTCTTCTTCTTCTTCTTCTTCTTATTATTATTATTATTATTATTATTATCATTGATTTTTTTAAATATAAGATAAAATAGGACAATCCATTATTCATCCCAAAGCAGGAAAATTTGCAAAGTTACAGCATCAAAGGGATAAAACTAACTAATTAATTTATTGATTATTTGCTGCTATGATAATGTTCAGTATCACTAGCGCAGCTGTAGGATTTAGTGTCATGTTAATTACATACTAAAGGCAGTAACTGCTGGAAAAGCATTACATTTAATGCCAAAATTATTAAATAAATCTTATATTTCCATTTGTACACAAGTTGCATCATCTGTGAGAGAGCAAACATAGGTACAGGTGCAGTAGGTCCTTAAATATCATGCTGCTATATATGACCCCTTAGTCAATCATATTCCTGTTATTCTTAATGCAAAAATGACATCAATGAATGCCCATTTAACAATACGCTGCATAGAGATGCATAGTCTAGACAAAATATTTTGCTTCCTTGTCTCCATAGTGGATGTTTCACAGTGTGCACTGCCATATTAGGCTACTGAGGTTCATCTCTGTCTCATCTCTTCACCGCTTACAAACCGCAGAAGACCTCAGTCTTCGGCTTCACACACTCACTGGATTAGTGTGGAATGAGCGGCGCTTTCATCTCTGTCATTTCCATTCACTATTATATCCATATAATTTAGAATAAAAGACATTTTTCGATTTATTCAGTTTGTTTTCAGAGCGATTTAGAAACGAAACAGAGCAGAGTCCAAGCAGGAGGCCAGTGAAATTGACCAGAAACTACTGGAAAAGAGAAACAAAACTAAACACGGCGCTTGACGTAAATGCTGTAAATCAGTGCTTCTGATCCAAGCAAGCCAAAGCATTCATCAGATTTTGTAACACCCAGTTAACTATCCAACTAATAAAAAGAAAGAGAAGATGGCAAAGTGTCTAAAAATTAAATTTTAAAGTAAGTAAAGCGAGACTACCCTACATGTCAGATGTTTGTCATGATTTATTATGTTTTGTGGGCCTCAAGCCATTTTCTTTATTCTTTTGATTTAGTTTCTTGAACTGAGGCAGATTTAACTTGTCTATTTCATCCCAATTTGTTGGTGCAACACTGACAATCAGCTGATTCCTGACACTGATCCCATACAGCACTCTTTTAGTAAACGAGTAAACTACTAAACTAAGATCCTGTCATTAGGTTAAATGAACCATCAGACATTCTGGCTGTGTATTTTAAGACAAGTTCACACACATTTACAAGATACACATTATTGCCAACAAGGCACGGTGGCTTAGTGGTTAGCACGTTTGCCTCACACCTCCAGGGTTGGGGATTTTATTCCTGCCTCCGCCGTGTGTGTGTGGAGTTTGCATGTTCTCCCCTTGCCTCGGGGGTTTCCTCTGGGTACTCCGGCATTGGTGGCTCAGTGGTAGGTTTCTCGCCTATCATGCGGCAGGCCCGGGTTCGATTCCCAGCCAATGCCTCAACCCCAGCCACTGGATGCAGTGCCGGTCCCAAGCCCGGAAAAAAAAATGGGAGGGTTGCGGCAGGAAGGGCGTAAAAACTGTGCCAAGTTGATGTGCGGACCAGTTGGTCCGCTGTGGCGACCCCGAACAGGGAGCAGCTGAAAGCTACTCCGGTTTCCTCGCCTGGTCCAAAGACATGCATTGTAGGTTGATTGGCATCTCTAAATTGTCTGGAGTGTGTGTGCCCTGCGATGGGTTGGCACTCCATCCAGGGTGTATCATGCCTTGATGCCCGATGATGCCTGAGATAGGCACAGGATACCCATGACCTGAGAATACGTCGATCAGATAAGTGGTAGACAATGAATGAATGAGAAATTATTGCCAAAGGTTTGGGAACCTTCTGGGAAGGTTTTCCACTAGATGTTGGAGCATGTCTGTGGGGATTTGTGGTCATTTAGCAACAAGAGCATTAGTGCTGATGTAAGAGTGAGGAGGTCTGGGGTTCAGTCAGTGTTCCAGTTCATTCCAATGGTGTTCAGTGGGGAGTCAGGGTTCTGTGCAGGACACTCAAGGTCTTCCACTTTAAACTTAACTTGTCTTACCATGTCTTTGTGCTTTGTGCACAGGAGCATTGTCATGCTGGAACAGTGTTTGGGCCTTTTGGTTCCACTGACATGAAATTGTAATGTTAAAATACACTAAGTTTTATTCATTCATTCATTGTCTACCGCTTATCCGATCTATTCTCGGGTCATGGGGAGCCTGTGCCTATCTCAGGCGTCATAGGGTATCAAGGCAGGATACACCCTGGACGGAGTGCCAACCCATTGCAGGGCACACACACACTCTCATTCACTCACGCAATCACACACTACGGACAATTTAGAGATGCCAATCACTAAGTTTTATTATGAGAGTATAATGGAAATAGACATGTTTGTATTTTCATCAAGGCTTAGTTTTGCTTTGAATCTTTCAAATTCTTCAAAAAAAAATTTTTTTCCCATTCCTTTTGTGCCAGGAATCCATAAAAGCAAAGCAAAACAAAACAAAACAAAACAAAAAAAGCCTGCGCACAATGGATAAGAGTCTGCAGGGCAGTTTGAAAGACAAGCCCCAAAAGTATTTATGGAAGGACTTTGTAATTAACTGGCCCGCGGTTCCTAATACATAGTTCCTAATAATATAAATTGTGCGCTTTATTATTATATTTATTATAAAGGCAGGTGTCATTTATACATGATCCTTTCTTAGATGTTCCACTGAAAGTTTCATTTTAAAATAAACAAATTACCTGGAAGCTAACCAAAAAATGGCAATGTAGGATCTTCAAAAGCTTTTTACTCTAGTGTATTTATTGCAAAAAAATACAACCAACAAAAGAAAACCTGAGAGTCGGTTTCAACATCATTAAAAACATCTTTTAGGGAACACATAAATGTCACTGTATTTTATGACCTTGGTTTCAAACTGTACGTGGCACTGACTGTGAATTTATTTAGAATGACATCAAGATCTGGATTGAGCCAGAAACACAATTTATGACTTGAATATGATGCAAACTAGAATATCATATCAATAAACACGTCAATAAATGACCATCTGTGGACTGTATTGTATCAGACGTGCAAAGTCTAGAGCTGTGTGAGTGTGCCAAAACATTTTGGCAACACATGCTGATTTTCTGAATAAGGCAGGTCTGGTGTTTCACTCTGAACATGTTCAGCCCCTCACTGCAAGCTTCTAGTGGGGTGTTTGATGCAAATAGTTGCACTTCAGTGCTCAGAAGTATGTCACCATTCCTACAGCATACACTCCATCCTGAACAACAGTCTGTGAGTGAATGCTGTTCTATCATTTCGAGGCAAAAACACAGTTTGTGCTGCCCTAAATTTACAGATGCACAAGCCACAGCTGCAACTGTTCAGTATGTTATAGAATAAGCTGGTAAATAGACCACACATTGTTTGGTTTGCAAATTTTCTACTATTGAGTTGTATTAGAATTAGCTCCTGTTTACTTAGTTGCAATTGCTAGCAAAATGGATTCATTCTACGTCTGATTTATAGAAGAACATAAAGACGGCTGTACTATTGCTTCACATACATTACAGCACAGTGGAATTCTTTTCTTTGCATATTCCAGCCTTTGGAAGTTGTGGTCAGAGCACATGGTCAGCTACGATACAACGTCCTAGAGCACTGAGAGTTAAGGGCCTTGCTCGAGGTACCTTGCTCGAGCAACCTTCCGCTTAACAACCAAGAGCCTTAATCACTTGAGCCACCAATGACAAAAGCTTAACTTTAACGATAGTGTCAACTGGCATGGTGTCACAGCAGAGAGCTCAAGCTCCAGGAATCCTGCTTTGCTCCTCAGCTTGGATGTCTTTCTAGAGTTTTGCACATTCTCATCTTGTGCATATGGAGTTACTCAGGGTTCTTTCTTTCCTCCAACTGTCCAACCATGATGTAAGTGAGTGTGAAAGTGTGTGCATGGTTCTCTTCACTGGGCTGGAATTCTATCCATGTTGTATTCCCTTCTTTCACCCATTGTTCCCAGGATAAATTCCCTGATTGAAGGTTGTTGAAGATGAACAAAGACAATAGATTTTGATGTTGTGCTGTTTCATTGGTGGTCATGGAATTGTGAGTTGGTCTCACGTGGGTGTCAACAAATGTTTCTCCCCTCAAGCACCAGGTCTTGGTTCCAAACCTGCAGCCAAACCAAACCTAGATCTCAGGCGTCGGACTGGACAACCAGGTACCAGCTCTGTTGTTGGAACACAAGAGTTTCTGATTAGGAACCATAACCTTGTCAATGGACTTGCACAGCATGTGTTAGAACGATGCAAACTGGTCACTCTGAGCAGCTATAAGTGACACATTGAATTTAACACTTTATTAAAATATACATTTTATTTCACACTAATATTCTTTATACCACAAGTGCAGCTGGATTCTCAATTCTGATTGGTCAGCACTTCTGGCTTCAAGGTTTCTATTAAAATGTTTGTGCTCTCTGATGTGCTAAAGTTTGTTTCACTTTGCATTTTTTTTTTTTTTTGCTTTTTTTTATTAACTTTAAGAGAACTAGCAAAGCGAGTATTGTAAAGGAATGGCTATTTCTAAGCGCTATAACGGAAGTGATAACAGGAAGTAACTTGTTTTGTGGACATTCTAGAATATTAACTATAAATTAATAAATAGTGGGGGGCACGGTGGCTTGGTGGCTTGCACGTTTGCCTCACACCTCCAGGGTTGGGGGTTTGATTCCTGCCTCTGCCGTGTATGTGGAGTTTGCATGTTCTCCCCGTGCCTCGGGGGTTTCCTCCGGGTACTCCGGTTTCCTCCCCCGGTCCAAAGACATGCATTGTAGGTTGATTAGCATCTCTAAATTGTCCGTAGTGTGTGTGTGTGCCCTGCGATGGGTTGGCACTCCATCCAGGGTGTATCCTGCCTTGATGCCCAATGATGCCTGAGATCATCCTGAGGCACAGGCTCCCCGTGGCCCGAGAATAGATCAGATAAGTGACAATGAATTTCTAAATTGTGGCAAATTGCAGTAATTGAAGAAGAATAACTTGTATACTTGAGGCTGTGCTGATATAATTATTTGAAATCAAATACATTTGGTGTATCACTACGAATCTTGTTGTTGAGTTTTAAATAAATTGAACAGAATCTAAAATAAGACTCTTGCCATTACTACTCTTTTGCATTACCATATTACTTTTTTATTTTTTATTAATCTGTTCTACTACTGTTAGTGTAAATTCTTCTTCTTCAATGTTCAAGATTCCTACGTTGACTTGCGATTACAGCTGAACTACGAACATCTGTCTCTTCTACAGACAAATCTTCTGTTGATTAAGACACGAAGAAGTGAGCTTTGTCATACTAATTCCCTCCTTCTGCCAAATTCAAGAAGCTGCCTCGCCTAGCACAACTTTATCCAATTTTCAAATCAAAGCCAGATTGTGAAATAATGGCTGTTTGGCTGACACACAGCTAGTGCTTGTCATCCAGCTTCTTCTATCTTCACTAATTCGAGCACACATATTAACCTCACTCAACTATAAGAGACAAAATTAGGCTGTTCATGTAGGCTAGGTGTCTAAATTTATTTTCTGTGCGTTTGTGAAATACAGAGCTGCATGTTCAAGGGATCAGTCTAAAGATAAAAGCTAAGCCAAGCAATCAGTTTAAACATAAAAAACTAAACCTGCCATAAAGATATAAACTAATCGAAAACAAATTCGAACCTTTATTTCAAAACTTTTTAAAACCTTTGATTTAAACACTAAAAATACAGTAAACCTGAGATTTTAAGATTAAAACAAAGCCCAATCTCATATCAGGACTAAAGGCTAAAGTAAAGTGTTAAGATTAAAACTAAACCTACACCAAACCCTGAGCAGAATTACTATAATAACACACACAAACGTAACCCCTAAAACAACCTAAACCATCAATTTCCAAAAACCTAAATCTCAAAAACTACCAAGTTAAATGTTGTTTAAATCTTTGGTTTAAACACTTAAAAACAACCCAAACTTTAAATTCAGTCCCTAAAAATACATACAGTGCATCCGGAAAGTATTCACAGCGCTTCACTTTTTCCACAATTTGTTATGTTACAGCCTTATTCCAAAATGGATTAAATTCCTTATGTTCCTCAAAATTCTACAAACAATACCCTATATTGACAACGTGAAAGAAGTTTTTTTGAAATCTTTGCAAATTTATTAAGAATAGAAAATGAAAAAATCACATGTACATAAGTATTCACGGCCTTTGCCATGACACTCAAAATGGAGCTCAGGTGCATCCTGTTTCCACTGATCATCCTTGAAATGTTTCTACAACTAGTTTGGAGTCCACATGTGGTACATTCAGTTGATTGGACATGATTTGGAAAGGCACACACATGTCTATATAAAGTCTCACAGTTAACAGTTCATGTCAGAGCACAGACCAAACCATGAAGTCCAAGGAATTGTGTGTAGACCTCCGAGACAGGATTGTATCAAGGCACAGATCTGGGGAAGGGTACAGAAAAATTTCTGCAGCATTGAAGGTCCCAGTGAGCACAGTGGCCTTCATCATCTGTAAATGGAAGTTTGGAACCACCAGGACTCTTCCTAGAGCGGGCCGCCCGGCCAAACCGAACGATCGGGGGAGAAGGGCCTTAGTCAAGGAGGTGATAAAGAACCCGATGTTCACTCTGAAAGAGCTCCAGGGTTTCTCTGTGGAGAGAGAAGAACCTTCCAGAAGAACAACCATCTCTGCAGCACTCCACCAATCAGGCCTGTATGGAGTGGCCAGATGGAAGCCACTCCTCAGTAAAAGGCACATGGCAGCCCGCTTGGGATTTGCCAAAACGCACCTGAAGGACTCTTAGACCATGAGAAACAACATTTTCTGGACAAAAATGAAACAAAGATTGAACTCTATGGCCTGAATGGCAAGCATCATGTCTGTAGAAAACCAGGCACCACTCATCACCTGGCCAATACCATCCCTACAGTGAAGTATGGTGGTGGCAGCATCATGCTTTGGGGATGTTTTTCAGGGGCTGGAACAGGGAGACTAGTCAGGATCAAGGGAAAGATGAATGCAACAATGTACAGAGACATCCTTGATGAAAACCTGCTCCAGAGCGCTCTGGACCTCAGACTGGAGCGATGGTTTATCTTCCAACAGGACAGCAATGCTAAGCACACAGCCAAAATAACAAAGGAGTGGCTAGGGGACAACTCTGTGAATGTCCTTGGATGGACCAGCCAGAGCCCAGACTTGAACCCGATTGAACATCTCTGGAGAGATCTGAAAATGGCTGTGCACCGACGTTCCCCATCCAACCTGATGGAGCTTGAGAGGACCTGCAAAGAAGAATGGGAGAAACTACCCAAAAATAGGTGTGTCAAGCTTGTAGCATCATACTCAAAAAGACTTGAGGCTGTAATTGATGCCAAAGGTGCTTCAACAAAGTATTGAGCAAAGGCTGTGAATACTTATGTATATGTGATTTTTTTTATATATATATATTTTTTAATACATTTTCAAAGATTTATTTAATCCTTTAAAAATTTAATCCTTAAATGTATTTATTTAAATGTTTTATTTATTCATTATTTATTTATTAAGTACAAATAAAAATAGCACAAACCATCAGGTTAAACATTACAAACAACTTTAAATGCTCAGATTATACATTAAATATAACCCAAGCCCTTAAATCCTCAAATTAAACACTAAAAAACAACCCAAATAGTCAGCCTATACAAAAAAAAGGCCAAATCCTCAGTTTAAACACTGAATACAACTTAAATCCTCAGTTTAAACACTGAATACAACCCAAATCCTCAGTTTAAACACTGAATACAACTTAAATCCTCAGTTTAAACACTAAAACAACCTTAAATCCTCAGTTTAAACATTGAATACAACTTAAATCCTCAGTTTAAACACTAAAACAACCTTAAATCCTCAGTTTAAACATTGAATACAACTTAAATCCTCAGTTAAACATTGAATACAACTTAAATCCTCAGTTTAAACACTGAATACAACCCAAATCCTCAGTTTAAACACTGAATACAACTTAAATCCTCAGTTTAAACACTGAATACAACTTAAATCCTCAGTTTAAACACTAAAACAACCTTAAATGCTCAGTTTAAACACTGAATACAACCCAAATCCTCAGTTTAAACACTGAATACAACCCAAATCCTCAGTTTAAACACTGAATACAACTTAAATCCTCAGTTTAAACACTGAATACAACTTAAATCCTCAGTTTAAACACTAAAACAACCTTAAATGCTCAGTTTAAACACTGAATACAACCCAAATCCTCAGTTTAAACACTGAATACAACCCAAATCCTCAGTTTAAACACTGAATACAACTTAAATCCTCAGTTTAAACACTAAAACAACCTTAAATGCTCAGTTTAAACACTGAATACAACCCAAATCCTCAGTTTAAACACTGAATACAACCCAAATCCTCAGTTTAAACACTGAATACAACTTAAATCCTCAGTTTAAACACTAAAACAACCTTAAATCCTCAGTTTAAACATTGAATACAACTTAAATCCTCAGTTTAAACACTAAAACAACCTTAAATCCTCAGTTTAAACACTGAATACAACCCAAATCCTCAGTTTAAACACTGAATACAACCCAAATCCTCAGTTTAAACACTGAATACAACTTAAATCCTCAGTTTAAACACTAAAACAACCTTGAATCCTCAGTTTAAACACTGAATACAACCCAAATCCTCAGTTTAAACACTGAATACAACCCAAATCCTCAGTTTAAACACTGAATACAACTTAAATCCTCAGTTTAAACATTGAATACAACTTAAATCCTCAGTTTAAACACTAAACCAACCTTAAATCCTCAGTTTAAAGGGTTAATGCCATCCAAATCTTAAATACTAAAACAACATAAACCCTCTATTTTAAAGCTAAAATGAACCGAAATGCTCAGTCTAAACACAAAAAAATACTCAGTTTAAATTAAACATTAAATACTTAAATTAAATACTTAATCAATCCATTTAAATACTAAGACCAACCCAGTCCTTTAGTTTTACCAACTAAACTCTCAGCTCTAAACACTAAAACCTACCTAAACTCAGTTTAAACAACACAACATAAGATCTCAGTCTAAACTCTCAGCCTAAACTTTAAAAAACAAGCTAAACTTTTAGGTTAAACACTGAAAGTACCCAAACTCTCAGTTTAAACACTAGATATAAGCCCTGCTCTCAGTTTAGACTAAAACTAACCCAAAACCTCAGTTTAAACTTTAAAACCATCAGGACTAAGCACAGTGTATGAACATTAAATTCCCTACAGCCAGAGAAACTTAAATTAAGGACTAAAACAAACCCAATACCTTAGTTGAAGGACAAATAGTAACTTGTGTCAGTGTTTTGGGACAAAAATTAAAATAAAACCCTCAGCCAGGAAGACGAGGCAGAATGAGAGCAGCACTAAATTCTCCAAACTAAATTTTCCCACAACCAGAGGAAGAGTTCACACTTTACACCAAGCCACAGCTGGAAGCCAGCTCTGTGTGTGTGTGTGTGTGTGTGTGTGTGTGTGTGTGTGTGTGTGTGTAAGTGAGCGTAAAAGCCCCCCTCTCTGTGTTGAGGAACGCTCTCTGTGATATGGCCTCTCTGTCAGACAGAGCAAGAGGCTGGGCCAGAGCGAGCACACACTGCAATGTGAGCTGAGATTCAGAGAGCCAGAGCAGCGAGCTCGCTTTTGAAGCACACACTCACACACTCGTCAATGGACCAATATGTGACCATTAAGAGGCAGCTTCTGCACAGACCCATCTTCAGGTAAGAATAGATGAGAAATGGGATCAAACCACTGAACTGCTTGAGCTGGGACATTACAGGTGGATGACGTGTGTGTGTGAGTGTATGAGTGTTTAAGTGTGTATGTGGCTTGTTTGTGTGTTAGATGCGAATTTAAAATAGTTCAACTTGCTCTCATGCTTCTCTTGGTGGAGGAGTGATGTTTTTGTATTGTGTGAGTATGCGAAACTTTCTATGAAAGTTGTTGTCTTTTTTGGAACATTACCAGAAAAATGATATTGTGTGAGCATGTTTAGAAAGGATAGAAATCAACAGCCACTTCACTTATCTATTTTAAACTGTCTGTATTTTAGTGTCACTTACACACACACACTTTAGGGGCACTTTAAAGTTTGTGAGTCAGATCAGAGTGGCATTCGCTAAACGACCCAGTGTGTTGTGGTTATACGGTCATTAGAGGCAGGTTACATGGTTCCGGTTCATTTTCAGAGCCTCATTATTCTGAAAAGGCCACTAATGGCTCCTTCGCATGTAAAACGGAAAAGTGTGGTAAAGAGGAGCGGCTGTACAGCAGGTACTTCTTCATGCATTCCTTCACTCTTTATGAATATGGTCGACGATTAATATTCCAAATATTCCCAATATTCCAGATCAGCATTCCAGTGTAGAGATACATTGAAAGCAGTAGCATAAACATTTAGAATGTTTGCTTTAGTGTGGTACTATTCAATATGATGTGATTTATTATTATGCAGTTTGATTTTATTTAGAAATTAAGTTTTGAGGAGTCAGACACCACACCTCATTGATTGGGACTGACAGATAGAAGCCATGCTTCTTTCACTGAGACTGATAGGTATTGAGGCCACACCCACTTTACTGAGACTGATAGGTATAGAGGCCACACCTCCTTCTCTGAGACTAACAGGTACTGAGGCCACACTTTTTTCACTGAGACTGATGTGTATAGAGGTCAGACCTCCATCACTAAAACTGTTAAGTATAGATTCCACGCCTCCTTTACTAAGACTGACAGGTACTGAGGCCACACCTACTTCACTCAGACTGATAGGTCCAGAGGCCTCACCTTCTGTACTGAGACTGATCGCTACAGAGGCCACACCTCCATCACTGAGACTAATAGGTACAGTGGCCATGCCTCCTTGACTGAAACTGATAGGTACAGAGATCACACCTCCTTTACTGAGACTAATATGTACAGGTGCCACACCTCCTTCACTGAGACTGATCACTACAGAGGCCACACCCACTTCACTGTGATTGATAGGTCCAGAGACCACACCTCTTTCACTGAGACTGATAGGCCAAGAGACCACACCTCCTTCACTGAGACTGAGAGGGACAGAGACTACACCTCCTTCACTGTGACTAATAGGTACAGAGGCCATGCTTCCTTCACTGAGACTGATAGGTCCAGAGGCCACACCTACTTCACTGAGATTGATAGGTCCAGAGGCCACACCTCCTTCACTGAGACTGATTGGTCCAGAGGCCATGCCTCCTTCACTGAGACTAATAGGTACAGTGGCCATGCCTCCTTGACTGAGACTGTTCGGTACAGAGACCACAACTGCTTCAGTGAGACTAATAGGTACAGAGGCCACACCTCCACCACTCTCTAAAATATACTTTCTAAAAATACTGAAGCCTTATGTTACACTCATCTGTGGTGATTATATATGTGGATATTCAGCAAAGCAAATCGTCACAAAACTCCTCCGACCTCAAACAAGGACTGTAGGAAATATTAATTGAAAAAGCATTCACAGATCCATACCTCATTCACTGAGACTGATAACTACTAAAGTCACACCTCCTTTAGTGAGATTGGTAATCATAAAGGACACACCTCCTTCAATGAAACTGATAACTATTAAGGCCACACCTCCTTTAGTGAGATTGGGAACCATAAAGGCCAAACCTCCCTCATAGTGACTGACAGGAGAGGCCAGACCTCCTCATTTGGACTGACAAATCCAGATGTCATGCCACCTTCATTTGTAATGACAACCACAGAGCTCCCGATTTTGAACTTGATTGTGTTTTATTTGAAAATGATTCACTTTTTATATTTTCTTTTTTTTGTCTGAAATCTCTCTTACATTGCTAACTCGGGCATCATTATAGACGACGGCCTTGCTCTCAGTGTGTCTGCCGAGAGTTAACAGAATGAAAATGAAGTGAAAACGAGTTCCATCTGGCCAGTATTACTGTGCAAAGCTCGAGTGTGTGATGGTGCACGGTTTGTGTGAGTCATAAACCCTCTGGATTGCATTTCTTTTATCTTTCTTTTATTTTTCTTTAATTTGTTAAAAAGTCAAGCTTTTACTCATCAGTGTTTGGGACACACAACAGTTACTTATACGCAGAACTCTGGACTCTTAAAAGGAAATAAAGCTCTCTTCTTCATGGTTTGTTTATAAATAATGACATCCCGCCCCGAGCTACACTTAAAATCCCATTGGGTGGTGCATGATGACATCTGTAATTTATCTCAGGCCTTGACTTTGATAAGTGGCCCATGGGTTACTATGAAGCTCAGATGAACTGAGTGAGTCATGAATCAATTTTTACTCTCTCAAGCCTTGCTCTCTCACGGTGCTCTGGGTTTGACCTAATGGATCTTTACGCAGATGTAAGGAACAGCTTTATGGAGGACCTTAAGACCTCTAAATGGCAGTGTTTACATGCAAAGATTTACATAAATCTGATTGGCGTCATTCTGACTCTAGATTCCATATGAACTGTTTATATATTTACAACTAAGTCAGCAGTCTGTTGCAGTCAATCTCAGTTAACATGGTCTCATTTATTCACACACATATTACCATAACAATGGGGATCTTTTGAGTTTTGCTTGAGTGTGACAGGTAGCTAACCTTGGCTCAGTATGTTAGCGCAGTTTTCCATCTTAATGTTTGTCTCAGCATAATCTCTTTCAAACATCCTACTGAATAGATTTTCCCAAACTTTCCACCTTCAGCTGGATATCAGTTTCATTTGACTTCTCATAGAGTTCTGTTCAAGTTGTAATGTTTGCAGGAACGTTAGAGATTCCCATAAACCTATTATTGAGCTTGGTTTCAGTGTTAGCTTCATCAGTTTCCAGTTTAGACCCAATTCCCTTTGCTCTTTTGTCACTTTATTATCTAAATTTCTGAAAGGAACCAGTAGAATGAAAGTTGGTTGCCAATTCAGGGAGAAAAGTTGTTCCTAAACTTTCATGGTACTCATCCATATATTCATTGCATTGGCAACAGGCTGTGAAGGTCATTCCAGGCTTGTCTGTCCCCAGCCACAGATTTCAGCCCCTCCTTGTGGATCCCCAGATGTTCTCAAGCCAAATATGAGAAATAACTTCTCTAGCAGGGTCTGGTTCTGCCATAGTGTCTCCATCCAGAGCAATGGAAGCCTGATACGTCTCTACTGGTAGCCATCCAGGCAGTATCCATGTAAGGTGCCCAAACCATCTCAACTGGCTACTCTTGATTTGGAGGATCCTTTAATGTGAATGGTTATAAGTCCACACCCTTCCATTTCACAGAAATTCATGCTCTTTACCTGCTAGTAAAGTGACAATCTATGTTCCAAAGCAGCTTCCATTTGTCCTCCAGCCAATTGGCAGTACACATGACCCCTACCTTTTATCTTGAAAGATGGCTCCATGTCATCATTTTGGTCTAAACACAACAGGGTCCTGTGGGTGGCCTGGTTACCAGACATACACTTGTTGGTACCACCCCCAGGCCTGGCTCCACTGGTGGGTCCCAGTAACCCTAATGCAAACAGGTTACACAGTCATTTTCTGTACTCCATAGTGGTCATGAGGATCTCTCTTTATCTGACCTCTCCCATCAGATCTGTTCACCAAGGTTGGCCCAACTGGGAGCACTAAGCTCTCGGTTCATGAAGTACACAAGCCTCTTCACCACAGCAAGGTCTCAGGCCACATAGGGCGTGCTGAGATTACTGAGTAATTGAGAGTGAGGGTAGAGCTGTATAGAGTTTCATTCACACATATCAAATATTTGTCAATGTGACAAATATGTTTTTCACTATCAGCAGCCATCATTAATAATAAATACTGCATTCATGTCTTTGAGACAGGTGCACTACTCTGTTTTTGTCTGTTTTTTACTCTTTGTCCTTTTCCTAAACTGGTGTAAAGATATAATTTAAGTATGCTTCCTTGCATCATATATTAATTTGTGGGAGGGTTACACACAAAAAATAGTGTAACGTCAACACAAATATGGTGGAGAAATAGGAAGTGTGATGGTGACGTGATTAGTGTGATATTATTGGCAGTTAATGGTGATAATTTATATTTATGAACAAATTTAATAATATGAGACCACAGTTGGTTAAACTATGTCTTTTAATTCTGCCTGGATTTTTTTGGCTCATAGATGTGAGGAACACATTTATGAATTTTTCTTGTATAAAATAATTCAACACAGCACTTTTGTGACACTGACAACTTTCTAAATGTTCTAGACGTTGCAGTTGACCACAAGAAAATTGGATTAGAATTTAATTTCACATTACATGCTTATTCTGTACACATCCGACCTTGTTTTTTTTTTTTTTTTTTTTTTTAATTAAAAAAGCAATTAATTAAACTGCATATTAGCCAAGTTAATGTCCTTCACACCATTTACTTGTACTGACATGAGTCTTTATTTAATAAGAAAATTTTGTTGACACATGATCTCCATTACTGAAATAGTATTTCCTTTTTAGTTCTGATCTTGTTTGACGATGGCTCAGAGGTTGATCATTTCAATACTGAAAAAAAAAGAATTTGCAAAGAATTCATGGACTCATGATGTCCTTTAGTTTTGTAACTATTTTCCCAATGTTCAAATTGAATAACCATGTTAATGGAGCACTTACCACATCTTAGGACAGTTTGCAAAAGAGTTCTGGATGCTATATTCGGCTTGGGACCATCTCTAAGACAAAACCTAAAGCATTTGGGATCCAACTGCAGTTTGTAATCTTAAACACAGGGGCTTTTTTTTACATTTGCACAAGGCTACAATTTACCTGAACTTCAGCTGTCTACTGTACTTGGATCAACAGAACTGAAACCATATTGGGGTTATGGCTATTTCTGTGAAAACATCAAAACCATGATGTCGAGGGAAAACAGCGCTCCATTGCACATTTTTCTGACCTGAGATCTCGATCACTCTGGTTATGAAAGCCACAGAGGACGTCTTTTAAATTACATTTTCATAGCCTGCTATGAAGTTCTTTAATTTGAAGAGTGGGATGAGATGATGATGATGAGCTTTTAGCTGAAAGAAACGATTTTTTCCTGTAGGAACTGCTGATGTGGTTATGAATACAGATTGTAGTAGTTGCAGATTCCAGTTATGAGACTCACATGCATGAAGCACATTGGTAACAAAAAACAGCTGCGCACAGCTTTAGGACAGGTCTTCACACGTCACGGCACTTCCATATGGCCCAGAAGACAAAAACCAACATCATGCACAAATTTTGAAATTTTTTCGGAGGTCTTGTTTCTGCTGTAATGATTCGAAAGCATGTATTCTGGGCATGCTGCAGGCTTGGAAATGAGCCAGATGTGCTTCTGAAGCCTCACCTGTTCTGAATTCATCTGTTAATAAAATTGCCAGAGAAGATTAACAGACTAAACAGTCTCTAAACAGCAGCTCGGACGCGAGTTCTGTCTGCGGGAAAAAAAATCACAGGAAGTTATAGGAACTCACAGGAAGTTTAAGATGAACACAGGGACTTGTGTGGTCGATGTGTTGCGTAAGCGGAAGTTGTGTAATGTGGCCTTGATATGGTGATATGGATAAGTTTTGTTCCTGGAGCAGGGAGGGTTGGGGGCCTTGCTCAGGGGCCCAAAAGTAGCAGCTTGGCAATGCTGGGCCTTAAATCCCAATCCTCAACTCAGAGCCTTAACCATAAGCTGTTCTGTTAAGGATAGAAAGATTTGCATTTTGCAGCTTTGTATTTTTTTATCCATTAATGATCTGACCAACCACAAAGGTGGCTGGTGAAGGAGCAATTGTTTACACCCGTTATAATGTATAAAGTCCTTCCAGGATTTTGCAATCAGAGAAATTGATGCAAAATCAAGCAAACGGTACGGTGTTTCAAAATTATAGTTGATTTGCTGCAAGTTTGGGCCAAAACATCGTGTCATGTGACATCATCACACCACAACAAACACGTCATGTGATGTCATCACACCACACATTCAACCAAAGCCCTCGTCAATTCATGTGAGTACAGTTCTTATAGAAAATAATTACATGTGTGTCGTCACTGGTAAGACTTTAAAAGAAGAATCCTGTGATTGCAATTTTGCCAAATTCTAGTAGTTTTCTGGACAAAAAAATTTTAAAAATATAAATAAATCAAGCTGCAAAATCAAGCTTTTTTGTACACAACAATTACACAAAACAGGAAGAACTGAAATTGAAGTGTTCGACAAAGTGTTCGAAGTTCGACATCATTTTTGAATTAATAATCAATTGTAGTGTAGCTTGTAGTGTAAGAAAAAAATAAAATGCTTTTATTGAAAATCTTCAGGGTGGTAACAGCATGCTTGGTGGTGTTTTATTCCTTGCTTCCTCTTCTCTCTTGTTTTCAAGACTGAAATATTGCTTTCAAGTAGCTACTTCTTCTGTTACTGTAGAAAGGACAGACCATCTAGGTGTTCATTTATCAAGTGACATGTTTAATCCCAACTGTGGCATATTTTCTTTATTCCTGCCTTTTCAGTCCCTGAGAAAGTCCAGCTTGACCACCATAATCAGCAGATCTGTCGAGCGAGTCAACACAGCTGTCAGAGGGAAAATCCCATGGCTCTTCATTTCACTCACGCTCCTCTTGGCTATCGAACGCCGGCCAAGTTTAGGTCTTGCTAGAAAAAGAAAAAAAATCGGACATTGACATAACCTAGCGTTATCTTTCCCACAGAGAATAGCCTCTCGCGCACACCTCGCCGCAGAGAGCCTGCTAATAAATCATCGCCCTGGCGATCACGGTGTCTCAGTAGGATTTTGGCTCCTTTCGAACAAAGAAAACAACACAGTGTTTTTATCCACAGCTCCCAATACTCGTGTTACAGAAACCCAATCCCTGCAATAAGCCTGATTGTTGAGAAACAGTTTGTGATTGTGCTTTTGCCTGTCTCGGGAGGTTTGCCTGTAGGAGATTTTCCTTCTGAAGACTTGCAGGTCCACAACAGGCATCTCGTTTTGTGTGGTTTCTTCAGGAAAGCAGATCTGCTCTGTGGTTAAAATTAAGAGCAGCGCTGCTATAGAAGTCTGAAACTTTACACATCATATGTGCTTCCAATCCATGTGTACAATTTTTGCATTGCCTTTGTTGTACGTTTTTTTTCACACATAAACAAATAAAATAAAGCACAAATAAATTAATATACTTAAACTAAGCATATTTACTTAATAATTGGCCTTATTATATTGTTTTTTGTATCTAATAAATACTTGTTTTCAAGTTTGAAGTTCTTATTTTATTGGCAAATTATTTAGCTTATTTCAAACTTATTTCAAACTGTTATTTATACAAATAAAATTTACATCTGCCAATAGAAGAAGAAGAAGAAGAAGAAGAAGCTTGGAAGTTTTAAAGATATCTAAAGAGAGGCTTACTGATCTCATATTTTTTTATTAAACAATCTCATAATGAAAAATATTAGATCATTTTCCTTGCTCAGATATCATATTTTGCTTTCTCTGACTCATTTCTTTTTGTCTTACTATTCTGATATAAAGTCTAGAGCCTCTGAAGGACCTCTCAAAGGACCTTTCAGTATGTAGAACCCAACAGCAGTGCTTTCCTATTAGAGACAAGTTTCTATCCAAAGCTAAATCCTTACTCTCCAAAAAACCTTCGAGAAAACTCCAAGACCATATTTACACATGTGTATATGTCCTTTCATTTGCCTATTATTTCTCATTTTCACTTTTTTGGCACTTTTCTTTTATAAACATGTCCTCCCATCTCACCCGGACAGCAGGGCAAATTATTCTTTCTTACCGTCTTATTTCCGTCTTGTTAATTTACCGTCTTAAATCCTTTTGCTGTATTTAATCTCAATCACCTACATATTTTGATCAGCAGTGCATGACTGAAAAAAAAAGTGCCCTTGATATATTGCTTCAGCTTCAAGCTTCCTGCACTTACTTTCTGCGCTTACTCTGACTCACTTTCTATTGCGGTGAATAGTCCCACATGGATGGCAAAATATTTACACTTCCTTTCCTGCTTTGGACAAGCTCACCGGGATACTGCAGATTTTTACCTACTGCTTCTTTAATCATAGACACTGATCTGTGCTCATCCCTGGACTGTTATTTACACTTTGCTTTTACTGAGCATCCTTTCAACACACTTTGTACTTTTTGTCTTTTTGACTTTTATAACTGTACACTGTCATAAGTTTTAGTCTTGCTAGCCGGAGAGAGCCAGGAGACGAGGGAGGTTTTTCATTTTCTTGTTCGTTAGGGATTTTTTTTAAAGCTAAAAATTGGGGGGAAAAAAGATTGATTGATTGATTAATTGATTTAATAAATATACATATACATATATTTATTAATTGCTTACAATAATTGAATTAAATATGGAGTATACAGTATAATTGAAGACAATTACAATATAATTCTTACAGAAACTAAATTAAATCCAGCAGTCCAGCTGGATTCCAGCAGTGTTTGCTAAATCAATTACTTTTAATGTCAAAACAGCATAATACACAAGAACCGAAAAATAAATTTGTATTACATCGATCATACTTTTTTAGAACATATGAAATAAACAATGCTGAATGAAGACTTATTGATTTTTCAGAGCTGTGTTGCACTTATCAGAAACAGGAGCATACTGTAGGAAAACTCTATATGCTATAGAGATAAATGTCAAGGACTTATTATCTGACCTCAGATTGCTTGTTTGTATTTTTGGAAAAAGTCCAAGTGTGTGTGAGGACAACAACTGGGCCATGTGCACCTTATAAATAAAAATAAACAAACAAAAAATGTAATTTAATTTAATTTAATTTAATTTAATTTAATTTAATTTAATTTAATTTAATTTAATTTAATTTAAATAAATTATGGATTTTCATCAAGAGCGTTTATTTAATGACAAGCTTATAGAAGGGCTGGAAATTTTTATTGATTTGGTGTGAAAGTTAAACATTAGACCTTCACGTCACTACAACTAGAAGGAAAAAAAGGAGAAAAATTAAAGTCACACATCTGACCTGTGAGTTGTGTTTTTTCTACACACAACACTATTTTATAAAACACATTTATTTCAATTACTGTTATTAAATGCAATTATATACAATAAAAAAAAATGAAATGTTTGATCAAATTCTGTTATTTAATGACATCTTCATGTCCGTTCTCATGGGACTCTAAAGAAATGTTTTGGCTTAATTTTTTAATCTAGTTTCTTTTAGATTTTTCTAATAAAATATAAATCTGTTTTAATTAAATGTTGTCGTTGAAACAATAATAAATGAATACAGGATGTGGGTAAACTGGAATTTCAGTCTTTTTAGCATTCGTTTGTGTGTCTACACAGATATTAGGGACACAAAATCTGATCCTTGTTTGATAGGCCCACTGAAGTGTAGTATGTCTGTTAGTCTTTCCATGTGTATCTGTGCTTTCTGTGTAAGATATAAACGAAACCGGACTCCATTTAAATAACAAATACAGAAACGGTTTCCTCGGTCCCCTTAAAACGAGCCATCATGATAAATGAAATGTGACATGTTTATTTTGCGTCTCATTACGTGTCTCATTGCGTCTCATTAAGCGAACGCAGGCTAGTGAACGGCGCCGAGGTAAAGATGGTGGAATCGGATCTGACAGCTTTAAAAACAGGCTTGCTGACATGGCACGCCACTGACGAGTGGTGTGTCTTTTCTCTGCTCTGATTGGTTTGGAAAGGCTTGCTGCATGTGTTGACTGTGGTGGTGCACAGCTGCCGTGCGTGTGTGTGTGTGTGTGTGTGTGTGTGTGTGTGTGTGTGAGCGAGTGATGTTTACTGTCGGGATAAAAGCCGTGCTGATTCATTCAGTTGCTGCACAGCTGTGTGACGTCCCAAACACTTTCACAACACTAACCACATGCTCCTCACAGCAATGATGAGGACACATGAACCACTGCCACATAATAACTCTTTATTTCTTCTCTCTCTCTCTCTCTCTCTCTCTCTCTCTCTCTCTCTCTCTCTCTCTCTCTCTCTCTCTCTCTCTCTCTCTCTCTCTCTCCACACACACACACACACACACACACACACACACACACACACACACACACACACACACTGGAATACTTCATACCACAGAGCGCTTTCATTTTCGATTCTGATCAGTTCAAGGTGTTTTCCATAAAGTTATCTATTCATTATCTGTAACAGCACTATTGTTCAAATCACACAATTGATCGGATTAATGCATTTGTTCATCAATACATTATCGTTTCTATAGTAACAACCTTCACAGCAATGTATATGCAGGACGCTCCACAAAACATTAAAACTGTGGATATGGTGAAGTTTTCTGTAAGGAGATATTTTGGATGGAAGGAGTCTCCAGTGTCAGGGCTTTGTAACAGACAGATGTAAAGCTGTAACTTTCTTAAGGTTCCGACAGAGGAGCGGTCTCGCGTTTTTTGTCTTGTTTAAAGAGGAAAAAGTGAGGCTGGATGAGGGAATGACTTTCTATAACTACGATAGGATAAGAGTATCCCTTGTGATTGAGGCTCCTGTAACTAAAAATGGACAAAAAGTGCTTAATGTTAAATGTTTAATGATTATATGTTCTACTTTGCTAAACAACAACATATTTTAAAATCTGTCTTGAGCTGTATTCCAAATGACTACACTCTACACACTTACACTATGCACTTGCACTTGTAGTGTCTAGTGTATGAATTTTAGAAGAATAGAATCTTCTCAAATGGGGAACCGTACGAATGAGCTGTTTCTCAGTCGATGGAAGATGACATCAAATGCGTAGCTTTAGCAGAATACAGTCATTTTTATAATAAAAGTAAATCACCCAAGATTTGTAGGCTAATTAAAAAACATTTGTAAGATATCTTGTCCACCGGCGTGTCATATGCCATCTTGAAAATGTTTTCTCAGCCAACATCAGCGCCTGTAGCCCCGCCTCTGTTCTGCAACGTAAGCAAATCGGCATGGTGGCTTAGTGGTTAGCACGTTTGCCTCACACCTCCAGGGTTGGGGGTTCGATTCCCCTCTCTGCCGTGTGTGTGTGGAGTTTGTATGTGCTCCCTGTGCCTCGGGGGTTTCCTCCCCCGGTCCAAAGACATGCATTGTAGGTTGATTGGCATCTCTAAATTGTCTGTAGTGTGTGATTGCATGAGTGTGTGTGTGTGCCCTGCGATGGGTTGGCACTCCGTCCAGGGTGTATCCTGCCTTGATGACCAACGACGCCTGAGATAGGCACAGGCTCCCCGTGACCCGAGAATAGTTTGGATAAGCGGTAGACAATGAATGAATAATAATACCAATAATAAAAAAGTTCATTAACTCACTGCCTGTTTTTCATTCTTTTAATCTCTTTTTTGCTTTCTGACTGTGCTGAATTAATTTTATTTTTAGGAATTAAAAAACTTTTAATAAATTATTTTCATTATTTAATTTCATTTTTTTCATCTCATTTTTTCATTCTACTGTATAAACCTGAATATAACCAGCTTAACATATCTACAAGTAAGAAGCAGTTATATCCATAGACAACACGTGCACACTCAATTTCAGTAACAGAGAAAGGACACGTGAGCAGGAGACAGGAAAAAAACTGAAACAAAGGCACATAAACATAAACAACCCCGTGACGTTTTGACGCTAAGGCTGTAATTTAAGCACGACAGCTAGCATGCCTGTCCTTTTTGTTATTCCTTAGACGATGTGTTCAGCTCTGAAACCCCCAGACCTGAAGAGTGATTGAAGAGAAGAGCATCTCTGTGGGTTGAGGAGTGTGACTAGGACACTGTGTGATGGCTTGATGATAAGCAGACTGGGATATTCCAGCAAAGACAGACATTCAGAGAAGAGATCGTCTGCCAAAACAGCATTATCGAGACACGACTTGTGCATTTATGGGCTCCGGAGTAAAGCCATGAGAGTGCAGAGATGATGAACTGAGTTTACAGTATGAAGTAATCCAACCGACTGTGTGTACAGGGTCCAGAGTAAGGGGCTGTTTAAACTGTTGGCGCCTTAAAGCTGAATAGAAAAGCGCCCAAAATCCAAAGTCTAACTTTTGACTTTTTTAGTGTATAAATGCAGCAGGAATAGAGCTCTCCTCCCACTTCAGGCCTCCATATTTTCCTTTTTGGCACAGCTGTGAGTGTCTGAGTCTGTAGTAGTGTGTTGCTCTGAATGACACATCATCTCGAGTGTGAGAACAAGCTGGACAAGCATCAAGAGGACTGGAAGTGATCATTGGTCAAGACTCTGAGATATTTGTTGGCTTCTTGTTGGAAGGAACTACCACTTCTTACGAAATGCTTCGACACAAATAGAGTTAAACTAACCGGTAGCATATGGAGCAAATAATACTGTCACTGCCTTGCATTATGTAATGACTAGTGTTCGATTCTGGAAGGTACTGAGAGGTTCTGGAAGTTCTATTCACAGAGCCACCATTAAGGCTTTTGACCAAAATTTAATTCTCAGTTGCGTGAAATGAATAATGAGTCATTCAGCAAATGTTTTGCATTGAAAAGATTCAAGCAAATAAATTCTTTGTCATTGTATTACAGCTGATTTTTAGTAGCGGATGAAACAAGACCTGCAGATTTCCTGGACATGTTTCTGTTCTGTATTTCCACTGCACTGAAGTGAACCTTGATGAATGTCATGCAAAAATAACAAATGTGCCAAGCTGTGTGACGAATGACGTCATTTTAGGGCACTGAACTCATGGAGGACACAGATTTAAAAGATGGCTCTACTAATGGAACAAATTTAAAAATAGATTTAGCAATCATAAAAAAGTAAAAAGGTCAGTATCAAACTAAGACAACTTAAACAAGCAATTAGGGGTCCAATTAAACAGTGGGAGCTTAGTTGACCTGGGATTTAAACTCACAACCTACTTACTGATCAGTAGGCCAGCACTTAGTCCAGTCTACTAAGCTACCACACCCCCACATAGGACCAGGGTATGGAGGCTAGGCACGGTGATGTAATGTTTAGCACATTTGTCTTACACCTCCAGGGTTGGTGATTTGATTCCTACCTCCATCCTGTTGCATCTTCTTCCTGTGCTTCAAGGGTTTCCTTCAGCTACTCTGGTTTTTCTCCACCAGTCCACAGGCACACATTGTAGACTGATCGGCATCACTAAATTGTCAGCTGTGTGAGATTCTGCCCTGCGATGGGATGGAACCCTGTCCAGGGTGTCCCTCACCTTGTGTGCCTTGGGATAGACGCCAGGTTCTTATGTAGGATAAAGGGCACACAAAATGATGGAAGTAAGAAAATTGGCACGTTTTTTTCCTGATTTTCATATAAAAAATGGAAACAGAAAAATTCCCATGGATGCTGTAGATTTGTACATAAGAACCACTGCTGTAATCATAAAGACTGTCCAAGACTAGGACTCTTAAGCCCCACCCACATGTTTGCAGATTTTTTTTTGAAATCGTAGAATTTTCTCTGTCTTTTGCCCTGTTGTATACGTAAAAGTGGGTGTTTTGGGTTCACTGTCCTTCAAAGGGTAGAGATTCCGTCGTTTTTCAGGGTCGACAGGAAAAACATACTGTTTTTTTCATCGCCAACTTGCGCATGTCCATCGCACTTTTGCGTGTGCTAGGAATGTGCTAGGAGTCTGTTTATCCTGGCTGCCGACCAGGTTGTTACTTCGTGGTCTGTAATTTCTTATCAAATACCGTGTTTGTTATTCATTTGTTTTATTTCAGCCTCTTGTGTAAGCTGACAGAACATGATTCATGCCGTAGTGCCTCTGAATCAACCACACTGCGAGATTTTAGATCTGGACAAACGTTTTGTTCAGTGGTAGTCCATGTGTATAAATCCTAGTGTTTAGTGTTCAGATTTTAAGTGCATTTGTGTTTCGTCATATTTTTAGGATTTTCGGACAACTAAATAAAGCAGTTAATGAAGACACCCGAACGAACGAATGAACAAACAAATAAACAAACAAATCAACAAACACATTTTTAGCCACATTGCTGTTTTTCTGCCTTTCACATTTTACACACATGCTCTTAATGTTATTTGTGATGTATTTGACATTAATGCCACTCACAGGGATGACGTGCTCATGTCAATGTTTTCAGAATGGTTTTGCATTTTCGTCTGGATGAAATGAAAATGCTAGTAGTAAAGATTTTTTTGGAAAAGTTTGGACTGCTAAAAAACAACATTTTCCAAAAATTACATTTTGATGGAGCCAAAATCACAATCTGTTTGCACTGAAAATATTTTTAACCTACTTAGTGCTGCTTGTATTTATTCTTGTGAAGTTCTCCTGTACTGTAAAGGAGTTTTTCCTTGCCACAGTTGCCTCAGGCTTGCTCACTAGGGATGATTTTGTCTAATATCTAGTTTGTTTATTGTTTCTTATGTTCTGTAAAGTTGCTTTGAGACATGAGAATGTCCATTGTTAAAAGTGCTATACAAATAAAATAGAATTGAATTGATCCCGCCTCCGCCATGTGTGTGTGGAGTTTGCATGTTCTCCCCGTGCCTCGGGGGTTTCCTCCGGGTACTCCGGTTTCCTCCCCCGGTCCAAAGACATGCATTGTAGGTTGATTGTCATCTCTAAATTGTCCGTAGTGTGTGATTGCGTGAGTGAATGAGTGTGTGTGTGTGCACTGAGATGGGTTGGCACTCCGTCCAGGGTGTATCCTGCCTTGATGCCCGATGACGCCTGAGATAGGCACAGGCTCCCCGTGACCCGAGAATAGATCGGATAAGCGGTAGACAATGAATGAATGAATGAATGAATGAATGAATGAATGAATTGAATTGAATAGAATACTGTAAGGGGGGCATGGTGGCTAGCACGTTTGCCTCACACCTCCAGGGTTGGAGGTTCAATTACCACCTCTACTGTGTGTGTGTGTGTGTATATGTGTGTGTGGAGTTTGCATGTTCTCCCTGTGCCTCGGGGGTTTCCTCCCTGGTCCAAAGACATGCATGGTAGGTTGATTGGCATCTCTAAATTGTCCATATTGTGTGAGTGAAGGAGGGTGTGTGTGCCTTGTATAACCATGTTTACGAAGAGTGTGCTATTGAATATTTATATTTTCTCCACTATTACGTTCCAAGTAAATTCAATTCCTAGTGAAATATTTCCTGTCTTATCTGAAAACGCACACACACACACACATACACACGCAACATGCCAGCCAGAATTCTGCGTTGAGATACGTGAGGCGAAGAAGAACACATCCGTTTGATTAAGAAATAAATGAGGCACGAAATCACATACAAGTGCCCATTTCCCACTGCTTGTTTTTCAAGCCTAAAAGGAGCTGATAGTCATCTCTGGAAACATCACACGCTCCTGTGTACTCCTCTCAGTGAATTTTAGGAATGTAGGGCTGTGTGAAGGCATGGCAGCACTAGTAGCGTCCCGAGGGGCTTTGAGTGACGGCAGCGAACCTCTTCAGAGAGCTTTTATGTAGAAAATGGCAGAGCAGGCTCATGGGAACATTCTTGAGGTTAAGCTTCTTCTCTGAGCTTGTGTGACCAAGACTGGGATGCGATGATTAAGATTTATCATGCAATTCTCAAAAATAACTCCAAATTCTACAGTTTGGTGTGAATTTCAGAATTGTCTTTTACTCAATTGATTTTTATTAGTCTAAAATCAGCAGAGCTGAGAGCACATTTTTATCAATAGTATCGTCATATATTAAATATCATGTGAAGGGTCTTTCTGTGACAATTCACTTACATACATACTCACACACCCACATGCTGTGCAGTCTCATACATGGTTTTGATGGAAAGTTACCCAGACAATAAGCCTTGAAGGATGAACCACTACCACTAAGCCAATGCTTTTTTGCCATTTAATGTTATTTTCTGTTGAAAGAACACCAGGATTTCACTGGATTATTACGCTGACAGTGTAAACGACACCATGACAGGAAATATGAAATCAACTTCTGCTATGAACCATTAGGAAAAAGGTTCACGAGAAGCAATTTTCAGACACTAAATCCATCCTGGCTGGTTTGAAGTGGATTTAGTGGATGTTTGGACCATACTGTGTGTTAACATTTACATTTTGTCATTTAGCAAAAAAGAAAAAAAAACTCTTCTCAGGAAAACAGCTGCTCTTGCTCAAGTGATAGGTGGCTGGTCCAGAAGGCTATGAAAAGCCTTGTGGAAAAAAACGTAAAGGACTGGTCCTGAAGGACGCACCCCGCTGTGAGGATAGTGCTGATCGCTCCTCTGTGGCCTGGAAGGTTCCGGATGTGGCTAAAATCGGACAGCCTTGTGCTCCACTCTTGTTTTCCTTTCTGTGAGGTCCTAAATGAAGCGCTCAGTATGTTCACATGCATCCCGTTCCAAAGCAGACCTTTATAGACAGCTATTTTAACGTTATTATAGTTTCCACCAAAGTCCTGCCATGTGTCAAGGATTGTATCCAATCCCACAATGCAGTGCAGAGCTGGTTCATGGTGCCAAACTGGAAAGGAATGAAGTATTGTTTAGTTCTGACAGCGCTCGAAAAGATTGCCTCATGTGTTGTGTTTACAGCCTTTGTATGTGTAAGGGAAGTGGGACACTTACAAATCACACACACACACATACACACACACACACACACACACACACACACACACAGACACACACACACACACACTCACTCGTGGTGAATATATCATCTGTACGAATTGCAGATATCAAGAGCACTGTTCTGTCCTCGCCTGCTGTGAGAAACTGTGCACACGCGCACACACACACACACACACACACACACATGCACTCACACACACACATACATGCATTGATGGCCTTTGTATGAACTCTGAAAAGAAGCACAGCTGCTGTAGTGAGAGAGAGACAGAGTCTAGAGATTGCTGTTTGGATCTGACATGCTGCAAGTTTCCATCTCTTATACATCTTATACATCCATCTTGGATGGATAGATGGAGGGGTGGATGGATGGACGGACGGACGGACGGACAGACAGACAGACAGACGGACAGACAGACAGACAGATAGATAGATAGATCACTATGTGCAATATATACATCTCAATAATACATTCAGATAGTGCAATCTTGTATGTTTTTTACAGTGTACTCTATTGATACTTAATCCTCTTTTTTAAACTTGTAACTTAACTTAGATTCTTTAATTGTTTTTAGATGCCCTTGTTGCTGTCTGAGAGTTGGCAACGAAAATTCATTGTATTGTATAAAATAACAATTACCTTTTTGATGAACCAGTGAGTTTCAAATGAGTCATTTGGCTCAGCTCATCCATGAGAGTCGACTCTTTCGGCTCCTTAATAACAATATTTTAATCAGTGATTGATTCTTTTCCTAAATTCCATGGAAGTGGAAATCTTTCCATGAACTTCCTGCATTGCATTCCTGATGTGGGATTAGCAGTGGGCACGTTCTATTTTAGTACATCTCCTGCCTTTATGGTTCTTTACCTATGCTGGAAGCTTACAGTCAGTGTTTGTAAGAGCTCCTGAAGAGCATGATCATCTGAAAATTAGATGCCTGGCAAGCTGGAGAAAGACTTCCAAGTGCATACATTATCATATATAGTATGAATATAACAATAATAGTTTGAGAAGCTCGGGCAAGTTGCTGTCTCACTGTACTGAATGTGAACAATGCTGCTGAAATGCAAGAGCTGGACTTATTAGGAAAAAAACATCAGAATGCATCAAAACACACCAGATGTATTATTCATTCATTGTCTACCGCTTATCCGATCTATACTCGGGTCATGGGGAGCCTGTGCCTATCTCAGGCGTCATTGGGCATCAAGGCAGGATACACCCTGGACGGAGTGCCAACCCATCGCAGGGCACACACACACTCTCATTCACTCACGCAATCACACACTACGGACAATTTAGAGATGCCAATCAACCTATAATGCATGTCTTTGGACTGGGGGAGGAAACCGGTGTACCCGGAGGAAACCCCCGAGGCACGGGGAGAACATGCAAACTCCACACACACGCCGGAGGCAGGAATCGAACCCCCAACCCTGGAGGTGTGAGGCAAACGTGCTAGCCACTAAGCCACCGTGCCCCCCGCAGATGTATTAATGAGTTATAATTTTCTGTAATACCTCATATAGATGCAGTGTTTCGGCTCTGTATTCGGAGTCATATTCATCCCAGAGTCAGATTCTTAAGCTTTTAATCTACATTATGCTTATGAAAATCGGCTCAAAACCGGCTCATTAATGAGCTTCATGCCAATTACATAGACTCTGTGCAAATCAGAGTGAAAGCAGCAGCCAGACTGAAGCTGAATAAAAGCCAAATCAGCTTGAATAGGGGAAAACATAAAAAAAGTTGTTTTTAGGAACAAATCAGTATATATGTAGGTTGTTTTTTCGCAATCATGGTCCTAGAGTACCACTGCCCTACACTTTTATCAAGATAGAAAGGAAAGGAGACTTTAAAAAACAAAACAAAACAAAATAAAAAATAAAATAAAAAAAACAAAACAAAACAGTGACAAATTATAAGGTGCCAATGAGTGCGTTTTATGTGATGGCAATTATTTACATATACAAAATGTCCAATAATAAAAGAAGATAAATAAAATACAATCAATAAGTGAAATATACATTGTTATCAGTTAATTATTTAAATTGGATGAGCAAGGAAATCATTCAAAAATATAGGGAGGTGGTATTCCAGGACCAGGATAAAACACTGATGTAGGATTTAGCTTGGAAGACTGAGACAACACTAATCAAAAACGAATGATTAATTAGGGAACATATCCAGTATTCATTCTTTCAGGGTTATGGTCGAGTCACACTGGACATGAGGCAGGAATACACCACGGATGGGATAAAATCAATTAATATAAAATTAATGAATCTGTTGTTTTTCCCTCTGTTGAATAACCTTATACAGAATAGTGGTTAAAGATCAACTTCAGATGATTATGAACAAACTTGGGGCATCACAGAGAGCAGAAATGGGTTTGATATCAACATTTACTTTGAAGATAGAAACACTTGTGTGGAAAAAAAAAGTTTTTTGGAACTTTTCTATTAAAATATAGCCCCGATTACACTACAAACAGAAAAAAAACAGAAACACTTGTAAAAAAACTACAAATTTGTAAAGCTCTGAGTGTCATATCAGCTTTTAGACTGTTGGTATTAGTAGTGGGGGGCACGGTGGCTTAGTGGTTAGCACATTTGCCTCAGACCTCCAGGGTTTTGGGGTTCCATTCCTGCCTCCGCCGTGTGTGTGGAGTTTGCATGTTCTCCCCGTGCCTCGGGGGTACTCCGGTTTCCTCCCCCGGTCCAAAGACATGCATAGGTTGATTGGCGTCTCTAAATTGTCTGTAGTGTGTGATTGCGTGAGTGAACGAGAGTGTGTGTGTGCCCTGCGATGGGTTGGCACTCCGTCCAGGGTGTATCCTGCCTTGATGCCCAATGACGCCTGAGATAGGCACAGGCTCCCCGTGACCCGAGTATAGATCGGCTAAGCGGTAGACAATGAATGAATGGTATTATTAGTCTGTAACCTTGTGAACCAGTATCGATGTATTCATTGATAGAAACTTCAAAGTACTTCTGTGAGTTGCTCTGGATAAAGGCGTCTGCCATAAATATAATGTAAATCTCCACACAGACAGTAACCCGAGCTCAGGCTTGAACCTGGAACCTACAGCTAGGATCTGGTGATGGTACTCACTGAAGCACTAGGCATATAAATGCAGTATTGTTTTACTATTTTCTTAACCACACAGGATCGCCCACAGTCACCAGATGCTGCATTTTTGCAAAGAAATTAGTGAGGAAATGCGGTATGGTTGCTGCTTTGTTGTAGCAATAAATATGACAGTGTTATACTACAAAACAGTAATTCTTTATTTAGAACCCTGAAAATATGATCGCAAAGTGATTTTATTTTATTGATGAACTCTTTGATGATGAACCTTTTCTATGGAAATCAACAGAAATGTGGAGTGTCACAGATCTTCTAATGCCTTACTAATCACTGCCTTTTGGTAATGATGCACAACAATGCATACAGCACTTCCAGTAGGTGTATTAGTAACAGTAATGAGCAATCGAAGTATCATACAATTTGGAGTAATTTAGTACTGCAACAGCTTTTCAGTAATGGTGTCCTATACAACTCTATTTATTCCCCAGCTGTGCAGTGAAAAGTTCAGTGAATGGAAAATCAGATTGCATCCAAAAATACAGAGTGCTGCATTCATGATATGATGTGAATGACTTGATAAAAACCTAAGCCATGATGAAACATTAAATCTCTTCCCAATAATTTGCTTTATCATGCTTTGAAAAGCCTGCCCAGTAATTCAAACAGCTGTGTGTGTGTGTGTGTGTGTGTGTGTGTTTTGTGTGTGTGTGTGTTTGTGTGTGTAGATTCAGAGCGCTATTCAGACACACACAGTCAGTACACATTTTTTTGGTCAATAACCCCACCTCCACACCCACTCCACCGGGGCTATTAGCTTGTCAAAGGGGCTTGAGGGGCAGTTAGAATGAAGAAAACATAACGTCATATAAATGCTTGCTCCCAAATAACCCTTATCAAGTTGCTGACCTTTTCTTTTGTCACTCAGCCTGACCAGATAGGCCCCATCTATCACTACAGCAACACACAGCACATACAGGCTGCACACACGTAAGTTAAGGAAGTAAAAATAGCAAGCAAAGCCATAGAGGTAGACATTTTAGAGATTAATTCTGTTATCAAACTCACTACTCACTCACACGGTGTCCTCCAAGTTTACTCCACTGGGAATGTCCACTGAATGTTTAGGCATAGTTGGCTTGATATTGGCATACTGCTAGGGATCAGGTTCAAGTCCCAGTTGTTTTTAAAACAGGGGATCCAAGGACACAGCTGACTTTATTCTCATTGAAAGAGGAGCATGATAAGGTCACATCTGGGCTTATCTTTGTCAGTATACAACTATATTGCCTAAAGTATGTAGACCAACTCCTATGCTTGTTGAACATCCTATTACAAAGTTGGTGGTTTCAAAACCTCCACTCTTATAAGAAGGCTTACTCAAATTTAGACCGTGGCTGAAAGGATTTCTCTCCATTCAGCCACAGCATTAGTGAGGTCAGGAACTGACGTCAGGCGAGGACGTCTGGGGTGCGGTCAGAGTTCCAGTTCTTCAAAAAGGGTTGAGTCAGAATCAGGGTTCTGTGCAGGACACTTCAGTTCTTCCACTCCAACCTTACCACACCATGTTTGGGCTTTTTATTAACCAGTAAAGAGAAATCTTAATGCTGCAGCGGACAAAATACATTCTAAACAACCATTATATGAAAACACTGTGGCAACAATTTGGAGAAGAACCACATATGGGTATGATGGTCAGGTGTCCAGATACTTGGCCATGTAGATGACTGTTGGCCACCATCAATCCATCACTGACTAAGCTCATCGATTTAGTTTTTCAGAACTCACTGTTGGAGCTCGTCAGCTCTCTTTTGTGTTGAGTCAGCGTCAGAGAAAGTGAAGAGAAGAGAAATGAAAGTACGCCAAGCGGTATCCCATTTTTCCATGGTTCACTCAACATTTCTCTGCTTATCTCCTTCAGTTAGCTATATGTGTGTAGCAAAATGGCTGAGCAGTGATTAAATTCTGAGTAGACGATTTAAACAGATTCACATTGACGTGAAAATGTTAGCCAAGCTAAATTATTTGACTACATCCCAAACCACACTACTGCACTAACATAGTATGCCAAAAGGGTACACCATTTTAAGTACTACTACAGGTTCTGTTTGGTTCAATGCTCTGTAAAGCCCTGAGGAGTTTTTTAAGTGTTTGTTTCTCTCTGTAGAACCCTGCAATATTTAGTTTCCTTTCCCTTAAGGTGTAAAGTAAAACCTATAGAGCTGCTCAAAGAGCCCTTGAAGAACCCTTTCTAAGAGTGTGCTTTGCTATTTAAGTGGGGCAATGGTGGCTCAGCAGTTACGCCTCTGGTTTACTGGTCAGAAGGTTGGGGTTTCAAGCCACAATACTTCCAAACTGCCCTTGTTGGGCCTTTGTGCTAGATACCTAACCCTCTCTGCTTCATACCCTAAACTGCACTAGTGTTGAATGCCAAAATGGTGTACCACTACATGTTCTCTGTACTTTTGAACCCCAAGGAGTATTTTTGTTGTTTTTTTCTGTGTAGAAAACTGCAACATTTGGTTTTTCATTTAAAGGGAAGTAGAACCTATAGAGCTATTCAAAGAACTCTTGAAGAACCCATTCTAAGGGTGTGCTTTGCTATCTATGTGGGGGCAGTGGTGGCTCAACAGTTAAGCCTCTGGATTCAAGTCCCTGTGCTACCAAACTGCCCTTGTTGGACCCTTGAGCAAGATCCTCAACCTTCACATCCCATATTACACTAACATACACTACAGCATCTCTATTGTTCTCTATACTGTAGAACACAGAGGAGTTTTTCTGGTCTCTGCAAAATTTGGTTTCCCATTTAAAGGGAAGAAGAAGCTATAGAGCTATTCAAAGACCCTTGACGATCACCTTAAAAAGTAAGCTTTATTACTTAAAAGGGCTAATGGTGGCTTGGTGGTTAAGGCTCTAGGTTACTTCTCAGAATGTTATGGGTTCAAACCCCAGCACTGCCAAACAGGCCCTTCTAAGCCCTTGAACAGTGGTGTCCAATCTTAATCAAGCAGGAGCCACACCTGATTCCACCTGATTAATTAGTTGATCTTGGCTTTCCTTAGACTCAGCTGTGGCTTCTGCTTAGTTGGTATGAAAACCTGCACCCACACCGGCCCTTTGAGCATAAGATTGGCCAGGCCCTGAAGCCTTTCTGCTCCAGGAGTGCTGTATTATTATACACTCTGACCCCAACTTCCTGTAGCAGCAACTGTAATGTATATGTGACAAAATAAAGACTTCTTTTGATATCCACAACATTCTCAGCTGGGATTAAGAAGGGTCCATGTTTAAACTGCATCTAATTTCTGACTCAAATCTATTTTCATGATTAGGTTAGGTGCTTAGGTTTATGGTCACATGAGCTCACATCGTAACTTAAATAATTGCAAATCATTTCTCAGTGTCCAGAACTCAACAGCCTGGTGTCTTATCACCTACTCTATCTGATCTCCACTCCAATAGTTATGGCTGCAGTTTATAATAATATGCTTGTTTATGTTAATATTCTAGTTCAAATACATGATTGTTTCTATAGTAACAACTTGTATCTTGTGTGTTGGATGCACCAAGTACATGGATGAAAAAAACAAAACAAGTAATTTCTCAATGGAGTCATTTAGCAATTTTTGGAAGAAGTAAATCTTCTGAGAAAGAAAATTTTGTGCAGTGAGGTTTGTCAGGAAGTGTAGCACTTTTTTTTTTTTAAAGAGAATTAAAAAAAGGCTGGTGAGAGAATGACGGTTTATAGCTACTATAATATAAGCAGTGAACAAAGAGTTAACCCAAAATTACATAAACTCTGTTTCATGCTTCTGATGTTGCACCCATCATTTCTGCAGCTTTATGCTTTCTTACTTTCAGCTCAAATCTTTTTATAGTCTTGATAGAAATTATTCCAGTGTTCATCCGATACCTCAAACAGATTTGCGCAAAAAGCCGACATCAAATTTCCCTGTGAAACTCCTTTCCAGTCCCAGACGCTAGCTTTTGTCTACTCTGCAATTACGTGGCATTATCAAAATGGCAGGGCCTCGATTCACTGTGTCGAGCTGTAATTTGACAAAATTGCCACACTTGACTTTGAGAGCCATTTCATATTCAGTCGCCTCTGTCTGTCTTCTGGGAGCTGATGTTTGGGAATATGTCGGCAAAACCATGCTCTTTCAAACCGACAGCACAGAACGCTTCTCAGGAGCTTGACAACGGCATCAAGATGAAACTGTCCTTTTACACGCCTTTATCCTTCTGTTCTACACTTCAGAATTTCTCAAGACAATGCCATGTCCAATGTTTTTATTTATTATATATATATATATTTATTTTTTATAATTTACTTTTTTCACTTTACCCTGATTTTAGTCTCTGAGTGAGGAGTGGGTCTTGCATGCCTTTTTTTTTCTATTTTATTAAAGCACCTCCAGTCATAACCACTGAATGCTTCGTATTTCTCCTCTGATGTATTCCACAGTGAATTTTTCTTTAAAACTAACAAACTCAGAGCTGTGCATAACTAGTCTCATAGGGATGATAGCAAACAAAAGCACTTTAGTTTGGACTTTGAACAAAATCTTAAGATGATTGCAAACCCCAGGACAAAGCCTAACTCTCTGCCATTTAACAAACACACATGACTCCATGGTTAAATCTTCTTATTTTGATCCTTCTCTAAAATAGCTATTTATTTTAAAAAGCTGATATGCTAACAAAAGATCAACAGAAGGAAGTGTTGCTTTATTTAATCAGTTACACTTTGTGGTTAAAAAATTACTGACGGTAGACTAAAGTTTGTAGCTCTTTTTTTCTTCAATTCTTCAGATTTGTCAGATCTGCCCAAAAAAAAAAGAATTTTAAATCACTGTCCAATTATTTTCATCATTAAACTAATCTGAATAATGTTAGATCTGACATCAATAAGGGGCTGTTTAATTTTTTTGTTGTTGTAGCTCAATTTTTTTCCCTTTCTTTAGAAAACTGGCGATGCCTTTAGCTGAAAGTTCAGTGCCTTCTAATAAGTGACAAAAATAGTTAGCTGATGTTATAAACTTAATGTGTGTCTAATTTCTAGATTTCATTTCATCAACTCAAAACATGCTCCATTTCCCTCGACAGAAAGCGAAGGTATCGTGTCAGAGTGTCTTTCAAGCAGGAAATTCAATTTAGGAGTAGACCAAAGCACTGACTAAACCCTGACTAATGTGAGATGGAGTTAAGGGGGCGGGGCCTCTAGATGATGAATTAACATAGGAGAGTTCATAACACCTATGACGATAGGTTCAATCGTGTTTTTATGTATTTATTACTATATTTTTGAGTGATAACTTGTCCTCTGGTCCTTTATCAGTGTCACGTCCTGTTGGCTGGAGATTTGGAGATTGGTGGTTGGTGGACTGTTTTTGGCAGATGCCCTTATCCAGAGCGACTTACATTTTAATCTCATTTTATGCAACTTATGGTTAAGTGCCTTGCTCAAAGGCCCAGCAGTGGCAGCTTGGTGGACCTGGGATTCAAACTCACAACCTTCCAATCAGTAGACCAGTAGTCCAACCCTGTAACCACTAAGCTACCACATCCCCACCACATTGTAACCACAGTGAAGTGGTTGAAAACTCCAGTAACACTACTGTACCTGATACACTCATAACATAGCATTCTCTGCCTACACTGAGAACGACCCAGCAATAAAATATCTGCGGTCACATGGTGATCCCTTTCTCTTGATGAATGAGGTGTATGTACATTTTTGTTTATTGAAGCAGATGGACTACAATCCTTTAGAATGTCTACCTAATATATCGGCACTTTAGTGTATAACACTAGTGCTGCTTTTGTTAGAAAGAACAAAAAAATCCTTTATCACATTAAAGACACATTGTACTGAAAATCCATTAATAACACCTCTAATAACCTTTTGTTTTTTAAAATCCATTCATTCTGTTTTATAAGACAAATTGTGTCTTTGTGACTGTCTGATTTGTCTTTTCTCTTTTTTTTTAACGAACTGCTCCTGAGAGATTCTGATAGTGGGCGTTAAGTGGTATCTGTAAGCCAGGTGTCAAGATCCCACACTGTTTCTGCTGCTGCTAAACTTTCACGAGGACTCACAACGTTGCATTAAGGACTGCTGGGTTTAACACGGGCAAATGCTAATCAGACGCCCACACACACATACACACACGCATACATATACACACCCCGAATGGTGTATTTACTCAATGAGCAAAGGCAGATATGAAGCAAAAACACTTCATGAATCCAACACAGATGCGAGTGGCCACATGGAGCTCTGTTTTGTGCATCATTACGTCCCTGCTGTTTTATGATGACAGGAACTACTAAGATGTGCTCGGGATAGATGCTAAAATTAATTTTGCTTCAACAAGTTCAATTGCGCGGCTCTCTACTGGGCTAGCCCAGTAGTGGGCCGAGTCTTTTATACCTCTGTTAGATTAGAGTTTCTGACAGACAGACATCGAATCCCAGCAGCTCGTGAACAATAAGCCAAGGCTAATCTCTGAAGCGTGGGATTGATTGAAACATTGGCTTTTTGTGGACTTGTGGTACAAGAATGGAGTGATGTAGACTAGATCTGTCACTGGACTACTTTGCCTTGCCTGAAAAATATTGTGTAGTGTTCTTTGTTATGTTTCTGTACCATGAAAATGATTCTTTTGTGTTTGAATGTAATATAATAGAATAGAATTGTGTGTGTGTGTGGGGGGGCTTGATCAAGTATATCTGATAATAAGAAAGTCTGATCTGCTTGTTTGTTTGCATCAGATCTGGCTAGTGTAAGTTGTGTAGGTTTGTATATGAAATCTGATATGGATACACAAGTCTGGTTTGGGTCCATATATGCATCTGATCTGGTCATATGACAGTCTAATCTGAGTATTACCAGTTAATAGACACCTGATTTGGGAATCTGCAGATATGCATCTGATCTGGTTTTATGAGATTGAACTTTTGTGTATGAGATCGAATCTAATCTTGAACTGTGTGTTTGGTCTGGATATACGTATATGTTCTGGTTATGTGTCTTATCTGGGTACATGCATTTGATTTAGTAATCTTATATATATGTGTATATATATATATATATATATATATATATATATATATATATATATATATATATATATATAATCTTCTAGTTCATCAAGTCTGATCTGGGTATATCTGACTGATCTAGTTATACAAGCCTGATTATATATTATGTTTTAGATATATGAGTCTGATCTAAACATATATTCTGTTGTAATTGCATGAGTCTGATCTAAATTTATTCCATTCTAGTTAAAATGGTTTGGATATATTTGACTGACCTATTTATATGAGTCTAATCTAAGTATATATTCTGTCTATATATGTGTCTATTGTAGTTATATCAGTCTTATCTAAGTATATATTTAGTTCTAGTTATATGAGTCTGATCTAAACTTATATTCTGTTCTAGTTATATTGGACTGATCTGGATATATTTGTCTGATCTAGTTATATGAGTCTGATATAAATATATATTCTGTATTAGTTATATTAGTGGTTATGGTTATGGTTATGTCAGTCTGATCTGGATATACGTTCTAATCAAGTGAACTAAATTATATGCAATGATCTGGTCACATATCGGGTAAGTCTGATCTGCATCCGATCTCTGTCTCCTGCAGGTTGAGATGTCTAGTGAAGCAGCTGGATAAAGGCGAGGTGAATGTCGTGGATCTCAGGAAGAACATTGAATATGCCGCCTCAGTGCTGGAAGCCGTCTACATCGATGAAACCAGGTGAGAATCAGATGTCTTCTCATCTTCGTAATAGTCTAGAATCACATCAACATCTACACACAATCTCTAACTCTCTGACTGCTGTTCTTCCATCCAGAGACACGACTTTTCCAGGGTTTTTCATGCAGGCTTGCTCAACTGTAATACAGAGTACGGTCTAGCTATAAATGTCATATATTACTGTAAGAAACCGTGGCTTATAAGCTGGATTCCTAGTATTTCCAAGCTCCAGTTTCCGTTTCCTTACTAAGACGAGTGACTGTGATCAGACCATAACTTTGACCTGACTTTTTTACGGACTCTTAGGACATCTGGGAATTAGGTAATGACATTATCTTAGAATAGTTTAATCACGCCTGATGTATACCTAAACCTAGATCTAGAATTTGGTAACTAAACATTAAAAAATCAGAAGTACAGGATTTCAGTGAACAGAAGAGTCAGTTTCAGGAGTTGAGGTTTTCTCAATTCTATGAAAACTAGGTACACAGCAGTATTGCGACAAATCCAAATGATTGGCTCAAACGATCCCTCAGACCAATCCTGTGAAGCATGTGGTCTGAAGTTTCTTCAGATCTTCAATTCTTGCCTGCAATTAGTTAGAATTTTACTGTATGATTTTCCAGAATCAAAAAAAATTAAGCTTATAGACATGTTAATCGTATATATAAAGCCATTATGAAGAAAAATAAAGTTGGGAATGAGATTAGCAGAGCTCTGTGGTGCTTCTGGTGATGAAGTGTATTGTACATTTAGCAACATATGAAGCTACTACAAAAAACACAACATAAATGACTTGTTGCTTGCTAGGCGTGAACTCAAGGTTACTCACTGCAAGCATCTTTAGGTGCCAGACAAGCTAAGTGCTATGTAAATGTTATGTCTTATTCTTTTTCTGAATGTTTTTTTAGATTTCAGAGCGTCTGTTCAGTCTACTTTTGGCAATACAGGGCAACTAGAGAGAGAAAAGGGAACCAGGAGCGTGATGAAAAGTGTCGAGTGTACTCTCCATTGGAGTGTTCATCCACTGTATTACCCATAATGCTGTTCTCTGAAGGTCTCGCTGGAGGGCCACCATAGTGAAGAGGGGCTGGGTGGGTGTGTGCGAGTGGATGCGCTGTTGGAAGGAGGTGTTTCATATATATCTAAAGACTAGCATGTCGTCTCTCTCTATCTCTCTCTCTCTCCCTCTGGATGAAAGCGTTCTCATGTTTTTGATTCAGTTGGAGTTCTTCAGCTTCTATTTTGTAGAGACATTAAAAGTCAACTCTCTCTCTCTCTCTTTCTCTCTCTCTCTCTGTCTCTCTCTGTGTCTCTGTCTCTCTCTCTTTTCTCCATAGTCACCACTTTTCTCTTTCTTCTTAGTCACCTCTATTTTCCTCTTCCTTTTTGTGTTTCTTTACTCCTTGCGTATCTTTACTCATTCACCAGAAATTTTCCTCACCTCTCTTTCCTGCCCATCTCTTCTTTCTGTCTCCTCTATACCTCTATTTTCTTCTCAATATATCCATTTCACATTAACCATTTCCTCGTTTCTCTTCATTTCTTTCTTTGTTCATATCTGTCTTTCTATCTCATTTTCTCTCAATCTATTTTCATCTATTTTCAGCTGTCTTTCTATCCATCACTATATGTATCTTTCTACCATCCTTCTCTCCTCTTTACCTCCATTTCCTCACCTTCTTGACCCTTTCTCATTATCCTCTGCTTTTCTCTGTCACTAGCTATTTCTAATATCCCCCCATCCTTCTCTCTCTCACCTTCCTCCTTTCTGTCCTCCGTTATTGCGCCACTGAAGTCAGAGGTTTTGGCCACTATGATTAATTGTATTTCCCTAATGATGACCACAGAGAAATGTGTGTTTCCATGGCAACAGCTTTTCAGCTTGTTAAACGGCTGTACCTGCATGTTTGTTATGGTAACATGTTTCACATTAGCAGTTTTGGTAAGATATCTATGTATAAAAAAACAGAGAGTCAACGGTAAAGGTTCCTGTGGGGCTTTACGTTAAGAATGCTGCTGTTTTTTCCATGTTTTTTCTTTTCTCTCCTTTTTTTTTTTTAAACCACATTCAATATCCATCTGTCTTTCTATTTCTCTGATGTGGGTCTGACTCACAGCCCTCCAGTCTTCTAAAATATTCAATTTCAGTATACAATTTTACTCAGACTTCAGCCCAGCTAACAAAACAATGTCCCCAGGACATGAACATTACTGAGTTGTACTGTAGGATGTTATTTTGTAGGGTCCAGTAAAGTATAAACTATGTCATTCTGCTACTGCAGAAATGGTGACAAGATGTAAAACCAACACCAAACAGTGTTGAATGTCCTCTCATTTTATGTCTTCATGTCCCCCCAAAAAAGTTACCAGCATAAACAGTGAAGATTATTAAATCATTAAGACTATGACTGTCAGGTTAGTTTATTTTAGGCAACTAGTGTTAACAGTGAAGATTATTAAGACTGACTTAAAAATCCTCTCAGAAATTGTCAGTTTAGCTTATCTTAGGCAACTAGCATCAACAGTGAAGATGATAAAGACTATGACTTTAAAATCCTCTGAGAAATTATTTTCACTAGCTAGCTAGTATTAACAGGTAAGATTGTAAACATCATGACTGTGAATTAAAAATCCTCTCAGAAATTCTGTCAGGTTAGCTCATCTTAGCCAGCTCCATTAACAAGATGATAAAGACTAACCCTAACCCTAGACTTTAAAATCCTCTTTAAAAAACCTCTTAAAAGCCTCTGAGAAATTCTGTCAAGTTCTTTTCACTAGCTAGCATTAATGGTGAAGATGATAAAGCCTATGAATGTCACTTAGAAATTGAACATATTTTCACTAGCTAGCTAGTATCAACAGGTAAGATTATAAACATCATAAATATGATTTAAAAATCCTTTCAGAATTCCTGTCAAACCAGCTAGCTAGCTAGCATTAATAATGAAGATTCCAAAGAACATGAATATGACTTAAAAATAAACATCTCAGAAATTCTCAAAGGTTACCTGTTTTCACCAGCTAGCTAACATTTACAGTGAACATTACATTGATTAAGACTATAACTTGAAAATCCTTTAGGAATTCTTGTCTATGTGGCTAATTGTTGGCAGCTACCTTGTATTAACAATGGAGATTATTAAAACTATAACTACAGCTTAAAAATCCTCAAGAAATCCTGTCAGGTTATCTTAACTTTACCAGCTAGCTAGCATCAACAGTGGAGATTATAAAGACTTTATAAAGATTATAAAGACTATGACTTTAAAATCCGGCTAAGTTTATTTTAGCTAGCTAGCTAGTTAGCACGAACAATAAAGAAAACAAGATTATGAATATGATTCTCTCAGAAATCCTGCCAGTTTAGCTAACATAGCTAAAATTAACAATAAATAACAATGGACATTATGAAGACTCTGACTTTAATATCGTCTCAAAAATCCTGCAAATTTATCTTAGCCAGCTAGCTACCTATTATAAACACCGGATATTGTAAAAACTATTACTATTTTTAAAAAAAATTCTTCAGAAATCCTGTCAGGTTAGTTTAACTTTACCAGCCAGCCAGTATTAACAGTGGAGAAGATACAGACTATGAATTAATATGATCTTAAAAAAATACTGAAAAGTTAACCTACCTTAGACAGCTAGCTAGCATTAGCAGTGAAAATGATAAGGTTTATGATGATGACTTAAAAACACTCCTAGAAATTCTGCCAGCTTATTCTTAGCTTATTCTAGCCAGTTAACTTACGTTAAGAGTGAAGATTATAAAGATTATGTCTTATGACTGTGATGATATTCTGTCAGAAATCCTGAGAAGTTTGAGTGTTTTAGCCAGCTCGCTAGCATTAACAGTGATGATGATATACAGTGGAAACTCGGCATACAAATTGTTTGTTCTTAAGCTGAAAATCCGTTCCAGCCACCCAAAAGTATGACCAATATGACCAATACGAAGCGTATGTACACTGTATGGCTGCTTACAAAGAACTGACCCAAGCCAAGCCTTCCATGTCAACAGTCCTCACAGGAAGTCTTGCCACCAAGCTTGGGCTAAAAATAGAACAGACGGCCCACGCCACCAATCTGTCAACAAAAAATACACCCGAAAAATCACCTAGCTTTTGAACACATGCCAAAGGCAACGTTGGCATCGTGGGTTGACTCTTTCGAAACAGCTTTCAACTGACTGAAAAAAGTCGTAAACTCACTTCGGTTGACTTTGCTTGGCTTTCCACTGACGCAAACAAGTTTTGAAAGTCTCCAGGATGTACACGCAACTTTCGCAACAGCATTCGGTTCAGTTTGTTTGCTTGCTGAAAATGCTTTGTATGCCGATGTAAATTTCTTGCAAAATTTCAATTCATAAAAATTCGTCAAGGAGGGTATTCGTATGCCGAGGTTCCACTGTACTTAACAGTGTAAAAAATCATTTAGAAAGCCTCTTAAATTATTTTACCCAACTAGTTAGCATTAAATTGTAAAGATTAGACATGTAGACAAGGATTTACGAATCCTCTGTATGTATGAAATTCTGTTATCGTTATTTTATTTTATCCAGACAGGTCGTGTTAACACTCAGTTCAAAACTAAAGACTTTGAAGCGTTCCTAAATACAGTACTAAAGCTTTTCAGGACTGGAAGTAATCTCATAATTATACCACAGGAACTCTGAGCACTTTTCAACCTTGCACAGCATGGTAACTTATATACATAGAACAAAGCCATTTTTTTTAGATGCAGAGCCTCAAGATTAAAATGAATTGTCAAGTAAATGTCAGAATGTACCAGAGACGAATGAAAGGTACTAGCCAGCAATTACCATATCTCTACAATGCTAATTGGTGGCTGTTAGCTTTCATTCATTATTGACATTAGCATTGTTAAATTTTTTTTCTTCCTTTTTTAGACGCCTGCTGGATACAGAGGATGAGCTCAGCGATATCCAGGCCGACTCCGTGCCCATGGAGGTGCGTGACTGGCTGGCGTCTACCTTCACCCGGAAGATGGGCGTCGTGCGACGGAGGCCAGAGGAGAAGCCACGGTTTCGCAGCATCGTCCATGCCGTGCAGGCTGGAATCTTTGTGGAGAGGTAAAGTGCACGATATTTTGCTATTGACTATGAAAAAAATACTATGAGTATTTTGGATATATTATCAGTACAAACTAGAGGGAAGAGTGAGAGAAAGTGAGTAAAAATCTGAGCAGACATTTCTTGGTTTCTCTCCTCTCTTTTCCTTTCCACTTTCTCCCAAATTCCCTTTCTCCTTACTATCTCTCCTCATCTTCCATCTCTCCTCCTACTTTCTATCTCCTCTCATTTCTCGTTTCTTTTTTTTATTGCATTAAAATGACATCGGATTACGTTTCGGAGTACTGGAATCCAAGATGTCTTGTAGTTTATAAAATTGACACTTAATTCTAAGAAATGTAGGCAGTAATAAAGTAGATTAATTATAAGGCATTGGTTTACACACACACACACCACACACACCACAGTTTCTTCATGTTACACATGCTCCATGTGTCACTGGTTAACCATCAGGAATTGGTTGAGCTGACGCGCTCATTGAAAACCTCAATCCTTTACGGTAAAGTGACACCAGGAACACTTTGGTCATGGATCTAGACATGATCTGCTACAAATAGCCAAAACCATATTCATGCACATTCACACAAAATCAGTATTTATGAGTATTCAATAGTCTTATAAACAAAATGCACAATAGCTGATACCCCATACAGCAGAGTGTATAGAGACATCAAGAGCTAACAGAATTAAACACTGTGTCAGTATTGAATGTGTATTACCTTTTAAAATGTTTTCAAAAAACATTTCAAATGTTTAAATATTTTGTGTTTTAGAAGTACATTTTTTTTTAGATATTTTGTGTTTTAAAATAAAAAAATATTTACATATTGTGTGTTTTAAAATGTTAATTGTTTTAGATGTTTTTTATTTTAAAATATAAATGTAAAATGTATAATGTATAATTATTTTTTGTATTTTAAAATTTACAATTGTTACATATTTTTAGATGTTTTTAAATGTTACATTTTTAAATATTGTAACATTTTTTAGATATTTTGTATTTTCAAATGTAACATTTTTAGATGTTTTTTTTAGATATTCTGTAATATCTGCAACTCACTGTTGTTACATATAGTTTAATAATAGATATTAAATATTTTGCAGTCTCACTCACAAACAGGAACTGTTTGTTTTTAAGAACTGAAATCAATTAATTATTTATTTTTAAATATTTTCATTATTAATTTATTTGAATTGATTATTTACATTATAATAGATGTTTCATAATTAATTGTTTTTGTTTTTTTTTGTTTACTTATTTACTTATGTATTTGTTTTAGTTAGTTAGTTAGTTAGTTAGATACCTACTCACTTATTTATAAAAAAAAAAAAAAAACAGAGATCTGGATACCAGTATAATGTTCCCATGTGGTTGAAATTGTCACATTTACATTCTGGTAGCTATTGGAGGACACACACACACACACACACACACACACACACACACACACACACACACACACACACACACACACACACACAAAACCCATATTCACATAATGATGTCTTTGTGGTGGCTGAATTGCTTTTGATGATTGTATCATTTATTTGTTGTAGCACTGTTGCACTCTCTCTCTCTCTCTCTCTCTCTCTCTCTCTCACACACACACACACACACACACACACACACACACACACACACACACACACACACACACACACAAACAAACACCTGTGCCATTGACAGTTTCTTAGCTGTACCAACAGACAAAAAGCATTTGTTCTGCTTCATTCATTCCAGAAACACAAAATTAGTCTGTTTAAGGCCTTTATTTCTCTCTCTCTCTCTTTTTCTCTCTCTCTCTCTTTCTCTCTCTCTCTCTTTCTCTCTCTCTCTCTCTCTCACCCTCTCTCGCTCCATCCCTATTCTCCCTATTCTTTCTCTACTTTATTCACTCTTTCCCTGTCTTTATATCTCTCTGTCTATCCTTCTTTATCATCTATTTTATATGAATCTTTGTACATTCATTACTCATCTTTTCCTCTTTCTCCTTTAAATTCCTTCTTGTCTTTCTTTCTGTTCATCGCCTTCTTTCAGTCTCTCTCTTCTCTATGTATCTTTATATTTACCCACTCTAAACCTCCATCTCTCCTCCTTTTTTCTCCCAATTATCACACTCTTTTTTCTTTCTCAGTCCATTCTTTGTTCCACTTGTTCTGTCCAGTTTCCCTCTCTTTTCCTCTTTTTTTTCTGGATCCCTCTTTCCCAGTATCTGACTTTGCTTAATTCTTTATCCATCTCTTGCTTTGTAAATTTCTCATTTTTTTGTCCCTATCCCTGCAATTTCCCCTTGCTTTCCACCTTACTTTCTGTTCATCGTGATCAATATCTATCTTCCATTCTGTCCTCTTTCACTCCATCAACTATCTCTATTTCTTCCTTTTATTTTTATTCTCTCTCTCTCTCTCTCTCTCTCTCTCTCTCTCTCTCTCTCTCTCATTGTCAGGAATGCTACCTCTTGCCAATTTTTAACATTTCCATGGAAACTGTTGCGGAATCTCTCTCTCTCTCTCTCTAGCTCTCTCTCTCTCTCTCTCTCTCTCTCTCTCACACACACACACACACACACACACACACACACACACACACACACACACACACACGCACACACCTGATTCATCACCAGAATTATGCTAGCATTATGTATCCAAATGATCTACTCAGAGGAAATGAAGCAATGTTTTTATTTATTTATTTATTTTTATCATCCGCGGAGGAAAAGTGTTGCATGCCCTTTTCCTGACTCTTATACTAGAGAAATGATAGAATTCTATCGTAATGTTTTTCTAATAAAAATAAACATCAATGCCTTAATCACAAGTGAGTAAAGACATCAAACCTTCCTCTAACGGCGCTGGAAGAAAAGCCATTGAGAGGAACAAAGACTCAGCAGGGAATGTCCATCCTGTTATGTTTGATGGTTTAATAATTCTGGTTTATAATCTGGGAATAATTATGCTAATGGTTAGCAATAAGGACCTCCATGTACCACACTCTAAAGAAAAAAAAACTTCTTCAAGTAAGCTCAACAGGGAATGCCCATCTTTTTATGTTAGATAGACTAATCATTTTGGTTTATATCAAATAATGATGTGAATGGCTAGCAATCTACTAAGTTTTTATAAAAATCTTTTTCAATGGTTCTTCAAGGACATATTGGATAATTATGGGTTATTAGCCTCCACAAACAGGGTCTGTTTAGCTTTTCCGATAGGGAAACCCCTTGCTTCCTAGCAAAATAAAAGCACCAAAGCTCAACAAGTGTTAATAATTCACACAGTGCTGACACAAAAGAGCTTTTATTATTATTTTAAAGTGATGGAGTTTTATTGTGGGGCAGTGTTATGGTTGTGCTGCCACCTCAGAGCTCCAGGTTCTGGTGGCGTCTGCTCTTTTAGTTGTGAAGCTGGTCACAATCTCCAGTTTTCTCTAATCTAGATTGCCCTTAGAGAGTGTGTGTGCACGGAAGTCGCTCCCTGCTGCTGGATTGCTGTGGATGATACCCTTTAGAAACCATGGAGATGACTTCAGACTGTAATTACCATGAGCGTTCAAGTGTACATCATTGATCATTTGATAACTTCAACAAATATAACTGTAATGAATTCAGAAATTATGTTGATGCTTATCTTTATTAGTTGCTCGAAAGCTCCCGGTTACATAATTACACCTGACTATATAGAGTACAGTTATGGGGTCACTGGAGGTCCAGCAGCTAAGGATCCCACGCTGAATCAAACCCAGCCACTGAGGTGCTGCTGTGGTGACCCCAAGCAGGGATCGAGGACTACAACAGCAACATATAGTGTAAGGTATAGAAAGTTTTATATTTTGGTGTCACCCAGATGAGATTGGGTTCCCTGTGATGGACAAGTGTGGAGCCAACAAGTGTGGACCAAACCACTTACTGAACATTATTAAATGAATTCTGTTTGGATTTTGCAACTGATTTATGAAAATGGGGTTGGATTGTAGGGTTGGATATAGAAGCTTTATGGATTTGTCTCAAGAGAGACAAATGAAGAATCGTTTTCTACCTTTACTAAGAATATAGTTATCTCTAAAATAAGTATGCTGTATGAAGACAACACTCTTTAGTCAGTGTCGAGGGAGAAAGAGTTTGTAGGGCTTTGTGTGACAGGAGATTTGGATGGTGCATGCGCTTGTAGGGTTCAGGAGGATGGGTGTGTACTGCTTAATCTTGAACGATTAAGCTTTTTAGTTGATCCCTTTTGAGACAAAGGTAGAGGGTACCAATGTTGGATGTAATAGCAGGAGTTTAGAATTGCAGTGTTAAGATCTGAATGAAGTAGCAGTTTAAGATGGGAGTTAAAATTTCCATTATTAGGATCATATCAGGTGTCCAAAGTCTGTGTGTTTGAATTTGTATAAAGTATTTTATTTATACTATTATAATATTATATACTATTTTATACTATTATAGTATTTATACTTTTATACAAATCCATATTTCATTTACATCTCTCTCTCTCTCTCTCTCTCTCTCTCTCTCTCTCTCTCTCTCTCTCTCTCTCTATATATATATATATATATATATATATATATATATATATATATATATATATATATATATATATTCTTTTTTTTTTAATCTATTCTGTTTCTTCAACACTTTTGTTTCAGTTTCCAGAAACATTTAAGAAAGGTCAAGCTGATTCCTTCTCTCAAATTCACATTTACAAGAAAAATATGAGAAAAACATTTTGGTGTAAACGCTAAAAGGCGCAAAAGACATGGAGACACCACGAAGAGATTGTTTTGTTTTTTTAATTTAATTTACTAAATATATTAAATCACGTGTTAGTTCAATGTAAATCAAGATCATGGAATCCTAACAGTTTCCTTTTGCAGTGGTCAGTTTGCTGAATTATTAAAATTAAAAAAAGAAAACTGTGGGAAAATATTGACTTGCTAATGTTTTGCTTTTGTTGACTTTTAGCTCTTTTATTTGTATATATCCCTGAACTTATCTGTTTACCTCCTTTTTTTTATAAGCTTTTGTTTTTCAGTTTTCTGAAAATCTGAGGAAGGCACAAGCTGGTGGTTTTGCTTGAATCCACATCCATTTGCTCTTCTTGACCACTCGAGTGGAAAATAAATAAGAAAGCTGCCTGACTTCTTTCCTTCTTTATTTGTTTTCTTCTATTACAATGAATCGAAAGGCAGTTTGTCTGTTTTGTGAAATCTTTTTGTTCAAGCTTAATGCTCAGTATGAACAAAAGAAAATATTGACTTGCCGCTGTTTGAGGTGGGGCTTCCGTTTATGAATATAAATCAAAATAGCTTCACATCTTTTGCCGTATATTCTAATGTGAGAAAAATGCTAGATGGAAATACATTAGACTATTATTATCTTGGGGGTGGTTACTCCCAAAAGATGAAATAAAAGAGTTGCTAAAAACAAGGAAATACTGTACATTGCCAAGGTATACATTTATTTCTCAATAAATCAAGTTTATTTTTTCTTTTGTTGTATATTTTCTTTTTTTTTTAATACTGTACATCAAGAGTGGGATCCTATGTCATATAACAAAAAAGAAGTTTTCGCTCTAAATTGTGGCTTAAGATAGCGATTGTCAGTGACAGTGATGGTATGTGATATATGTAATGTTTGAGTATGTAATAATAAACAAACAAATAAATAATTAAATGAGCAAATAAACAGAAAAAAACAATGAATAAATAAATAAAATAAGCTAAAAATTAATGAAATAAATAAACTAACTAACTAATAAAAATAGATAGATAGATAGATAGATAGATAGATAGATAGATAGATAGATAGATAGATAGATAGATAGATAAATAAATAAATAAATAGAAATCTCTTACAGTTTAGGTTATGGCCTATTTACATCAGAATACAGATCAATTTGAATTTATTCCTTTGGCAGAAGTAAAGCAATCACATAAGATTTTTAATTGAGTGCTAGAGGAACAAAGTTCACAGAGTGGAGGTAGATTTTATTTTTAGACACAGGTGGTGTCATTGCATTACACTCCGAATATATGAACATATTACATACACGAGCGATCTTCACTCAATCTGTATATATTAGCATATGAAGGTGTCAGTACAACACAATTCTGTCTCATAGTGTAACCTTTTTCTGTGCAGTACTTGTCATTATTTGTAATAAGATGCTGCTAATACTCTGTGTGTGTGTGTGTGTGTGTGTGTGTGTGTGTGTGTGTGTGTGTGTTGTGTATGTGTATGTGTATGTGTGTGTTGGACAGGATGTACAGGAGGACGTCGAACATGGCCGGTCTGACATATCCTCCATCTGTGATCCTCGCTCTTAAGGTATTCGCCGCATCTCATTTTCGGGAAGTTTAATGAGACTGAACGTGTATATTGTTGCATGTTTCTGCCTTCCATTATATTAGAAAAAATGAATAAATGCACAGAGTGATAATATTACAATAAATTCACAGTGTTGTAAAAGTTAAAGAATCTGCTTAAAACTTCAGGTTTTCAGAGAGGACCAAGTTAAATGCATAATAATAATAATAATAATAATAATAATAATAATAATAATAATAATAATAATAATAATAATTCCAGTGCAAGGAGTCAGTTAAGCAGCATGGAAAGTACTAGAATATTGTTTAAAGTTGCCCTCCATTTATCTATTACTATTAACATCAGTTTATTACATCCTGTTTTATATAAAACACACATAAAGCACATTTTTATATCTATAGAAGGATTTCAGGTATTTCACACTTCCCAAACAGAGGATATCACCATCATGCCAAAGACAGAAGTGGACGAGTGAGAAATCCCCCACGGCTGCCGAAAATTTCTGGTTGTCCTTCATATATAATTAGCTACCTAGCTAAGCTACTGTCATGTTTGATTAGTTTTAGAAGAGCACAACTGAAGGTTGTGGAAATAATTCCCTTGACTTGTCAAACACTGACTTGTGGGGTTTGGTGGTGGCAATTGCGGGGGTTTTAAAACTTTATTATTAGAACCCTTTATTATTTATTATTACATTCCAGACCCCTGTAGAGATCTTTAGGAAATAATTTTTGCTGAAAGGTGGAATATCTCCAGTTGAAAACGTGGTTGTTGAGTCAATCTGTGAGAAGGTCAGATTTGATATGTTATTGTATTATGTAGTGAGTTATTAAAGAAAAAGAAAAAAACTTTGTGAGAGCACCAAAAATTATGATTACACCCTTATCCAGAGCGACTTATAATTTATCTCATCTTATATAACTGAGGGTTAAGGGCCTTACCCTTAGCTACCACATCCCCACCTCCATGCCATTATTCTCAGTAAAATAAATGAATAAATTGTATATTTTTACATTGAACCAGTGAACCAAAACAGGAAGTGTGTAATTGTATACCAAAATGATAACAAATGCCAAATAATTAGTTACTAATGGTTCCTGGTTATGGTTAACAGATTTAGCACAGTTACATTCGCAAATGATTCAAATGAAGATTTACATTATTTCACTTTATTGTTCATGAGCTGATTTTATAGGTGTTTGCTGGGCTCAAACAAACTGTGACAACAACACAGTGACAATACTTAAATATAAAGCAATCTATAGATCATACATGTTAAATAGAGTGTAGTGTCTATATATAAGTACATTATTTAAAGGCAAGAAATATGTAACATCACACTGTTGTGGTTCAAGTGGTTAAGGCTCTGAGTTGTTGATGGAAAGTTTGGGGTTAAAGCCCCAGCACCACCAAGCTCCACTGTTGGGCAACTGAGCAAGGCCCTTAACCCTCTCGGTTCCAGAGGTGCTGTATCATAGCTGCCCCTGCGCTCTGACCCCAACTTCCTCAGCTGGGATATGTGAAGAAAAGAATGCTGTAATGTATGTGTGGTGATAATAAAAGCTTCTTCTTGTTGTTCAGAAAAATAGAATAGCCTCTCCAGAATTTTCTGCATATTTAATAACTTTCCAACATAATATATGATTTCAAGATCTGTCTTTTAACACTGAGGACAACTGAGGGACTCGTACACACTATTACTAAATCTGCAAACATTCTTCAATGCTCAAAAGGGAAACATGATACGTTAAGATCCCAGGGTGAACTTTTGAACAGGATGATTGGGGTAAATTGTTATTATTTTGTTTAGAGTTTATTTTCCCTATATAAGAGCATTACAGGGGGCACGGTGGCTTAGTGGTTAGCACGTTTGCCTCATACCGCCAGGGTTGGGGGTTCGATTCCCACCTCTGCCGTGTGTGTGTGTGGAGTTTGCATGTTCTCCCTGTGCCTCTGGGGTTTCCTCCCCCAGTCCAAAGACATGCATGGTAGGTTGATTGGCATCTCTAAATTGTCTGTAGTGTGTGATTGTGTGTGTGTGTGCCCTGAGATGGGTAGGCACTCTGTCCAGGGTGTATCCTGCCTTGATGCCCAATGGCGCCTGAGATAGGCACAGGCTCCCCGTGACCCGAGAATAGATCAGATAAGCGGTAGACAATGAATGAATGAAGATAGTTACATGTTTCCCAGATGACAATATAATAATTTTGTTGGGTTGATGTGAAGCACTGAATGTCTTTGACATGTCACACTGTACAGTGATGGTTAATATAAAGCTCATATGAAAGTAGACACTCAGGGATTTAAGAATTTAAGAATATCCTACTAGGGATAATACTATATATTCATAGAAAAGTTCCAAAAAAAACCCCAAAATGGATAGTTTTATTTCAAACAAATATTTGTGTCTTCAAGGTAAATGTTGATATCAAACCCATTTCTCTTTCAACCGCTAAAATTCTGTGTAAGGTTATCCAACAGAGGGAAAAACACACATCTCTGAAAGACTGAAAGCCAACAGAGTCCTGACTCATTTTATATCAGATTCACAGCCAGAAAATCATTCATTTGTTTACACTGACTGAAAATGTTTGACTGAAAAGTGCTCTGTACCAGCATACTAATAAAAAAGGGTTAAAAAAAAAAAACCCAACACACTCATACACACACTCATCCTCCTCCTGATTAAACCATGCTCAGCGGTGGTCTTGTGGTTCTTTTCCTTTTTCAATTTATTACTAAATACAGAGTAGGTGTTTTTAATAAACTGAGAATTTGACACTGTAGTGGAATGATAACAAACCCTTCAGTCCAAATCCCAAACAATTACACATATTTAGTGAAAAAAAAAAAACTCTATTTGAGGTTTCTCGTCACGGTTCACTCGCTTTTAATACACAGTTTATTACATGAGCAAGAAAACGAGGTGTTCGGTTAATCGGAAACTGGAAAGATTTCCTTTAAAGGTAGCAGTGGAAAAAGTCTGCAGAAGTTACAATGAATCAAGCAAGTGACACTTGATAATACCAGAAAATGGCACTGTACTATGTAAGAGATGAAACATTTGAGGCGAATGATGGGGAAAAAAGCACCATAACGTGAAGTCAAGTTCATTCTGTTCTGTTATCACGACATTTCAGCCGTTATCCCATTCACAGCATGGCTTTACTAGATGTTTTGCTTTTTTTTTTATTTTTTTATTTTTTTTTATAACTGAACGATTGGAAGTGAAGAAACATTCTGTCATTTTATTGAGCTACATGTCTACACAATCTCCCGCACTCACACTCACACACAGGCTTCTGTTATACATTAGCTGCTATGGTTACATCACTGAAAGCTTTATCTCGCTTTTTAGTCGTCGGTTCTAGCCCAGAGATCAGTTCGTTCTGTACCAAATAATTTTATTGAGAATGAAGATTCATTTTTTTATGAGCAGATTAACATTCGTCAACAAGTGTAATGATGAACTCAAGTAGATTTAATGTTTGTGTATTTATTGTTGTTATAATATGTAATATCATTAAACAACAGGCTAAACAAAAGACAGAAAAAATAAGTAAATACACTATATTGCCAAAAGTTTTGGGACGTCTGCCTTTACATGCACATGAATGTAATATGGAGTTGTCCCGCCCTTTGCAGCTATAACAGCTCCAACTCTTCTGGGAAGGCTTTCCACAAGGTTTAGGAGTGTGTTTGTGGGAATTTTTGACCGTTCCTCTAGAAGCACATTTGTGAGGTCAGGCAGTGATGCTGGATGAGAAGGTCTGGCTCACAGTATCCGCTCTAATTCATCCCAAAGGTGTTCTATGGGGTTGAGGTCAGGACTCTGTGCAGGACAGTCAAGTTCCTCCACACCAAACTCACTCATCCATGTCTTTATGGACCTTGCTTTGTGCATTGGTGTGTAGTCATGTTGGAACAGGAAGGGGTCATCCCCAAACTGTTCCCACAAAGTTGGGAGCATGAAATTGTCCAAAATGTCTTGGTATGCTGAAGCATTAAGAGTTCCTTTCACTGGAACTAAGGGGCTGAGCCCAACCCCTGAATTCAATGATTCGGAGGGGTGTCCCAAAACTTTTGGCAATATAGTGTACTTTAGAGAAACTTCTAAAATGTTTTTGTGTCCCTCAGATTAAAAAATAAATCATGTCTCTCATAAATGCTGCAAGTTTTTCCAGCAAAGTGATGTATATACAGCATATGGTCTATAGTCTAATGTCATGCTTATTGTATTACTGAGAAGAGTAAAGATTAGGAATAGAAAGTGAAATAAGACATGAAGAATCCAGCAGACATCAGGCAAAGAGCAGGGTCAAAACAGGCACAGGTCAATCAGGCTGTGATAGAAGTCACAAATGTCACAAAAAATAAAACTAAAACAGAGGTGCTTTTAAACAATGCTAAACTAAACTTACATAAGTAAATACAGGTGAAAAAAATGAGGTAGCGACTGTGTAACAAGAGTTTGTGACGTGTGATGATATGATAGCACTGTAAAATTTAGGTATTGGTATGTATTATTTATTACATCTGATTGGTCAGAAGGTGTGAATTTTTTTTTAACCATTTCGTCTTACTGTATTTCTTCTAGTTCTACTCGTTTCTATAGTAAAAGCTCATACACATGGATTATACAGTGGATGCTGAAATCTAAAACTAATACTACATTTATTATTATTATTATTTTTTAGTTTTGTGATTTAACAAAGAATAAATATATTTGCTGATATGGGGAAATTTCATTGATGTTGTGAAATTTTTAGTTAAGAGGCATTTATTTATCATTTTTAAAAGGAGTATGGGGAGGAGTTTTTTGAGGGGGAGTGGGAGAGAGAGAGAGAGAGAATGAGGGAGAGAGAGAGGGAATGAGAGGAAGAGAGAGAGAGAGAGAGGATGAGAGAGAATGAGAGAGAGAGAGAGAATGAGGGAGAGAGAGAGGGAATGAGAGGGAGAGAGAGAGAGAATGAGAGGAAGAGAGAGAGAATGAGAGAGAGAGAGAGAGAGAGAGAGAGAGAATGAGGGAGAGAGAGAGGGAATGAGAGGAAGAGAGAGAGAATGAGAGAGAGAGAGAGAGAGAGAGAGAATGAGGGAGAGAGAGAGAGAATGAGAGGAAGAGAGAGAGAATGAGAGAGAGAGAGAGAGAGAGAGAGAATGAGGGAGAGAGAGAGGGAATGAGAGGAAGAGAGAGAGAATGAGAGAGAGAGAGAGAGAGAGAGAGAGAATGAGAGAGAATGAGGGAGAGAGAGGGAATGAGAGGGAGAGAGAGAGAGAATGAGAGGAAGAGAGAGAGAATGAGAGAGAGAGAGAGAGAGAGAGAGAGAGAGAGAATGAGAGGAAGAGAGAGAGAGAATGAGAGAGAGAGAAAGAGAATGAGAGGAAGAGAGAGAGAATGAGAGAGAGAGAAAGAGAATGAGAGGAAGAGAGAGAGAATGAGACAGAGAGAGAGAATGAGAGAGAGAGAGAGAATGAGAGGAAGAGAGAGAGAGAGAGAAAGAGAGAGAGAGCGACAGAGAGAGAGAATGAGGAGAAGAGAGAGAGAGAGAGAGAGAGATGTTACTGATGGAACATTGCTGTAACTTAAATGATAACAGGAACTCACCGCCTGGATTTTCCGAGGCATTACCTATAATCTTTTCAAAAGTATGATATTTTCTAAATTGATCATTAATTAAACATTGTAATTGTTGACAAGTCGGTGCTGTCTTAGCTGAATAACACACTTCACATTGTGCTGTTATACTACAGTAATACACTTCACATCAGGCGGTGTCACACTACCCCGGGGTGTCTTACTTTATATAACAGCATGGCCTATCATGTGTTATTCATTACTTCTAAGCATGTCTAAGCCGCATAATGTATGTCGGATAATATATATATATATTCCGGAAAGTAACACATTTAAAGCCCTACAACGAAATAAATCATCAATCAATTTGTTTAAAAATATAAATTACAACATCTGTGTAATTGGTGATTTCCGACACCGGTATTTACTACACTTTTGATTCAAAGTGGGCGGAACTTGAGTTTCCATAAACTTTACCCCACCAATCGGAAGGTAGATGTCGCTTGTCCATCCCACACAGCTTTTATCAGCCTACTATGGTAACTCTATAGTTCAGTTTGAGTGGAATAACAGCTGGGAGTCTCAGACAGAGGTCTGTCAATCAAGCGATGTCATTTGAATATTAGGCCACACCCATTTAGCCCACTCTGTTTGATCTGACCAGTGAATTCAGCAGAAGTTTCTGTTTGTAATTTGTTTAAATGATACCATTTACACCATTTTTGTACTAGAAGCAATTTTCATATATTACTTCTCTAACTCAACCATGACGTTGTAATGTAGTGCTTTGCATAAAATGTATAAATGTATAAACGTGTGTGTAAACGAGTTGTGTTGTGTTTGCAGGACGTCGATAAATGGTCATTTGACGTGTTCACGCTTCACGAGTCGAGCAGCGAACACGCGCTGAAGTTCCTGGTGTATGAGCTGCTCACTAGATACGACTTGATCAACCGCTTCAGGGTGTGTGAGATTCTCATTACACACACACACACACACGTCACCAAAGAATAAAAATAACTGTTGCACTTGGACATACTCATGGTGGGAAATCCAAGTTTAGGCTTTGGCTCTGCAGAGAGAAAACTCCTACACAGACATTATATGCACACAATCTTACTGCTCACTTTTGGATTTCATTTTTTTCTCTCTCTCCTGCATTTTCATCCACATTTGTGTATCACTTTTAGAGATAGTGTTCAAGTGTTAGAGTTACTACTGATATTATTAAGTTGGCTGAGTTTTTCAAAACGGGGGTGTATGCTGGCATGTTTGTGTCACATCGTCAGGGCTGCAGGGTTAATTTCCACCATGCATGCATGGAGTTTACATGTCTTCCTCATGTCCTCCCCAAGTTCTTCCATTCCTCATGTCTACACATGAGAAGGACAGATCTTAGGGACAGGTTATGTGTATGTGTAAACCTTTTGTGCAACCACACCCCTTGGTAGAAATCAAAAGAAAGTGTGAGACGCAGCACTGCAGCAGTATTTTTAATCACTTCTGTTCTCAATTGCCTACTGCAAAACAATTAATGTCAGTATTCTGGGTTTTACTCATTTAAACACAACTCCTTAATTGCATTTTGTATAACATATTGTATTACTCTATCGCTCTCTGGACAGTTACACGAAGAACATTTCACGATATTAAAAGACAAAAGTTTTTTGGGTAGACGTAAACAAGATATTCAGAGTAAGCGCTAGTACATGGGAGTGTATTCTGAGTAGAAATAAAACAGTCAGCCAATCCTGAAATTACCATATATAACAAATACAAACCATTACCATATACAAACAAACAAATAAATAAAAAAGCTATTTCAAGCCATGATGAACCCAGTTTCTAATTCCTCTCAAAATGTAACTACATGATAATTGAGAACTGAGGAAAAAACATCCTGTACTATTATGAGTACATATTAAAACTACTAAGAGCAGGAGGAACGAATGAATAATTAATAAACACGGGTGGCCTCATCTACTCACAGCACCACCATCAGCGTGAGGAAATAGTGCCAGTGAATGCCTCAGTGCAGTGTACTCAAATGTTCCTGTTTAAATTTGAGAAGAGCTGACATTAAACTCTGAGAAAACGCTAACGCTAATCGCTAACCTTTAGGATCATATGACTCAGGGTACATAAGGCATTGGGAACATGGTGGCTAAGGAACATAGGACATCTGGGAATATAGTGTTGTGTTTCAAATTACAATAAGGGAATAGAGCGTCTGTGGGAATATAAAAGTGTAATGTAGACCTCTGGAAATGTATATTTTATACACTAAGGAAAAATGATTAGGTTTACGTTTTCTATATATTTTTGCATTTTGTATGTACTTGTATATATGAATAGACATGAATATGGATCGGTGGCAGAACATAATGAGTATAATGAGTAAAGTGTGCAATTTTCCGATATGTACTGTGCAAAAATCTGCTTGAGGTATTGGGTGTTGTCTAGAAAAAGTCCACAAAAGTCCTACTCCTGTGCATTTTCTTATTGAATATATGTCAGAAATTCCTGCATCAGATATGACATGCTTGGCATTACAAGGCTGTGAGAAAAGCAAAACTATTTAGGAATGTTGGGTGAGGAGCGTCCAAACAGCTTTTTTGGAATTTGTCACGTCATTAAGTGCCTATTTCATAATAGACAGTGCTAATGTAATATTTTGGCGATAACATTTTAAGCTTATATTCTGCATATAAGCTTTGGAAAATGAGGATTTCATGTTATAATGTCTTGTGTTTGTCATGTGCTAAACTCCTACTTTATGCAGATACCCGTGTCTTCTCTGGTGGCATTTGTGGAGGCTTTGGAGGTGGGCTACAGCAAGCACAGAAATCCGTACCACAACCTGATTCATGCTGCTGATGTCACCCAGACCGCACACTATCTGATGCTCCACACTGGCATTATGGTGAGTGGGAGAAGAAGTCTCCATTGAGACCAGCCATGGCCAGGTTTGGTTTTGGAATGATTTATTTCATCCAGGAGGTTCTGCCGGTGCTTTAGACACTTTAGAATGACTCTTTTCTGTTTTGACTTCTCCTAGCACTGGCTCACCGAACTGGAAATATTGGCCATGGTGTTTGCTGCTGCTATTCATGACTTCGAACACACTGGGACGACCAACAACTTCCACATCCAGACCAGGTACGCGTGCCCTGCTGTCTCATCCCACAGATCTGTTTTATTCCTTTGATTCACTTCAATTAATTGGCTTAGTAGTTAGCACATTTACCTCACACCTATGGGGTTGGGAGTCCTGTATCTACCCTGTGTGCATGGAGTTTATGTTCTCATGCATGATTTGGGGGTTTCCTCCAACAGACCAAAGATGTGTGTGAGTGTGTGTGATTGTGTTCTTAATGGATTGGCACCTGGACTGTCCAGGATGTAAGATGCAGTACAGAAGATGGATGGATGGCTGAAAGGATGGATGGATGAAAGGATGGATGGATGGATGGAAGGATGGATGGATGGATGGGGGGAGGGATGGATGGGCGGGGGCGGGCGGACGGGCGGGCGGGCGGACGGGCGGGTGAATGGGTGGAAAGAAGGATGGATGGAAGGATGGTTGGATGGGCGGATGGGCGGTTGGATGGATGGGCGGTTGGATGGGCGGATGGGCGGTTGGATGGATGGGCGGTTGGATGGGCGGATGGGCGGTTGGGCGGTTGGACGGGCGGACGGGCGGACGGACGGACGGACGGACGGACGAATGGATGGATATTTCCAAACACTGGAAATTATATCAGTGGCTCATGGGAAATAGTGGTTCAGTGGTTAAGGCTCTGACAGGTTGTCAGTTTAAGTCCCAGTATCACCAACCTGCTTAAAGTAAGACCCAATATATGGGGTTTAAAATATGTATTGGAGTATAATAACACAAAATAATGAAAAGGAGTTTTAAAGAGTTGGATACTGGCAGCTGATCTCCTCTCTGAATGCATCAGTGTCTCTATTGAACTCTTTGCTAATATTGTTGCTGTTTTGTTGCGTATCCTGCCAGACGACCTTCGTCTCGCACAGACTCATAAACCTCAAAGACCCGTGCGTTTGCCAAGAGACAGATTTCATGCTTTAATTCGTCATCTCCTGCTGTCGTCCTCAGCGTTTCAAAAAGCAAAACAATGATCTTTGCTTTCATGTTGGAAACAAAACACAGTGATTTTTAAACAGTATATAAAACGTATAAATTTTCCATCAGCGATAAATGAGAGACGTCAAATATGGTGGATGAAGTTTTCAAGTTGAAGTTTTTACTTTGGAGATGTCAATTTCTCTTTAACCTCTCCCTGCTTTTCTTCTGATGTCCATATCGCTTTTCCGTATTCCTATTTTCCTATTCCCGAAGGGATCAAAATCTATCAAAGTAAGCTATCAGGAGGTGTGAGGATGTGCTGTATTCAGAAAGACTGAAAACAGAGTGTGCTTTTTTTCTTGTTTTTTTTTTTTAAACATTATTACTGTGAAGTGCAGTACAGACACTGTAGAAAACTGAATTATTTATTAATGATTTATTGACCATTAGAAGAGGTAGCCGAGAAGTCATGTCGGTCCTGTTTGGAAATTAAACAATAAAATAATTTTAGCTAACATCATTAATATTAATTTATAGCATTAATAAGCCAAATAATACATTCACAATGACCAACAATACAGTAATACATCAGTTATTTCTCTGAGTTTGACTGTGATGAGCATATACTAACGCACAAAATTGTTCAAGTAAAGTTCATTTATTGAACAAAATTGATTGAATAAAATCCATAATTTCCTTAGCAATTGATTCTGTATTGTATTGTAGCATATTAAATGGAACAACTATTCATAGAAAGTTAAATTCTTACATAAAATCTTACATACCGCAGCTTTTCGTTTTTATTATTCACCTAAGGGGATTTAAAAATAAATTTCTAAATAAAATATCTAAACCGTCTCTACTACTATATATTTAGATTTTTGGAAATAATTTCTTTGATCAAAACAAGACAGATCAGGAGCCTTATCTAAAAGCCAGAGTTTTTAGAAGTCCAGACTCCTATACAGGTTCATAATGTTACAGCTGTATCAGTTTATGTCATCTTTACGGGAGGTCTGTGTATGTGTGTGTGTGTGTGTGTGTGTGTGTGTGTGTGTAGGTCAGAGGTGGCCATCCTGTATAACGACCGCTCGGTTCTAGAGAACCATCACGTGAGCGCCGCCTACAGACTCATGCAGGAGGATGAGATGAATATTCTCATCAACCTGTCGAAAGACGACTGGAGGTGAGCACAAAACCCAAACTGTGTGTGCGTGTGTGTGTGTGTGTGTGTGTGTGTGTGTGTTCCTGCTCAGCTATCACTCAACGCTAAGTTCCTGTCAGCATGAAAGGTCTGTTCTGAGAAATCTCCTGCTGAGGGAGTTGTGTATATGCGTGGGTATATGTGAGTGTGTGTGTGTGTGTTATGATTGTGTAACTACTTTCTCATGTGTTGATGTGATGTGTGTGTGCAGAGAGCTGCGCACTCTGGTGATCGAGATGGTCATGAGTACAGATATGTCCTGCCATTTTCAGCAGATTAAAACCATGAGGAACTCACTGCAGCAGCCAGAGGGGTGAGACTACCCACACAAACACACACACTTCAGAAGTATGCGTATGCGACCTTGGGTGTATAGAGTGGAAAAAGAGAGAAATACATAATCAATTTTCTATAACAGCAGCTCTGACTTCAATTCAAATCACATTTATTTATATAAATGCACTCCTTCTAATATGTTGTCGTTTCCATAGTAACAGCTTATTCACAGATACTGGAGTAATGGAATAAGGAATAAAGAATTTATCAATAAATGGACTTGAATAAGTATAGTGGGGGCGATGCACAAAATCTAAGACCAGCAAATACGAAACAGATGAAGAAGGTGTCATTGTTCACACACTCATGTACATCTGAAGGAGTAAAAGCGACGTCCTCTAGACGGCGCATCAGAGCCGAAACATCCGTGTCCATCAGGTTTCAAAGCTGGACTGTAATGTTTCATAATGTAGATTAATACTAGAACATACTTGTCTTTTAGCTGTCATCGTGATTGTCGTCATTGGGCTGTCTCAAATCGATATATCCTTACACTTATTGTGTAAGATGTTTACTAAATTAGAAAATATGGCCACTGATGGCTGCCTCGGTGTGTTGGTGCGCCTTTTTTGTGTCGACAGCGGGATTTTATTTACCAAAGAGCTATATTTCTTCTCATAGTTTTCATATGTTTTTTTATATTTATGCTTCCTTGCTTTACATTACTATGCACCAATACACCAAGGCAAATTCCTTGCACATGTAAAGCTCACAGTATTTGGCAATAAAGCTGCTTCTGATTCTGAAAATCCAGATGTTTGCTACTTAAAACAGATCTTTCAGTACATCAGTTTGCCAAATGGCGTAAATAGAGTAGGGTTTAAAGGTTTTTTAAATTTCAGTACTCACGTTCACGTCTAGAAAAATACTTAAGTATGTCATTTGAGACATTAGTTTGTTTCTTAAGTTGCGTCACATGGTGTTGTACCGATTCCATTCCAGTGTTTATGTTGGTTTTGCACCACACTCAACAGTCACGTTAATTATGAGGACGTGCACAGGCGACCCACCAAAAAACCTCAGGCTCAGGTTAAAGCCTGTTAAAGTCTTCAAGCTGATGGAGTTTGTGGTTTTCTCGGTCACATGACCAGCACGATGGGAACAAGGCAAGAAGGAGCACTATTTTCCAAAACTGATACTGAAACATTGAGTATCAACCATTATCAAAATCCATCCATATTATATTTTCTTTTAAAAAGTACCAAGGTTTAAAATTTATTTTCACTTAAAAATAAAACCAATACAGAGTTACCCAACAAAACTGGAGCTTTCACACAAAAATCATTTACAGTGTAGATATCATAAATTATATTCAATTCAATTCGCAAACCCAGCCACTGAGGGGTTAACCCAAGCCAGGATAAAATAGAGGAGGGTTGTGTCAGGAAGGGCATCCGGCGTAAAACCTGTGCCAAAATCAAATTATGTGAAGCAGATGATCCTCTGTGTCGACCCTGGACATGGAGCGGCTGAAAGAAGAAGAAGAACAACACTGTCTCAAAGCAGCTTTAATAAAAAAGAATAATATAAAAATTCTGAATTAAAATTATAAAGTTATTTTTTATTTAAATTTATTCCTAATGATAATTAAATTAAATGATAATATAACCAAATCTAAATAGAATTCAAAATAAATCTTAACAAAATCTATCAGCATGTAAACATAATAAATAAATAAATAAATAAATAAATAAATAAATAAAATTTACTTCAGATGTAATTCTAGTCTTTCCTATTTGCCACAGGATCAAATTCTTCTTCTTACTGAAAACATTTTCTCACTTTTTTTTGGTTCACCTGGGTAACATAAGAAAGCTAAGGATTCAAGCCCCAGCACCACCAAGCTGCCACTGTTTGGGCCCTCAAACAAGGCCCCTAACCCTCTCTGTTGCAGGGGACCTGTATCACAGCTGACCTTGAGCTCAGACCCAAACTTCCTAACAAGCTGGAACATGTGGATAAGAGTTCCATTGTGCTGTAATGTATATTCATTCATTGTCTACCGCTTATCTGAACTATTCTCGGGTCACGGGTAGCCTGTGCCTATCTCAGGCATCATTGGACATCAAGGCAGAATACACCCTGGACGGAGTGCCAACCCATCACAGGGCACACACACACGCTCATTCACTCACGCAATCACACACTACGGACAATTTAGAGATGCCAATCAACCTACCATGCATGTCTTTGGATTGGGGGAGGAAACCGGAGTACCCGGAGGAAACCCACGAGGCACAGGGAGAACATGCAAACTCCACACACACGGCGGAGGTGGGAATCGAACCTCCAACCCTGGAGGTGTGTGGCAAACATACTAACCACCAAGCCACTGTGCCCCTGTAATGTATATGTGACGAATAAAAACTTCTTCTTCTCTGTGGCACCGGATCTCTAGTAACTATGAAAGGATAAAAAGCAGGACACATTAACAAATGAATTGTAATCATTGGCAAGTCACTGTGGTATAAAGGGAATAAAACACTTCTGTTCAGTTACACTACTTAAATATTATTTGTATGAATTATTTGTGGCACTTTAGGGCATTGGTGGCTCAGTGGTAGGGTTCTTGCCTACCAAGGAGAAGGCCCGGGTTCAAATTCCCCCCCGCTAAATGCCCCAACCCCAGCCACTGGATTCAGTGCTGGTCCCAAGCCTGGAAAAATGGGAGGGTTGTGTCAGAAAGTGGTGACCCTTAGCAGCTGAAAGCAACTTCTTCTTCATTTGTGGAAATTTTGGTACCCCAGACATTCGTTTATTTTTAATATTACTTGAGGAGCACAACGGTGTGTATGACTGCTGAGGAATTACAAAAAGTAGATGAGGTTGATTATGGAATAAGGAGAGAAGAAAAAGGAGGTAAAGTAGAGAGAGAGACATGAGTATGACATTATGAGAGATTTTTTTTTGCCCTGCAAGTGTTTGTTTTGTCTATCTGAGCTTGGTTTTGTGTGTGTGTGTGTGTGTGTGTGTGTAACAGGATAGACAAGCCCAAAGCTCTGTCTCTAATGCTGCATGCAGCGGACATTAGCCACCCGGCTAAAGGCTGGAACCTGCACTACCGCTGGACTCAGGCTCTGATGGAGGAGTTCTTCAGACAAGTACACACACACACACACACACACACACACACACACACACACACACACACATATACTCTGATCCATAAACCTAATCTCTGTCATTTTTCATATAAAATCTAAAATCTCAATGAAACAAAAAACTTACTGAGAACTAAATGTCAGAACATTAGTAATAATCGTAATAATATAATGAATCATATAAGCATTGCCAAGGACAGTGTTACAGTGTGTGTGTGTGTGTGTGTGTGTTTTGCAGGGTGATAAAGAGGCAGAGTTGGGATTGCCGTTCTCTCCACTGTGTGATAGGAAGGCCACAATGATCGCCCAGTCCCAGATAGGTGTGTCTCTCTCTGTCTGTCTGTCTGTATGTCTGTCTGTCTGCCTGCCTGTCTGTCTCTCTCTCTGGTTTCCATGCCCAGAGTTGTTGTTGTTGTCGTTCTTGTTTGTTCTGCTCTCATTAAAAGCTCAATGTCGCCACCATGAGGCTGTATAGTTCCTCACACATTACACATCATGGGTTTTTGCCATAATAATAATAATAATAATAATAATAATAATAATAATAATAATAATAATAATTGCAGAAATTAGACAGAATCAGGACAATACCAGCCAAAAATGGTGGATCAGATATCGGATACTGGCAAAGATTGCAATAGTTTTTTTTGGAAATGTATTTATTTATTAATTTATGTTTTGTTTTTGTTTTTTCTTTAAAATGTTTACATATAAAGACAATTTTCTTTTGTTAGGATTCACTGTATATGCATATCACTGTATATTTATATAGGCTATTTTTGTTCATTTTATTCTATGAATTTTCTACTTCTTATGTTGTAAACTTTAATATATTTACAGTGTGAGTGAATTAAATTTGATGTGTTTCAGTTAAAAAATTTACGGTTTTAAGTTGTAAAGAAAATAAATGTTTATTGATGAACAATACTAATAATTCTATAAAATTGTTATGCATTAATTAAAAAGGATGTATTCATGCGTAAAATTAGGAATGAATTAAAAATGCTCAATTGAACCAACAAATTAAAAACATTTTTTTCCTGTGCGTTTTTCTAATCCTTGGTTTTGTCTCCTGTCCTCCAGGCTTCATTGACTTCATCGTGGAGCCGACATTCTCTGTGCTTGTGGACACCACAGAGAAGATCATCTCTCCTCTCATAGAGGAAGCTTTAAAGTCAGGCGGCGTCCGCAGGGCGAGGTAACAGCACACTGTAGGCTGTTTAGGGCTCTGGTGTGTGTGTGTTTGTGTGTGTGTGCTTGGGTGAGAATAAGGAATACAGGAGACGGAGAAGGAACGCAGGAAATGTGAGAAAATAAAGGAAGCAATCAGGACTTTTCTTATAGAAACTTAATTAACAAAGAACCAAAATAGGGTACAAATATATTATATTACGTGATGTGACTATAAGAATAGGATTTATTATTAAATATTTATAACAGCTTATAAGCTTGTAGTAAGAAAGTGATGTTTATGGCCTCAGTGCTTTTGAGATCGAGACAGTTGACGTGAAGGTGTTAATGTTTTTGTTGTTTGTCAGTTTAACCGGAAGAGGTTCGGCTGCAGTGGTTGAGTCGGTCCAGAGACACAGCGAGCGAGACTCGGTGCCCACTGATTACTCTCTCGCCGGCATCGACCTCAAACGTTTCCGACACACACTCTCTGAGATCATCCAGAGCAACAAGGAGCGCTGGAAGGAGTTATCTGTTCAAGGTGTGTGTTCACCATGTAGGGATGAATAACGTTACCTGTAATTTCTGTACACATGAGTGTAGAGTATTATATGCTTTATATAAGGAAGGAGGGAAGGAAGGAAGGAAGGAAGGTAGGAGGGAAGGAAGGAGGGGAGGGAGAGAGGAAGGAAGGAAGGAAGGAAGGAAGGAAGGAAGGAAGGAAGGAAGGAAGGAAGGAGGGGAGGGAGGGAGGGAGAGAGGAAGGAAGGAAGGAAGGAAGGAAGGAAGGAGGGGAGGGAGAGAGGAAGGAAGGAAGGAAGGAGGGGAGGGAGAGAGGAAGGAAGGAAGGAAGGAAGGGAGGAAGAGAGGAAAGAAGGAAGGAAGGAAGGAAGGAAGGAAGGAAGGAAGGAAGGAAGGAGGGGAGGGAGAGAGGAAGGAAGGAAGGAAGGAAGGAAGGAAGGAAGGAAGGAAGGAAGGAAGGAAGGAAGGAATGAAGGAAGGTACGAGGGAAGGAAGGAGGGGAGGGACAGAGGAAGGAAGGAAGGAGGGAAGGAAGGAGGGGAGGGACAGAGGAAGGAAGGAAGGAAGGAAGGAAGGAAGGAAGGAAGGAAGGAATGAAGGAAGGTACGAGGGAAGGAAGGAGGGGAGGGACAGAGGAAGGAAGGAAGGAGGGAAGGAAGGAGGGGAGGGACAGAGGAAGGAAGGAAGGAAGGAAGGAAGGAAGGAAGGAAGGAAGGAAGGAAGGAAGGAAGGAAGGAAGGAAGGAAAAGACAAAAGAAGGAAGGAAGGAAGGAAGGAAGGAAGGAAGGAAGGAGGGGAGGGAGAGAGGAAGGAAGGAAGGAAGGAAGGAAGGAAGGAAGGAAGGAAGGAAGGAAGAAAGAAGAAACAAAAGAAAGAAGGAAGGAAGGAAGGGACAAAGGATTGACGGATGGAAATACAGATGAAATGTTGTTTTGAGGAATTTTATTGTTTCCATCGCAGAATAAAAGAGTTGTAGAAATCTTTAAATATTCAAGTCTACTGTAACCTTTTACCGCAACTGCTCATGTCTTTATTTATTCAAATCTACATTATGAATAAATAAACAGACTCTTGTCTTAATCCTTCCCTGTTTCTCACTCTCAGTCTTTCTCTTTATTTCTGTCCATTAGAACTGGCCTGTAAGGAGCGAGAGCAGCGTTCCGAGCGTGAAAATTTGTCCCGGAAATCTGATGTCACTCTGATTCCCAGCAGTCGTGATTCCGAGTCGAAGTCTCTCAGTGAAGTGAACAACACTGACTCCCTTCACTCATCCCAGGACTCTTTAGAGCAAAGCGCTGCATTGCACAGCGCTGACCCAACCAACGCCAGTCCCGACGCCAGTCCCGACGCCAGTCCCGACGCCAGTCCCGACGCCAGTCCCGACGCCAGTCCCGACGCCAGCCCCGACGCCAGCCCCGACGCTGATCGTTCGTTACCGTGGAACGGCAAAAGCACCTAAATAGAAAAAAAACCAGCGCAAACATTGCGAGCTCTTACACTGTGTGTGTGTACTGTGGCATAAACCTCATAACCCCGTATGGGTGCTGTACATAGCACTGTGGCCATCATATCGTAACGC